>HG995425.1:600000-1025332 GCA_905333125.1 Pheosia tremula | reverse complement strand
CATTGACACTGGAAGTAGTCTAATTATGTAGCCGTTAAAAAACAAATATAGGTAAACACGTCTGTGAGATAAATGAATTTAAAAACACAAAAAAACGTTACTCCCGCCAAATATGCAGTTTGACATGACAGCGATGACAGATTGAATAATGGCGGCAAAACGATAACACAGTGCGCTCAAAATAATCATGTCATTGGATCGGATCTATTTATATAAATCTTTCTCTTAATGAATGGAGTCAAAATAAACATTACGTACGTTGAACTGCGTGTTCTGTTTTGTTTATATTTTACAGAAGAGCAAAGATGTGTGTGTGTGTAACTTATGGGACCTAGTGCCGCGTTTAGTCCGCAAATTTACTAGCCAGTAAACGTGCCAACTTGTATCGTTTAAACAGGGCATCGTTTAAACACTGCACACAAAAGGCAGCAAACAAAGGTAAAGGGCAGGGCAAACAGGGCAGTCAGTCGTCTAGTTAGGATTTAGAAGGATAATATATAATGGCTGAGTAGGGTGGCCCACTCCGTCATTATACATTACTTGTTCATGACTTTAACTTAGTTTGAAAAAGAATACTACTTCTTAAAAGAAGGGGCGACTTATCAAACTTTTTACGTATCTGGTATCATCTAATTCAACATTTTCATGTTTGCAAAAGCTTCATGAAGGTATCTTGCAAGGCCTTATAAACCCTTCCTAACCTAGTTAATAATTTGGTGGATACATTGCTGTCAAATTTCGGACTCTCTAGATGAACTAGTTCAATCTCTCTCTATGGTCGGTCCCTCATGTCTGAGGATCGCGATCATCGTTGGATAGTCCACACTTGGATCGAACGATTAATCTCCATCGGTCTCTGTTCATGGCGCATCTGCCCACCGAGCTGAATTTGGTTGAAGATGAGTCCTTTACTTGATCGGTCCATCTGGTTGAGGACCGTCCTCGAGCTCTCTTGCCCTCGGTGTTCCCAACTACGATCAGCTTTTCGAGGTTCTCATCTCTAGTTTACGAGATAAATAATTCAGTTCAATTCAATTTAATTTTAAAGTAATATTGCATTGATTTTGATTGAGATTGATTTTGTTTCGAGTGCCTACATTCATATGCATATATGTACCCAACTGTTAATATTCCACATCACATAACACAACATTGGATAGGTATATTGTAAACGAAAAATAAAGAAAATTGTCTATATCAATCCCCTATTAGGTACCAGCCAAATAGTACGTGGATGATTTTTTTTCTTTCAGTACCTATTCCAAGGACTTGCGAATAGTCTCCTGAAGACACGCCATTTTCATTTCATCATGTCATATCCATTATCTATACATATAAATAAAATTGGAGTGTCTGTTTGTAATATTAAAATACCCGCTTTTTACTAAGTGCATTTGGATGTATACACGTTACCTATACCGAAACAACATTTTTTACAATTTTTGTCTGTCTGTCTGTCTGTCTGTCCGTCTGTCTGTCTGTCTGTCTGTCTGTCTGTCTGTTTGTTCCGGGTAATCTCTGAAATGGCTGGACCGATTTTGACGGGAATTTCACTGGCAGATAGCTGATGTAACAAGGAGTAACTTAGGCTACTTTTATTTTAGAAAAAAAAAATTGGATCTCTCTAAAAAAAATTAAAACCAATGTTGCAGCGCTGCGCCTGCTTAAAGTTTGATAGCAACAATCTGCAATGCGTCCCGCGGGATCAGAACGCGAGCAGGCTGTTGCCAACGGTTGAGACGTTGTTAAATACCACGCGGACGAAGTCGCGGGCAACAGCTAGTTTTAAATATAATGTGTATCTATTGAATTTGTTATTGCTATTAATTACTTGACATTGGCAAAACACCCGCTAAGTTGTGGGTGAGGCCATATTAATATCCATTTTATTTCATCGCATCTCATTTCGTAAAGAAAGAAGAGAAGAAGAATAGTCTCCACTGACAGCCAGTTACAACGTGAACTTCTGCGATTTCTGTTTTATTTTTATTTAGGTAGGTACGGGTGTTATACGCGAATCTATTTATCATTTCCTCTATAAATACAATCATCGAGCCACAGGTAACACATTCAATACAGCCACAGATAACCCCAGGCACTCGATAGCTCGCCAGACGCGCTCGCGTTGGCGCCCCGCCAGCTCACCGAGAATATATCCAATATTTAATAATACCAAGTGTTTTGGCCGGTATAATTTATCGATAACAAAAAAGGTAAGTCATTCGGATTGTCTATTGACCCCATTCTTATATTTGTGATGTTACAGATTAACCTGAAAAAAACAATCTTTTTGAGATGTATCAAAATTCCTGCCTCATGCATGATCAGTCCGAAGACGGCCACCGCTGGACACAGGCATCCCCCAATGACCTCCACACATCCTGGGCCCCAAGTCTGCTAGAACAATCGATTCATAAGCGAACAGCAACCGCATAGAAACTGTCACTTTTGACAGATATCCCATACAATATCTGTCAAAAGTGATAGTACTATGAGGTTGCTGTTCGATTGGACGACCCATACTACGTTTTCCGGCTCGTGGTCGCCATTCTAGAACCTTGCCGGGGGAATGTTGGCGACGCATAATACGTATATTTTCAAACTAACGATATAGAGAAAATTACATTATAATACAAAATTAATATAAATTAAAAAGAGTATAGATAAGCGAATTTACGAAAAGTGTAAAACGATTTGGCCCATGCGGTAGCGTGCCCAAGATGCTGGCCGCATTTCCTGCCGATCTGGATCAGGATGAATCTGTTTTGTACGTTTTAACAAGCATGTTGAACTTGCAAGGTTGCACCTCGTCAATCACGCCATAACAGCTCAATCGAATGCATTCGCTCCTGCAATATATTAATGGAAAATACTGAAAACATCAGCGGTACACGTTAAAACGTTTGGAAGTAAACATAAAATTGAGTGCAACCAACATTATTATAATAACTATATTTACTACAGCTTTTGTAATAAATATGTGGGTATCCCAGTTCTAACTATGACACTAGGACGTCAACCACCTCAGTCCTCCCGTGACCGTGGTCGCTGTAAAGCAGCCGTCGCAGATTTGGCTGTGAGGATTGTGACCAATCACTGCTTACATCATATAATTTACCTCTGAATCAGGTGCCTAAATCAGGTTTTTGGGGTCGAGTCACCTTCGTCCGTAGGAGAATTAAGTACCCTCGAGATACCCTTCACGTGACCCTGGGTGGTGCCAACCAGGTGACAACTCTACTGGTGGTAGGCTTCGGCCGTGGCTAGTCACCACCCACTGAACAAAGCCATGTCGCCAAGCGGCCTAGCCGTGTTCCGGCATGATGTTCGGTGTTGCCATTCATGGATGGCGGGTCAGATCAGCTGCGCTGCATGTGCCTAGTGATTGTAGCGTCTCGATCTACTGCCGCCTTCCTACCTAGGCAAGTATGCTCCATCGTAGATCTCATCGTCACTTACCATCAGGTGAGATCGAGATCAAATACTTGCCTATGTAAGAAAAAAAAAAACTTAAAAAGTCAAGTATATACTATTTTATTCAATTTCCTTCACGCGTGCATGTTTATGAACACACAATGGTTAATATTCCACCAATATTACACATTGTGGATATCGCAAAGGGCAACCCAAGACAGTGACATAACTGATAGAACTAGGCGATACTTGGCGGAAATACATTGTTAAACAAATAGGGGAAGATGAACCCACAACTAACCGTCGGCTTGTCTACTTTTCTAATTATAAACCAAACAAGTTGGATCGATAATTAAAGAAGCCAGCAACACCGAACTCCTCTAAGATGTTAGTAGAGAAACTATCTATCACGAGTGACGGGACCCCAAATAAAATGCAATCGCCGCGAAACGATGCGAATCTAAGAAAATATTCGACACGTGTTTCGCCTCTAAACGAGGCATCCTCAGGACGGCTGGGCTACGAATGAGCAGTCACCAAGACAGTATCATTACGACGTTTACGTCTAGTCTGGGCCCCAAGTCTACTAACACAATCGATTCATAATCGAACAGCAACCGCATAGTAACTATGTATAAAAGTAAATATGTATTTAAAAAAAAGTAACTGTCACTTTTGACAGATATCCCATACAATATCTATCAAAAGTGACAGTTACTATGCGGTTGATGTTCGATTATGAATCGATTGTGTTAGCAGACTTGGGGCCCTGGTTTGAGCATACGTCGCTCGCGTCACCATGTGTGGTAGCTTGCTAGGTCGTCGCTAGATTTGATTCCCGTCATGTTTGAGTTTGAAACCATACAGAATCAAAATCAGAATATTTTTTATTCACGTAAACCATTAAGTACAGTACTTATGAATTGTCAAAAGTTACAAAACACTATGCTACTACTTTACCGCCCGTTCGGAATGCCGTTCCTATGGAGAAGAACGGGCGAGAAACTCCATGGTTGTTCTTTTTTTAAAAAGATCTTTTAAATTTTTGAGAAATGAGAAGTACATTGTTATGGGTGTGTGAGAACATTGTAGGAGCGGCTAGGCAGACATTAGCAGCTGGTCAAAAACAGGGTAATATACAGTCGCCCAATGTATGTTTACAACCAGCCCATCAGAGGCCCAGAGGTTGTGGTCGCGGTGTCGAACATCAATGCGATATATATATCAAATGCTGTTCTTTTTTTAATGTCTTTGACATAAAGTATCTCTCCTACGACGCCATTTGGCATGAAAAAGCATTGAAATGACCCAAAATAATTTTATATACATGCGAGTGCGAAGCGTTATGTCAAGTGACTATTTATTATATTTTTTTATTTGAATGCTGCATGCGTCGCTGAAGATTAAAAATTAAAAAGTGTTTTTGGTAATCTTTGATATGTAAGTAAAATATGTATAATAAAAACTTTGATGTAATTATACTTATTAGAATATGTCAATACTTTTAATTTCAAAGAATAAATGTCTTTTTTTTTACCAATGTTTATACACAAAACATATTTTAATGTTTATTTATTGTTTAGAAGGTATATTCAACTAGGTACTTATTAATTGAATATTTGTACTCATAAATGTATTTATTATACCTACAATTATTATTAGGCTAATATATTTAATAAATTAAATAAATAATAATATAAAAATATTGTGAAATATAAATTACCTTTCTCGTAGTCTTAATTTCAGCGGAGTTCTCTTTAGTTTCATTATTTTCATTTATTTTCGCATCACACACATAACACAAATAAATCAATAATACAACCGCCCATAGACTCGTGCAATGCGACGCGGTCATTTTTTTTTATAAAATAAACTTACTATCCAAAATAAAAACGTCCAAATTATAATTAAATTGCGTAGGTAAGTATTTAATTTATTGCAATAACTTTAGGTATCATATATTTATTTGCTTAATTCGGTAATATTAAAAGAAAAATACTGTCTTTTTTTATATCCACCACGTGTATCCGAATTTAAAAATGAATCGTGTGACACGCGAAAGCGCGGGATATCATCTGTCAGTCAAGTGCGGCCGACTCCAGGCGACTGGAGGGAAAATATTGAACAGACTGCAAGACGCGTTTATTTTCGGTTTATCGATGAGGCGTTAAGGCGTATGAATATTCTTTCATTTACGCGATCATAGTAACAGATAAACACGTAGGTGAGACTTCCAATGACCCACAACAGATTTTAAGAAAGTAATGTGTTAAATTATATAGTTAATTGTATTAAGTTCATTCTATCGTCGGTCGACAAGACGCATGGACACTGTTGACATTCCTTTGTACTAAGCGTTTTGCTTCTACTTTCATCGCGCGAACTGCCAAGGAATGGAACACGCTGCCGGCGTCTTTGTTCCCCGTTGACTTCAATCTGGGTGTTTTCAAGTCGAGAGTGAACAGGTGCCTCCTAGGCAAGTATGCTCCATCGTAGATCTCATCGTCACTTACCATCAGGTGAGATCGTGATCAAATACTTGCCTATAATGTAATAAAAAAAAGTATTTAACAAGCTTCGAAATTCCCGCCTTTTTGTTATGCTTCTTTGTTGCGGGTTGGCGGACTTCACACGTCAAAGATAGTATACTTCTACTTAAATAATATTATCTGTGCTAAGACCGTTATTCTTGTTACTGCGCGCGTAAAACAAAATAGATCTTTACTCGCCGCGAATGCGTCAATAAATGATCTTGAAAAGATGAAAATATTCGCGCGGAGATTATATTTTAAATTGAATTTTTATATTTTTTTCAGTGTCGAGTCTCGTTACAGCGCACACCGAGCGCGTTGACCGACACGGTTGATCACCTAATTGTCGTGGCGAGATGATGAACTTCCTTTCAAGAAAAATAAAGCTAATATTGCTCAGAAGAAATCACAATTGTCATTTTGTATGTTAGGACAATATTTTAAATGTTTTTTTTGCTTCACAAGTATTACAAACTAGCTGCGCCCCGCGGTGTTACCCGCGATTAAAAAGTATGTCCTTTTCCTCTATGTCTTTTTCTGTAAATCATGTCGATCCTTTGCTCTATGAAAAATTAAAACAATTATATCCCACGGCAACCATACATTTTACTGGGATGAAAAGTAGCCTATATGCTATATTCCAGACTATAATCTATCTCTGTGCCAAATTTCATACATATCCGTTGTCGTTCTGGCGTTATTGAGTAGCAAACATCCATCCATCCAACTTTCATATTTATAATATAAGTGGGATGCGCTAAAGAAGCGCCGCCTGTTCAAGGTTTAATACAGCTGCCCTTTCTGAATCCCATTATATTTTTATTATAATTTAATTTTGGAAAATAACGCTAAGTATATTCCAAATTACATGTTGAAATAAAACAAATTTTACGGATTTTATCACGTTTATTTTATGCTTTTACGTTCCCGACGTTTCGGCTGATTTACGGCGACCATGGTGGTAAAAACATAAAATAAACGCGATAAAATCCGTAAAATTACTTTTATTTCAATGTGTAGTATTATGCTGTGTATAAAACTATTGTAATAAAGATAGGAATAGAATAAGAATGGAACAATAAGATATTATATAACACTAAAATAAGTAAAGAATTAGAAATACATGTAATAAATACGTAAGAACTAGATAAGCATTGTCAATTAAAAGCATGGTACCTAGTAACATTATATAAATAAAATAAACCCCTGTATAATCATTAAAATAGAATAATAAAGGCTCTGACCTAATGTTAGAGGTAGCTCGCGGGCCGGGCCAGAAAGTGCCCGGACAGGAAAAAAAAAAGTTGTAAATATAAGAAAATAAATATACTTATTAAATGCTTCTAGGCTTCATAAAATACATGATCTATTGAAGTAATGAATCTTTATAGAATTATAAACATGACTGACTCACTGAAGAAAGAACGCTAAGAATCCAGCACACGAAATTATTATTTTCTACATGAAAACAGACAGAATGACTCATCAAGGTTCTTTTTATAATACTATCACGCCTGCATTCCCCGAAGGGATAGACAGAGGGGTGTGAAAGCGCAGGTGCACTCTCTCCTCTCTCACTCTAATAGTCCCATGAGATGACATTCGGACACCGCCGGAGAGAGATCAAAATTGTATTTATAATGTTTATTAATTAAATATGTTATTGCTATTGTAGCGTACCTACCTGGCAACACTATTATTAATTATATATTTTGATTCGCACATGTAATGTTTATCACTGTGTTTATACGCTACTAGTTGTGACCCATAAGTTTTAAATGTATATATGTTTTTTTGGTTAATAAATGATTGGTAATTTCTTACTGGACACGTTTTTACTTTCGTCGCACCTTCTAGACTTGGGAGCCACAGCCACTGACACTATTAATTACGTGACATTGGCAAAATACCCGCTGACTTGTGGGTGAGGCCATATTCATATCCATTTTATTTCATCGCATCTTATTTCGTAAAGAAAGAAGAAACGCAGCTTCAATGCTTAGTATACCTTTTCTGAATGACTTTGTATATAGAATACCGTTAATCGTATATCTACATGGGTACCATTAAACCGTCAATATTGTTTACAGTTTTAAAGGCGTCTTGTATATAAACGGGGTTGGCGAGCCAAACAAAATAAAGTTGTTTAATACGTTCAACATGCTCGCTGTTCGCGTGTTATAAAGATTGGTTTCGACTATGTCAAGATATTCTTCTTTTTTTTACGAAATGAAATGAGATGAAATAAAATGGATATGAATATGGCCTCGCCCACAACTTAGCGGGTATTTTGCCAATGTCAAGTAATCAATAGTCTATCTATCTATCAGCCGATAGACGTCCACTGCTGGACATAGGCCTCCCCCAACGACTTCCAGACATCCCGGTCCTCCGCCACTCGCATCCACCGGCTTCCTGCGACGCGTGTGATGTCATCAGTCCACCTTGTGGGGGGGGGGGGATTCAATATCAATAACACATTAATAAATACACATTATAAATAAAAGAATGGATGTGACAATGTTATATGAAAATGGCGTCCACATTTCAAGATATTATTTAAAACTCAGAGGTCTGAATGACAAATCTATTCTTTTTATTTTTTCAAAATGGCCTCACCCACCTTTAGGTAGGTATTTTGCCAACGTCTAGCGGAATTGTGTTTTTTTTTAATCAAACATGGGAGATTCTATGCAGGCCTAATCCGGAGACTAGGCCTAATAAACCCCCCCTAACCCTATGAGTAAAGTTGAGGATACTTTACTGACAAATTACCGGACTTCTTGGGAGAACTGGAAAAGTCATGTTTTATTATTTAGTTTTATTTTCCTACACCCGTACACGTTTATCAACACATAATGGTGAATATTCTACCAAAATTAAACATTCTATTTCAAGAAACACATTTTTTGGAAAATAAAACAATATGGACAACTTCACGGTTCAGCTTCCCGCCACTTTTTTTTTAATTTGGCATCACCATAGGTATTTTGCCAGTGTCAAGTAATATAAATTATTTCTGTTTTTGAATATATGCACAAGCCCAAAGGCTAGGGCCAAGTAAAATCTTCAATCCCTCAATCAGTAAAGTGATGGATACTTTACCGAAAGATTTTTCATGGTATTTTTGTGAGAAACTGAAAAGCCAAGTATCGTCACTCTGTTTCAATTACCTACACTTGTGCACTTTACCGAACCCATTATGGTTAATATTCCACTTATATCACTCACTATAACTCGCAGGAACATTAGTTTTAGAAATTAAAACATAACTGACGCCATGACTTTTCAGTTTCCCGCCAAAAAGTCCCTACGTATTTATTATAAGACTAGCTGTTGCCCGCGACTTCGTCCGCGTGGTATTTAACAAAGACAACCGTTGACAACAGCCTGCTCGCCCATTCTGAGCCCGCGGCATTGCAGGTTTTTGCTATTAAAATTAATCAGGCGCTGCGCTGCAACATTGGTTTTAATTTTTTTTCGTGAGATCCTATTTTTTTTTCTAATATAAAGGTAGCCTAAGTTACTCCTTGTTACATCAGCTATCTGCCAGTGAAAGTCCCGTCAAAATCGGTCCAGCCATTTCAGAGATTAGCCGGAACAAACAGACAGACAGACGGACAGACAGACAGACAGACAGACAGACAGACAAAAATTGTAAAAAATGTTGTTTCGGTATAGGTAACGTGTATACATCCAAATGCACTTAGTAAAAAGCGGTTATTTTAATATTACAAACAGACACTCCAATTTTATTTATATGTATAGACTAGCTGTTGCCCGCGACTTCGTCCGCGTGGTATTTAACAAAGACTCAGCCGTTGGCAACAGCCTGCTCGCGTTCTGATCCCGCGGGACGCATTGCAGATTGTTGCTATCAAACTTTAATCAGGCGCAGCGCTGCAACATTGGTTTTAATTTTTTTTCGAGAGATCCAATTTTTTTTTTCTAAAATAAAAGTAGCCTATGTTACTCCTTGTTACATCAGCTATCTGCCAGTGAAGTTCCCGTCAAAATCGGTCCAGCCATTTTAGAGATTACCCGGAACAAACAGACAGACAGACAGACAGACAGACAGACAGACAGACAGACGGACAGACAGACAGACAGACAGACAGACAGACAGACAAAAATTGTAAAAAATGTTGTTTCGGTATAGGTAACGTGTATATATCCAAATGCACTTAGTAAAAAGCGGTTATTTTAATATTACAAACAGACACTCCAATTTTATTTATATGTATAGATGTATAGATGAAAATGTTGGTATAGACCAATCCAGAGAAAAGAATAATGCTGTCAAAGACAATCATAGAGTGTGAACTACGTTCGGATATCATCATCAGTCGGATACATAATTATAAAATGACAGACTAGAGTTTATCCTGGCTGTGTGTCCCTTGGCATTGCACACAACGATAATGCCAGACGAACACACCAACTATACGGCCCCGCACTCAGCAACGCTTGTATTACTGGTACCGTACAATGGACTGGAGGCGAACCCAGTTTATAATACTTATATAAATAATAGCCATGATTCGGGTGCAAATTGATAAATGAAACGAAGAATTATTATATAATCTGTATTTAAGAGTTTCTCCTGTCAAAACTTATCCTTATGTTACCTAGTAGATAAATACAACAGATAAAACTAAAATCATTTGGATTTATTGATCGAACAATAGAACATAAACAAACATCCACAGACCGTGGCGCAGTTTTTATTTCAGGTAAAAATATAACAGATTCGCGATTTTCATATCATCATGTCACATCCATTATTTTGTTTATAATGTGTATTTATTGAATGTGTTATTGCTATTAATTACTTGACATTGGCAAAATACCCGCTAAGTTGTGGGTGAGGCCATTTGCATATCCATTTTATTTCATCGCATTTCATTTCGTAAAGAAAGAAGAAGAAAAATATAACATTGCAGCGACCGCTTCAACCTCGCTGTAAGCTACACAGATGGCGCTGCAGACGCATCCAGAACAATTGACGATTCTGCATACAATCCTGAAACGCGCTATGAGAGTTTTCGGAGCACGTAACATATATATAAGATCCCGACAATAACCGTCGGGGCATAGCGGCCGCCCCGCCAGGCATACCACCCGCCTGGCTGGAAGATCTTTATCATGACGAGCGATGGTCGACGATAACAATGCAGTTTGAATTTGCGTCAAATTAAAAATGTGATAGCTTGCTTTGAAACATTGATGATGACCTATGGCACTCGTAAGAAAGCTCAAAGTCACTCAACGCGCAATGGAGATAGCTTGGAGATGCTTGGGGTCTCACTACGCGGTAGTAACAGAAGTTTAAGACATCCCTAAACTAATTAGGGTAACCAACATAATTCAAATAAGTTGGAAGCTTCAATGTAGTGTTGGTATTTTCTTTACGTAAGAAAAGTTGAAAGTTTCAGCACGTCAAGTGCGAGCTAACTGTATACTTTATCGGCTACCGTATTTAGATATTTTGTATGGAGAATTGAAAAGCGCCGCTAGCGGACGGTGTTTTAAACTTTCACTTCTCCATACAAAATGTCTAAATACGGTAGACTGCTATAAAGTATATCGTTAGCTTACTTTTTTTTTTTTTTTTATAAATTTATAGGCAAGTATTTGATCTCGATCTCGCCTGATGGTAAGTGACGATGAGATCTACGATGGAACATACTTGCCTAGGTAGGAAGGCGGCAGTAGAGATAATCTCGTACTTGGCGTACAGGCGTTCTTATAGATTATACCTCCCTGAAAATCAGTGTTGCCAGATTGGGTATTTTTTTCGCAATTCTGGGTAAAAATTTGGCTCTGGAGAAATTTTGGAGAAATGAAATTCTTGGAGAAAAATTTGGAGAAAAAAAATACCATGGAGAATTTTGGGTACTTTTTAGTTTTCATTCTTTTCACTCTGCTTTTTCTCTCTATGGTATGTCATACCCGTCAAACACATGCAGTGGGGATACGTAACGTAAAAAAAAAAAAGCTCATACTGCTGTTTCAGTTTGTAAATTAGAACAGTCTTTCAAGGAAAAAATAAGAAAAATTAACCGATATTATCAACTTTTTGCCTTTGGGTAAAACTCAAGCAAATTGTATCATTTTGGAGAAAAATAATTTCAAATTTGGGTAGAAATAGAAAATAGCATCTACCAACACTGCTGAAAATAATTATAGGTAGGTTCGTACGTAGAGGTACTTACTACTCAAAGTTATGCCGACATAATTAGTGTGCTAGGTACTTAAACAAGCGGCGAGCTCCGTTTTCGTCACACAGCATTCATAAACAAACCATAACGTAGCAAAGTTATTTTAACGGTTATTTAAACGTTTTAATTCACGGTACAAGCTCGTAAACAAAACGCGGCCAAGCCGATATTATTACGCTAAACATTACGCTGCCAAATACCTAGGGACCTACTTTAATAAGCGCGGAATGAAAACTATAGAAGTATGTACTATTTCATCGCATAAAACATAATAATATAAGGAATAGACAAAGCTTGTTTACTCTTTATAACTTCTTCTTTCTTTACGAAATGAAATGCGTTGAAATAAAATGGATATGAATATGGCCTCACCCGCAACTTAGCGGGTATTTTGCCAGTGTCAAGTAATTAATAGCAATATTAAATTCAATAAATACACATTATTAATAAAGTATGGATGTGACATGAAGAAATGAAAATGGCGTGTCCTAACTTCTTTTTAATAATTTACGAAATGAAATGCATAGAAATTAAAAATTAAATATGTCTTCACACACAAATGAGTGGATATTGTTTCAATGTCAAATAATTAATAGCGATAACAAATTCACACAGGATAATTTTTATCCCGGAAAAATGCACGGTTCCTATGGGATAGCATACAGGAACTGTGCATTTGCAAAAGGACATATTTTTTCATCGCCGGTAACACCGCGAGGCGCAGCTAGTTGTTCGTTTAATGATATGAGTCATAGATAAGTTTACATTATTAGCACCGAAAGAAGCCAAACTATTTTTAAATATTGACGCCTTGTCTATGGTTGGTTTTGCTCTCGATAGGTACTTTTCCCGCGCGTCTGTGTTCCATCACGCGGTTGATTGGCTGGCTGTCTCATAAAAATGGCGGGCGTTAATACTTGTGTACAGATACACTATCGAACGTAGAATAACACGAAACGATGGAAGTCATGTTTTAAATAGTGATGTGAAATTAGGTAAAATAAATAATAGCGCCCTTCATAATATGTTTTTTTTTTATAATTTTATTCATCGGATATAATATGCGTTGTTCCCTTTTCACCTCGACACTGGCAACATCTCCGAAATTCGGTGGACCCATTTAACCAAAAAAATGAATTGAAGTTTCGCATTTAAATACGAATATATATTTTTTTAACTATTGGTAAATACTTAGTTATTTTTCCTTCCATACTGTCTTAAGACCAGTTTTTTTTAACATATGATATTAATAAATAAATTCACCATCATGCTATACCCAGCAAGGTAGCCAGAGGTGCATCTGTATGGTTTGGTGAACCTCACACGACTTTCGACAGACGTGCAGGTTTCCTCACGATGTTTCGTTTCACCGTCCAACAAGTGATAAACATGATTGAAAATGAGTTGTGGAGAGCTGGGGGTTGGAGTCTGCACACCGAGTTTCCAAGGCGACCGTAATACCCTACATGACTTCACTGTCAAGTAAAATAAAATCCTTACCTACGTATCTAACTATAAAACATGTTTTAAATTACGGCACCCATAAAATATATCATCCGCTCGTAAAAAACAACTTTTCCGCTACTAAAATGAAAATAACTATTATCATATGATATCCCATCGTGGGTGTGACCACCTCCTAGTCTTCCTGTAAATATATGGTCATATAATTAGGCGGCGTGATTCAGAAAGCGTATACTAAACCTTGAACCTGCGTTTCTTTTACGCATTTGTAATCAGAATTTTGATGTCCATTTAAAAAAAATATTTTTAGTCCCTACAAAATTACTAGTACCTACTCATTGTGATTATTTGAGCATTTTGTTGCTGTCGTATTATATTAATGGCACAAAAATGTTGCAAATTATTAGTCATCAAAAGTAATTCTATGTCCTCATCAACACAATATTTTAAATAAACTAGCGGCGTCTTAAAAAAATTCAAGTTGAACAACTTTTTACGACCAACGGCGGGAAGCAAGCCGCTGCACGGTTGGCATTATGCCAGAACAGAACGCACGGCTCTCACTTTTCACCGACAACTCATTCAATTAGAAATTTGTTTAAATACATTATCATTGCGCTGCATTAAAAAATAACACTAAACAGTAGATTTAAGAATGTTAACTAAAGTTTATTCCTAAAAAAACTAGCGAGGTTTATATTGAAATTATAAATTGCGAACGCGATTTTTATGTCGGATAAGAATTTGAACAAATAAACCACGGGAGGACTTTTTGGCGGGAAACTGAAAATTCATTGCATCCGTTGTGATTTAATGTCTAAAACTAGTGTTCCTGCGAGTTATAGTGAGTGATATAAGTAGAATATTAACGATTATGGGTTCGGTAAAGTGCACGAGTGTAGGTAATTGAAACAAAGTGACATGGATGGCGGGTCAGATCAGTTGCGCTGCATGTGCCTAGTGAATGCAGCGTCTCGATCTACTGCCGCCTTCCTACCTAGCCAAGTATGCTCTATCGTAGATCTCATCGTCACTTACCATCAGGTGAGATCGAGATCAAATACTTGCCTATAATGTATTAAAAAAAAAAAGAAGCGTAACTTGGCTTTACAGTTTCTCACCAAAAATCCATAAAAAATCTTTCAGTAAAGTCTCCATGACTTTACTGATAGAGGGATGGGGGGGGGGGGGGATTTTACTTACAGGTCGATTTATATAAAATCAATATTTATATTAATTGTTCGTGTTGGAAATACTAATCGATGACATACATGTAAAGCTTATTTTGGCATTGTTGCTGTCGGAGCCTTCAAGTGAGTACAACATGAAAGCAGACACGTATACTTTTATTGTTCCACCTACGCTCCCCGCTCCCTGCTTTAACGGAACCCTAACCACGGCTGCATTCCTGCTAGTCTGTCACTTTTGACAAATATTGTATGGGATATCTGTCAAAAGTGACAGTTACTATGCGGTTGCTGTTCGATTATGAATCGATTGTGTTAGCAGACTTGGGGGCCTGACCCTTCGTAATAGTATTTACATGTAACTGCGCGTGTACTACACAATTTGGCTTGTTTGTTTGTGCATCAACATTTTGTTTACGACACTCCGTCTATATATTATTTCTTCGTCTGAGACCCGAGGTAAAGAAAAACAACACTAATAAAAAAACAATTGTTTTAATCTATACATATAAATAAAATTGGAGTGTCTGTTTGTAATATAAAAATAACCGCTTTTTACTAAGTGCATTTGGATGTATACACCTTACCTATACCGAAACAACATTTTTTACAATTTTTGTCTGTCTGTCTGTCTGTCTGTCTGTCTGTCTGTTTGTTCCGGGTAATCTCTGAAATGGCTGGACCGATTTTGACGGGAATTTCACTGGCAGATAGCTGATGTAACAAGGAGTAACATAGGCTACTTTTATTTTAGAAAAAAAAATTGGATCTCTCGAAAAAAAATTAAAACCAATGTTGCAGCGCTGCGCCTGATTAAAGTTTGATAGCAACAATCTGCAATGCGTCCCGCGGGATCAGAACGTGAGCAGGCTGTTGCCAACGGCTGAGTCTTTGTTAAATACCACGCGGACGAAGTCGCGGGCAACAGCTAGTTAATAATATATCTGTGAGAACCCAACCATCTTGAAGCCGTGTGACGTCCACAAGCCTGGTGGACAATGGCCTAAATCCCTCTCGCTTTAAGGGGAGGCCTGTGCTTAACAGTATGATATAACATTGCTTATTATTGATCAAATTTAATACAAGATTGACACGCCATTTTCATATCGTCATGCCACATCCATTATTTTGTTTATAATGTGTATTTATTGAATGTTTAATTGCTATTAATTACTTGACATTGGCAAAATACCCGCTAAGTTGTGGGTGAGGCCATTTGCATATCCATTTTATTTCATCGCATTTCATTTCGTAAGGTAAAAAGAAGAAATACAAGATGAACAGCCTCCATACATTACAGCGTAGCTCAACATTTCGCCAAATAACTCTCCAAATCCAGTGGGCGCCACTGGGAAAGCTCTTTATCAGTTGCAAACATATTCCGTGAGGCGCTGGTAGTAACTGACTATCAGACCAATAGATGGCGTTGTCTTACAAAACAACGATTAATATCAGAAAAGCCCCGTGTGCTGGTTGGGCGGAGATGTCATTGCCCTCGTTAATAGATAATCCAATACATGTCGATGAAAGATATAATGTGTCTATTGTTGTTCTGCTCGTCTCGTATAGAGCTAGATATAAAACGAAAAATGATAGCAACAAGTGTTACATATCCAAGCTGCAGAAAATTGTGTTACAGCGCCATCTTACGCCAATATAATGTACTATTACAAACTTAGCCTAAAAAAGTTCACATAAAGGTTGAATTTGTCGCTTCGTATGCATAAAAATCATGGATTTGAGACTCACAGCGACCTCTACGATGGCATTGAGAACTAAAAATCTAAGCTACACAGTTTTGTATGGCGGTTGTCAGTCCCATCTTATTGGGTCCATGATAGATAGAAATCATTTTTTATTCATTTACATTTAAGTAATAAGTGCGTTCCGTAAAAAATGAAATACTCACAATTAAAACACAAATTTAAAACGACTCAAAATCTAAAATAGAATCGCGCCGTTCGCGTGACTTTTTATTTTTATTTTTTAATGTTATTTTTTTTCTACGCTTGCTAATCGTCGCTAAAGTGTCGTCGTCACTTTCCGGCTCTTTGTTTCCCTTTCTCGGCTTCCTTATCTTCTTTGTTTTCTTTTTCTGATTTGGTGACTCCTGATTTAGTGTCTTCTGATTTAGCGCCTCCTGATTTAGTTTCTGCTGCTTCTCTTGCAGAGGATAAGGTCGGTTTTGATGTTTAACACGAATGTGAAGCAGCCTGTTACCGCCGTGCGCGAATCCTGCGCCGCATATATGACACTTGTACGGCTTATGTCCGGTATGAATCTGGAATTAATATGTAAATGCGGGAACCGTGATTATATACTTAAGAGTAAGTGCTTTTTTGACTAGCTACTCAAGCCTGCCTAGCTGCTCCTACATTTTTCTCACACACCCATAACAATGTACTGCTCAAAAATGTAAAAGATCTATTTAAAAACAGCAACCATGGAGTTTCTCGCCCGTTCTTCTACATAGTAACGGCATTCCGAACGGGTGGTAAAGTAGTAGCTTAGCATTTTGTGACAATTTGGACGATTCATAAGTATTAGGTTATTCGTTATTATTATATGTCATTCGCCACACGGGCTATACCCGGATCTTTGGAAGGCTTGCGCGCGAACATGGGACCAACACGTAGAGGCCCTTTTTGAGAATTTTAATGTTATGTTAGCCACCTGCTGGGGTCTACTGCTGAAAATGATAGCATAAACAGCGAATTGACCTCAGCAGGCGGACGAACTATTGCAGGAATACAGAAAGATAATTGGGACTATGGATTAAGGTTTGGATGGCACTTGCCATAATCAGCTCGTATCCAATTACTATTGGCAGGTGGCGACTCGCCACTCTTTAGGTGGGCCCCCTAAAAAGGCCGTCATATGAGACGATGGCGGGGCAACACTGGCGCGAGCGGCTCAGGGGTGTAGAGAGGTGTGCTGCGCTGCCTCCCGTGGTTACATGCGGCGTTATGCCCTTTAACACTTCCACCCCTGGAGCATATAGCTCTAACGACCCCTCTCTGGACAGCCAACTAAGGCAAGACAGAACTGAGAGTCCTGCGGGCCCCTGTCGGTTTCAGGAGTCACGCCGAGGTGGGGACCTGGCCGGGTCTCTGGGGCACTCGGGTCCGTGGTGTCGCTACTCACCTACAGCTCACCACAAGCTGCCCTGCGGTTGTATTATATTATTATCAACTTACCCTTATGTGTAATTTGACTGCACCTTTATCGGGGAACCGCTTCCCGCAGTAATCACATACAAACTTCTTGGGCAGATGCACTCGAGTTACGTGCTGCGTCATTTGCACCTTCGAGTGGTACATTTTGGAGCACTGCTCGCACTGTACTTTCCTCTCGCCGTGTGTTAGTAAGTGAGATTGGAAGTGGTTGTAATTCTGTGAGATAAATAGATAGCCGTTTATTATAATGATTTCTCATATTCACGCGAATACTGCACGTTGAAATAAAACGAATTTTAAGGATTTTATCGCGTTTATTTTATGTTTTTACGTTCCCGACGTTTCGGCTGCTTTACAGCGACCATGGTCACGGGAGGACTGAGGTGGTTGACGTCCTAGTGTCATAGTAATGTGTTTTAACTAAAACTGGATTTCAGTGGATCTATAAATGATCGTTTCTTATAACACACTATAAAACCTATAGCACGTTTTAACTCAGTGTTAGTAACGTGTTATAACTAATGTCTATAAATTCGACCGTAAGGGTTAATACTTTAAACCCAGCTACTCAAGCCTGTCTAGCCGTTCATACATTGTGCCTTTTTATTTCGACTTTTTATAATAATATATATAATAATTCCAGCCCTTTTTTTATGTCCCACTGCTGGGCACGGGCCTCCCCTCAATGCGAGGGGGGATTAGGGCAATAGTCCACCGGGCTGGCCCAGTGCGGGTTGGCGGACTTCACACATCTTTCGAGGGGTTCTCTCAGACATGCAGGTTTCCTCGCGATGTTTTCCTTCACCGTGACGACTTTTTACATGAACAAAAAATATTCTGATGCTGGCACATATATTACACAGATATATAAACATTGGGGTGCAACTGGCGAGGAACAGAACTTACGTTTTTTTTCACGCCGCAGATCTCACAGACGTAAAGAGGGCCGGTCCTGACATATGGGTACATGATCTTCGGATGAAACTCCAAGTGATGGTGGAAATGTTCCATCTTGGACGATATCAGAGAATCACACTGAAAACAAAAACTTCGAATGAGACCATTTGAAGACAAAAGTTGGCAATCAGCTACAAAATAGTGCCAATTTTGCCAGTGTCGAGTAATTATCGATAATTGTTTTTGAATTGCATGTACCCCTGATGATAATGATCAAGTTGATGACGATGATGATAATGAAACAAATAGATAGATAGACAAATCCCCCACCCCTACCAGTAAAGCTGTGGATACTTTACTGATAATTTACCGGACATTTTGGGAGAACTTGAAAAGTCAAGTTATACTATTTTATTTCGATCTCCTTCACTCGTGCACGTTTATAAACACACAATGGTTGTAGAACCGGGTGTAGAACCCAGGAGCCCGGGTACAGAAAGCAGGTTAACTACCAACTATGTTAATCGGGTCGTTAGTTAATGGGCCTCATAAGAAATCTCAAGGTCGCTCGACGCGCAATGGAGAGAGCTATGCTCGGGGTTTCGCTACGCGATAGAATCAGAAATGAGGAGATTCGTAGACGAAGTAAAATAACCCACATAGCTCAAATAATTTCAAAGTTGAAGTGGCAGTGGGCGGCACATAGCTCGCAGAACCGATGGCCGTTGGGGCAGAAAGGTTCTATAATGGCGACCACGAACCGGAAGACGTAGTGTAGGACGGCTTCTCCAAGGTGGACCGATGATATCACACGCGTAGCAGGAAGCCGGTGGCTGCGAGTGGCGGAGGACCGTGATGTGTGGAAGTCATTGGGGGAGGCCTATGTCCAGCAGTGGACGTCTTTCGGCTGATAGATAGATAGAATACTTACATGACGGCACGTCCTCGGGTACTCTCTGTCGGATTCCGAGTCAGTGGAATCAGCGGGTACATAATCTTCATCTGCATCACTCTCAGGTTTCCTGTATTTTTTTTTTATAGTCTCTGATCCCTCCGAGTCGGTATCAACAATAGCTGGCGTGTTTCGTTTTCTTTTATTATCTATGATCAGATTTAAATCTGGATGTTTAACGGTCGGTATTCTATTTCGTGTTGGTAATTTAGTTTTCTTATGATCATTGATTTTTTTTCTTTTTTTTCTCCTTTTAGTTCTCTTATCGTCTTTCGATTCCGTAGAATCTGAATCTATAATAATTATTTCACGGTCCATTTTTATTTTCTTTTTTATTTTATTATTAATATTCTGTGAATGAATTTTTTTTGCAGTTTTTTTATTGGTCTTACGCGAAGTTTTTTGAGGTTTTTTGGTTATTTTATTTACAACAGCTATTGTACCGCCCGCCCGTTCCGTATATTCATTATTAATACAATGTGGTTTACATAAATTCGTGTTTGTATTAAGTGCATCATATTCTTTTGGTGTATCAACATTTAGCGGATCGTCCATATTTTTTGCATCAATATCATCTATGAATGGACCTTCTAAGTTTATTTCTATTTCTTCTGTTTCCGCGTTCTCATCACTATCATTTTTTGTGTTATCATCAGGTATTTTATGATTCGAGTTATTTTCATCGGCTCTATTATCATTTTTAATTGAACCTTCATGTTCATCTACTGACCCAATATTAGTTTTGTGATCAACATTCAACGGATCATTCGTATCATTTGAATCATTATTATCTCTGAGTGGATCTGCTAAGTTTATTTCAATTTCTTCTCTCTCATTATTCTCAACCTTATTATTTTCCTTTACGGATTTAACACTGTTTATATTATCACCTAGATCACTTGATATATCATTATATACATGGTCATCATCATCACCTATTTTACTATTTGGATTATTTTGATCGGCATCAATTTCTTTTTTAATTAAACATTCATATTCCTCTATGGAACCAATGTTTATTGTGTTAATTGATAAATTTGTGTAGTTCAAGTTAAATTTACACCTATCTAAGTATTGCAACATGTTGATAGATCTTGCCTGTGAACAAAGGAATGTCAAAGTAAAGGGTGCCAGAATGCCAGTAGGTTAAAATGTAACCTAAAACCAACGAAAACTCGGTTATTAGTGAAAAAATAATATAATCTAGCCCAAAGTTGTGACATGTAGAAAAAAAGGCTCTGCCAGGGCCCCAAGTCTGCTAAAACAATTGATTCATAACTGAACAGCAACCGCATAGTAACTATCACTTTTGACAGATATCCCATACAATATCTGTCAAAAGTGACAGTTACTATGTGGTTGCTTTTCGATTGTGTTAGCAGACTTTGGGCCCTGGGCTCACCAGGTAGTCTCCAGGACATCTTCGGTGATGTCAAGAACTTTGGTTACTTCCTGCGATAGCCTGGATGACTGGAGCAACCAGTCAACAATCCTCGCACACACAAAACAGGTACGTGCAATAAGCTGCAGAAGACGATGGTAGTGATTATATCCATAAGTGAAGAAGTCTCTTTACTCACCAAATCATTCTCTTCCATGAAGTCTTCAAACAGTTGCTGAGCTCTCATAGCTCTTGCGATAAAATTATAACTCTTGGCCAGTAGAGCATCACAAATATAGCATATAACAGTACTCTTTATTGCCATACTCTGTAAGTAAATATTGATAAGCGTCAATAGAATAATGGCTAGAGCAACCATTCCGAAAGTGGGCGATAACGTCCCCTTGTGGGCGGTGCAGGCCTAAACGATGGTAAGAGACCCAGAAATAAAATGGAGGCGTTGTGTAGGCTTACAATAACTAATTTAATTCGAAGTTATAGTGGTTTTTAAGTAGGTGAAAGAATGGGGGCACTAAAAATAAGTTTGGGAACCCCTGGGCAGAGGGTACAGTAGCCAGGTATTGTTAAGGAAATTATTAAAATCAATATTGATATTGTCTCTTTACATATGGGCTTTACCTGGATCTTTGGAGGGCGTGCGCGGGGACATGGGTCTGAACGTAGAGGCCCTTTTTTAGAATTTTAATGTTACGTTAGCCACCCGCTGGGGTCAACTGCTGAAAATGATAGCATAAACTGCGACTTGACCTCAGCATGCAGAGGAACTATTGCAGGAATATGGAACGATAGTATTTCTATTGATAATTATCCGACATACATCTTGCAGATATAAGCCTAGCAATCCTAATGTAACTGGTCTTTCTCTAACAAAAAGATTACGTAAAAGCAAAAAATTTAGTCATAAATTATACAATTAAGGTACATGTACATTCCCAGGACTGTACCATAGAATCGGGGATGGTGGACTGCCTTAGATTAGCAGTATACTGCCTCGGACTCATGCCACGCGAGGCAGAACAAACGCAAGCCGAAACTGGGTCGGGAAGAAGTCGAAATGTCTGAATAAGGCCAGCAACATCGTTTTCTTCGGCAAGCCACGTTCTAACTGAACGCCTTGCAAGACAACTCGCTTGGTCTGTACTCGGCTATAAGTGTTTATTGATATATTACGCACTCGATTGTACCCCTGTTGCTTGAATACACTTTCAATAAACTCTCTCTCGGCCGTATCACCAAACTTGTGCATCTTAACATCGAATGCAAAACAAATTCTACAATACTGATTCATTGTCGCACCACGAAATTTTATGGCAATTTTAATAGATATGGCTCCATAAATACGCTCTGTTTACAACGAACAAACAAGCGTATACAACGAAATAAGTCTTTGACAGTGACACTTGGTTGATTGTTGTTTTTTTAATTCGCCAATAGGCAGGCAAAGGACAGAGCCATACAGTCTGGTCGTATTTTGGATTGAATTCAATTCCGAGGGGGACACTTGCTTGACAGCAGACATATTTCTTGTTTATTTTTTTAATGTTTTACGGCTCAGGATTTTTTAATTATTATTCATGCAAGCATCAGGGATTTATGACGATTCATTAATAAGCTCCAAGGACTACGCGAACACATACCGGTCGGTACACCCCTACGATCCAGGACCTAAATATGCTCAGCGCAGAGCTTGCTAAGCAGCCAGTAAACGTAGATGTTTTTTTAACAAATTTTTTTATTAGCTCATCCAACAAGTGTGTTTTCGATGTATAACTGCATCAGTGATCAATAAAACCAATACAATAGGTATACTTTTATATTCACACCCATATTTTATAAATACAATAATTAATCAATGCAATAACATTGCCAGATCAAAAAATATACAATTTATTTTTTGACCAGGCAACATTTTCACAGATTGCGGTATTTACTATTGGCTTATTATTTAGAGTTCGCTTCTAGTTTACTATTTCGCTACTGGCGCCACCAATTCCTCCAATGCCTTGATTTCAGCTGAAAAAGAAAATATTTGATTACATGTAGCAAGCCTTAATACCACAGAAATGGTTGAAAGGCACATATACTGCGCAAAGAATAATATAACATATCTAATCATAATAGAACTCAAATTTTACTGGAATGGGACCAAAAACTAGAATAATCCCACTTCTCATATGTCAGCTATAAAAGTGCAGCAACAACTTCAACCTCGCCACACGCTACACAGATGGCGCTGCAGACGACATCACAGAACAAATGATGGTGTATGGTGACACTACCAACATTCTACCACCTGTATCTATCTACCCATAATTCGCAATAAATGATTTGAGTTTGAGTTTGAAATGACGATTTTCCATAAAATACTGGAACACACTAGGAGAGTTTTCAGAGCATGTTACATAAATACAAGTATTCTAACAACAACCGTTGGGGCATTGGCCTGGCTGGGAGGTATACCCTTTTCGGCTAAAAGATAAGTTGTTGTGCATTTTTCAACAGCCTCGAAAAAGGATGATAAGAATTTGTCGAATATATTATTCTGTTTCTTATATGCTGGGTATCTTTAGAATATTCCCCAAATTTCAATTATTATAAACTAGCTGCGCCTCGCGGTGCTACCCGCGATTAAAAGCATGTCCATTTTACCGGGATTAAAAGTAGCCTTTTTAGTGTGATTTACTAACCAGCAGCCGCCCTCTCCTTTTCAGCCTTCAGCTTCGCCTCCCTGATGGGCCTCTCCTTGGCCTCAATCTCACGTAGCTTGGTCTCCTTCCTGGACAGCCTGCTCTGGTGGAAGGCTCCATAGAGAATGCCCGCAGTCAGGAACGACCAGCGGCCGAACTGGAACCAATGATTATGACCTTATAATCATCTCAATAGCCATATGATGACCCTATTGTCACAGTTGTTAGTGTCACTCCCAGTATATTGTATAGCTTATATATGCATTGCTTAGTTTGGTCATTGGTAGTTGAAATTGGTACAATAGTTTTTATATGATGCTCGAACATATGAAAATTCCTCTGATGCACATTTTGGTTAAAAAAATATTAATTCTAAAGCCAAGAGATACTATATTAAGTAAATTGCAAAGGTAATTAAAGGTAATATAAAGTTTATTATAAACGGACTGGACTGAACTATGCTGAAAGACAGTGAAAATTTTAATCTATCACTACCTTCTTGGATAATCCTCATAAAAAGAACGGTATGGTCTGTGTTTATGGTCAATAGTTCCCCAATATTTTCACAGGTACACAATATCTCAAAATGGTTGTGCTCAAGCGATTTATTACAAATAAAATTACTTTTCAAAATAAGAACGTACGTTCAAAAACAGGATTACATAATGGTTCTAGGTGGATATTCGTAATTTTTTTTTTATAGTTAATACTCACCCTGATCAATGGCGATACACGCACTGGAGGTCCGTAGGGGAGGTCAGACATGTTGATGGTTATTATATGGGATACCAAAATCCAAAAAGGATTATTGAAAAATCCCAAGGTTCCGATTTGTGAGGTTATAATGGACTGGGTGGCCACAGACAAAAATTGCATCGCCTAAACGTCATTCATTGCATCTCTGAGCGGAAATATATATTGCTTTTGTATTAAATATATTCTTGCTATAGTATATTTATTATCATTAAACATACATTTTGGCTCAAATTTTATTTTATAATACAAATCGTGTAATAAAATATAAAATCATTGATGGACTGATGATAACAAAATATTGGCAACCTTGCATTCGCAGCACAACTAAACGTAGTTTTGACGTTTCAATTCTACCTAAAATTGCACAAAAACGTTACATAGTTGCTAACTACGCTAATAAACATGAATACAAATCATTTAGATTTGAAAACCAGCTAAGTTTTTGTTAGTTTCATTTAACGTCTCATGTTTAGTGCGTGGTGTCCAAAACAAAACGCAATTCTGACATCTGAGAACCCAAGAACGAACAACCACCCGGCGATTTCCCATTCGTTTATAAAAATCAATCAAATTCATTCAAATTAATCAATCAGTCATCAAAATGGCGTTAATCATGTCGTTTGTGTCCGTTGCTATATCCATATTGTACACGCCGTTTCTACTTTTAATTCTGTGTATCATATTCCTCGCATCTATTGGCAAATCACTGGGCGTTCGGAGGCTGTACGTGAACATTCTTCTCAAACTGTTCGAGGTAAATACTTTTGCATTAAAAAAAATATATATACAGACGGTAGTTTGTCTGTGTCCAGGAATAATATAAAAGAAAATAGTCCTAAAACGCGCATGTGATCTGAGCCGTGTTCATTGCTATATGTGTAGTTCCGATTCTAATTATTTTTTTGTGTATTGTGTTGATCGGCCCTAGGTTATGTCTCCATTATTATGTTTTATTTCTGTTTATGACTCAGCTAAACGTTTACTTTGATAATTATGATAACCGCCTGATCCTGTACACCGTCGGCTTACTGTCCTACGCTATTGCGATCTAGAATACCGTTCGTCAAAAATTTGTAAATAATAATTTCGATATTGTCCCCATCTGGGTGTCATTGGGATCGCCCCGAGTTTAATGTACAGCTACTATAAATAATGCAAGCGTTGCTTTTTTCTAACTACGCACTTGTAGTTTCTTTGTTAGGCAATAGCAACTTCCTCCAAGGACACAAAATACATTAATTGTTTTGTATATATTTTTAAACATCATTTTGAAGATAAATAAATTTACATGTACACATGACAATGTCCCGTTGTGTACTCTTAATTACATTTAATATCATTATAAGAATTTTGACTAAGCACACTGAATAATTTACTAATTAAATTGTAAATTACAAAATTATTATGTGTGTATTAACATATTCACATAATAAATAGTACCAGCCCTTTAATTTCCCACTGTTGGGCACGGGCCTCTCATCAATTCGAGAGAGGGATTACACCAAAGTCCACCACATTGGCCCAGTGCGGGTTACCGGTATACTCATATCTTTCAAGGGATTGTCTCAGACATGCAGGTTTCCTTGCGATGAGTTCCTTAACTGTTTACCTCATGTAAACCATTAAGTACAGTACATATGAATCGTCAAAAAAGTTACAAAATGCTAAGCTACAACTGTACCACCTGTTCGGAATGCTATTCTTATGGAGAAGAACGAGCAAGAAACTTTGTTATGGGTGTGTGAGAACAATGTAGGAACGGCTAGGCAGACTTTAGCAGCTGGTAAAAAAAAAGTACTAACTGTTAAGTTATATATAATTACAAGTTAATGGCTACATGGTTCCCACATTTACAAATCTGATAACCTTTTCAACACTCACCAAGTATGTTATGTAAAAATAAACACCATCATGCCAGTATTTCCTGAGGGGTAGGCAGAGATCTACTGCACTGCAATCAGACTTCACGATTGGTGTTTGGGGCTATGTGATAGCAGGCAAGACATATTCCATGACACTGAACACACTACGCCCCGTAGTGAAACATTCAATTATCATTTTCTATATTTATTAACTAGCTGTTACCCGCGACTTCGTTTGCATGGTGTTTAACAAAAAAGTTTTTCTAAAATAAAAGTAGCCTAAGTTACTCCTTGTTACATCTGCTATCTACCAGTGTAAGTCCCGTCAAAATCGGTCCAGCCATTTCAGAGATTAGCCGAAACAAACAAACAGACAGACAGACAAAATTTGTAAAAAATGTTGTTTTGATATATGTACCGTGTATACATCCAATTGCACTTAGTAAAAAGTGGTTATTTTAATATTACAAACAGACACTCCAATTTTATTTATTTGTATAGATGTAAAAACATGTTATTATGGTAACACTAGTTGATATTATTGCATTTGTGTTGACTTTTTGGCATTGTATCGGATTAGGTTCTTTTATAGCAAACTTAATACATCGAGACATCCAACGCAGAATGCTAATATCGCAAAACACTAAATTACATCGTAAAGATGTCCAAATTTTTCGTTAAAAAATAAAAACCATTGACATTTTGAATTTCGCGCCCTGACCCTGAGCTTCCCCCTTAACCATATACGGTTGGTTGGCTTACGAATAATCTCGGACTTGACGTACTGTTCTATACAGTGCCATTAGGTTATAGTATGAAGGTCATAAAACAGGAAGACAGACCAACGTGAACTTTGCTCTGCATAAATAATGTTCTCATTAGGTTTATTAGCGTTGAATCCACGTGTGCCTAGCACGTGAACCACCCGCCCTGACCTCTTGAACCGTACTCAACAGATAAGTAAATGCATTGCTTGTTGACGGTATCTTTCTTTCTCTGTCTCTCTTTCACCAATGGGTATTTTTTTTTTATTACTTTATAGGCAAGTATTTGATCTCGATCTCACCTGATGGTAAGTGACGATGAGATCTACGATGGAGCATACTTGCCTAGGTAGGAAGGCGGCAGTAGATCGAGACGCTACATTCACTAGGCACATGCAGCGCAACTGATCTGACCCGCCATCCATGAACCTTGGATCGTGTACATATATGATTTGTCTCCATTGCACATTTATGTATATGGTTTTCTTGGGAAATTAGTGCAGTGGTCTCGCAATTACAGCACTTATGACTCGTCAAAATAGTTACAAAATGCTGAGCTACAATTTTGCCGCCCGTTCGGAATGCCGTTCCTATGGAGAACGGGCGAGAAACTCCATGGTTGCTCTTTTTAAAATGATCTTTTACATTTTGGAGCAGTACATTGTTATGGGTGTGTGAGAACAATGTAGCGGCTAGGCAGACTTGAGTAGCCGGTGAAAAAGTACTAAACCTAAGTATACAGGTTAATGGCTACATGGTTCCCTTATTATCGTTTGTCATATACTTATATAATAATAATACCACCCCTTTTAATGTCCCACTGTTGGGCAATGCGAAGGGGATTAGGCCATAGTCCACCACGCTGGCCCAGTGCGGGCTAGCGGTCCTCACACGTCTTTCGAGGGGTTCTCTCAGACATGCGGGTTTCCTCGCGATGTTTTCCTTCACCGTTTAGCAAGTGATAATCATGGTTGAAAATGAGATTCGCACATGAAATCCAGGAATCCCAGAGGTGCGAACCGAGGTTTGAACCTGCGATCCTCGTTACCGAGGCAAGGGCTACTATATACACTTACTAGCTGTTGCCCGCGACTTCGTCCGCGTGGTATTTAACAAAGACACAACCGTTGGCAACAGCCTGCTCGCGCGTTCTGATCCCGCGGGACGCATTGTTGCTATCAAAACTTAATCAGGCGCTGCGCTGCAACATTGGTTTTAATTTTTTTTCGAGAGATCCTATGTTTTTTTTCTAAAATAAAAGTAGCCTAAGTTACTCCTTGTTACATCAGCTATCTGCCAGTGAAATTCCCGTCAAAATCGGTCCAGCCATTTCAGAGATTACCTGGAACAAACAGACAGACAAACAGACAGACAGACAGACAAAAATTGTAAAAAATGTTGTTTCGGTATAGGTAACGTGTATACATCCAAATGCACTTAGTAAAAAGCGGTTATTTTAATATTACAAACAGACACTCCAATTTTATTTATATGTATAGATAAACCGGATATAAATGATAACAACTTATTAAATATATTACGAAATAACATATTGATAGTACACTATTATATATGACACAGATTAATAATAATCCATGCTATTTATCTATTATTAATTCCCGCACTTAGTACGAGTACTGACACTGTTTTCTTACTATCCCGGGAACCCATCCATATGCCGAGATAAAAAGTGTCATATGCATTGCCTGTCTGATTGGCGTAGTTGGTAGAGACTCTGGGCCCCAAGTCTGCTAACACAAGCGATCCATAATCGAACAGCAGCCGCATAGTAACTGTCACTTTTGACAGATATTGTATGGGATATCTGTCAAAAGTGACAGTTACTATACCGTTGGCGCAGGACAGACGGCCTTGTTACGGATGTGTGCGAAAGCGTTCCCGTGCCCCCCCCCCCCAACGAGGCGGGAGAAGGGCCACCGTGGGGTTTTAGTCGGTAAAAGTCCGGCATAACCCGCTTGCCTCCCTCGGGGCTTGCGGGTATCCATGAGGATTTCCCCACGCAAAAAAATAACAGACAGACGGCCTTACGAGCTTCGCGTGCAAGTGATAATCATGGTTGAAAAAAAAGATTCGCACATGAAATCCAGAATTACCTGTGCGAGCCGGGGTTTGACTCTCGTTTTCAAATCGACCGTTCTACTTAATTAAAAAAAAACTAATCGACGTATATATTTATTCGCATAGCGATTAGGTTCTCAGTTTATTTACAAGTTATCAATATGTTATCTACGTGTTATCTGAAGGATTATTAATATCGGATCAAAGGGCGATGCGATGGCCAAATAGGATTGTACTGCTTAACAACACGGATTACTGAACAAAATATTAATTAAACGATGTAATTAAATGTCTTACAGTTAGGAGTTGGGGTTTGAACGGGAATCCCCATATTGATTTCTTATATTTACGCGAATACTACACATTTAAATAAAACTTATTTTAGAGATTTTATCGCGTTTATTTTACGTTCTTACATAACCCGACGTTTCGGCTGCTTTACACTATTTTTTTTCCACCTTATCTATACTCTATACTTATAAATAAAATTGGAGTGTCTGTTTGTAATATTAAAATAACCGCTTTTTACTAAGTGCATTTGGATGTATACACGTTACCTATACCGAAACAACATTTTTTACATTTTTTGTC
The DNA here is from genome assembly GCA_905333125.1 of Pheosia tremula. NCBI lineage: Eukaryota > Metazoa > Arthropoda > Insecta > Lepidoptera > Notodontidae > Pheosia > Pheosia tremula. Next base: position 995,349 of record HG995425.1, on the reverse strand, counting down.
TGTCTGTCTGTCTGTCCGTCTGTCTGTCTGTCTGTCTATCTGTCTGTCTGTCTGTCTGTCTGTATGTCTGTTTGTTCCGGGTAATCTCTGAAATGGCTGGACCGATTTTGACGGGAATTTCACTGGCAGATAGCTGATGTAACAAGGACTAACTTAGGCTACTTTTATTTTAGAAAAAAAAATAGGATCTCACGAAAAAAATGAAAACCAATGTTGCAGCGCAGCGCCTGATTAAGTTTGAGAGCAACAACCTGCAATGCGTCCCGCGGGCTCAGAATGGGCGAGCAGGCTGTTGTCAACGGTTGTCTTTGATAAATACCACGCGGACGAAGTCGCGGGCAACAGCTAGTATATAATAATTTTATCGCAAGCACACTCAGTAACATTGCAAATTAGCTGTAATTACCTGCAATTCAATATCGCCTTTATCGACATGAACTGAATACATAATTATTTTAAAGAACCCAGGCCGATCGATTACCTATCTTGCAATAAACGAGCGATAGCAAAAATCGCGCAATATCCGCTTCTAAATCACAATTTCGTGACACGTACGGCTGACGGGAAATATTGCACGATTGTTGCCATAAACAATCTATTGCAACATACGTTATCGGACCACGTGTTAGAAATAAGCGTTTGCAATTCAAATTGCAATTGTTTAAGAAGGCCACCATGCAATCTGTAGGTAATAGGCATGATAATCATTGTTAAGACAATGGAATGCAAATAGTAAGGATACGATCAACTATACCAGGACTTCCCAACCGGTGGGGCGTGCCCCCCGGGGGGGCGTAGAGAGATCTTAGCGGGGGCATGAAGTGTACGATTTGATGATAGCTCTGTCAAAAACAGAACCTGATATCGGCCAACTGGTTCAAAAATTGCAGGCGCAAACATCCCATCTATAAATATAAATAAAATTGGAGTGTCTGTTTGTAATATTAAAATAACCGCTTTTTACTAAGTGCATTTGGATGTATACACGTTACCTATACCGAAACAACATTTTTTACAATTTTTGTCTGTCTGTCTGTCTGTCTGTCTGTCTGTCTGTCTGTCTGTTTGTTCCGGCTAATCTCTGAAATGGCTGGACCGATTTTGACGGGACTTTCACTGGCAGATAGCTGATGTAACAAGGAGTAACTTAGGCTACTTTTATTTCAGAAAAAAAAATAGGATCTCACGAAAAAAAAAAAACAATGTTGCAGCGCAGCGCCTGATTGTTTGATAGCAACAACCTGCAATGCGTCCCGCGGGCTCAGAATGGGCGGGCAGGCTGTTGTCAACGGTTGTCTTTGTTAAATACCACGCGGACGAAGTCGCGGGCAACAGCTAGTTAATAAATAAATTTATTGAAGCAATGACGAAAAACATAGGGGGGGCATGATTTTTATTTATAATCCGGGGGGGGCACCATGCAAAAAGGTTGGGAAACCCTGAACTATACTGAGTTACGTACTCAACTTACCTTTGAGAATGTTATCTTACTTACTGTGTGTTCACTATTATTGTTACACCTCATATAGTCTAAAGTTTGTGGGAAAAGGAAAGTAGCAAAAACATTGTCCGAAAAAGAGATGAAAATTCGGGAAAAACGTTTAACCCTTAGTAGCCTGATTTACGAAGGTGATTTATTTTTAATATTACTGTGTTTAATAATAATGACATTTGATTTTTTTTTTTATTTCGTTGGAAAGAATATTATACAACAGTGAAATACGTACAGCCAACCTATAAAAAAAACTAATAGTAATGTGAACATTCGGTTTAAAAGATTGGTATCAAAATTGAAACTCTAGGCTATTAAGGGTTAATTCTTTTTTCTATGCGAATGCGGACAGGACAACTCTGGCGGTTGGTTTGTGACTGGGGGTTCTTAAAACAACATCCTAATTTCAATAGAGAAGATGGCTGGGCGCTACCACCGGCCTGGGATCCAGTCATTAATATAATTAAATTCAAAACCAAGCGCACCATTGCAAGACCTCAAGACACTGTGAGCACTTTCTGCGTAGATCGGACCGCACGCAACAACTAAATATGAGGGTACCCCGGTTCAAACTATGACATTAGGACGTCAATCACCTCAGTCCTCCCGTGACCATGGTTGCTGTAAAGCAGCCGAAACGTCGGGAACGTAAGGGTGTTACCACACCAATCGATCGATCGTCAATCGACGGCATCGATCTATGGTAGAATGGATTAGTCGACGTCGATCGATTGTTTCTACCAGACAAATCGATCGATTGTCGATCGACGATCGATCGCTGGTAGAATGGATTAGCGTCGACCGATGCCATCGACCGGCAATAAATCGATTGGTTAGTCAACCGGTATCCGTCGATCAATAGCTACCACACCAATCGATCAACGTCGACCGATGTCGATCGATGGCATCAATCGACTAACGATCGTTTGGTGTGGTAACACTCTAAAAAACTATAATGAACGCGATAAAATCCGTAAGATTAGTTATCTTTCTATGACCTAACCGTGGTTTAAAAAATATTCCAGTATGGCCGCCAACACATCGAAGTGGCTAAGAAGGTGCAGAGGACGGACAGTTCTGATGATGAGGAGGAACCGCCGATCCCTGATGATAAACCACCTTCGGCCATCATCAAGGAGAACGGGTCCAATGGTGAGCAGAAATCATCAAACTATTAGTATTTTATAAAATGTTATACGCCCATAGCAATAATTTGACGACCTGATTAGCGCAGTTAGTTGTGTTCTGCTTTCCGTGCCGAGAATCCTGGCTTCGAATCTCGGTAAGGGCAAACTTTGTGTGATGAGCATAAATGATTGTGCCTGAGTCATGGATGTTTAATATCTATTAAAGTATTATATACTGAGTTCGCCCTCAGTCTATTGTACGGTACTCATAATACAAGCGTTGCTTAGTGTGGGACCGTATAGGTAGTTGGTGTGTTCGTCTGGCGAAGTAATATTATTTATAATACTAGCTGCGCCCCGCGGTGTTACCCGCGATTAAAAAGTATGTAATTTTCCTCTATGTCCTTTTGCAAATGCACGGTTCCTGTATGCTATCCCATAGGAACCGTTCATTTTTCTGGGATAAAAAATATCCTGTGTAATTTTCTGACCCCTAAACTACCACTAGCTATGCAAAAAATCATGTCGATCCTTTGCTTTATGAAAAATTAAAACAAATCTTTCCCACGGGAGCCATAATTTTACCGGAATAAAAAGTAGCATATGTGCTATTCCAGACTATAATGTATCTCTGTGCCAAATTTCATACAGATCCGTTCAGCCGTTCTGGCGTGATTGAGTAACAAACATCCATCCATCCAAACTTTCACATTATTTATAATATTAGTATAGATGATTGGTTTTTTTTTTTATTACATTACAGGCAAGTATTTGATCTCGATCTCACCTGATGGTAAGTGACGATGAGATCTACGATGGAGCATACTTGCCTAGGTAGGAAGGCGGCAGTAGATCGCGACGCTACATTCACTAGGCACATGCAGCGCAGCTGATCTGACCCGCCATCCATGAATGGCAACACTGAACATCATGCCGGAACACGGCTAGGCCGCTTGGCGACATGGCTTTGTTCAGTGGGTGGTGACTAGCCACGGCCGAAGCCTACCACCAGTAGAGTTGTCACCTGGTTGGCACCACCCAGGGTCACGTGTAGGGTATCTCGAGGGTACTTAATTCTCCTACGGACGAAGGTGACTCGACCCCAACATGGTGTGGGGTGGTGATGTACATTTTGTTTACATTACGATTCCATGAATAACTAGCGACATTATCTATTTAGTAATACTAAATTTACATAATGATAAAGTAAATATACTTAGCTAGTTGCTAAGTATATGTTATCGATAAACTTCTTATGTATATGTTCAAGTACATGTTACAACGTATTTACAAACATATTGTATCGAGCAAATTATGCTGTGTTATTTTATACTAGCTGCGCCCGGCGGTGTTACCCGCGATAAAAAGTATGAAAAATTAAAACATCTATCCCACGGGAACCATACATTTTACCGGGATAAAAAGCCTATGTGCTATTCCAGACTATAATCTATCTCCGTGCCAAATTTCATCCAGATCCGTTCAGCCGTTCGGGCGTGAAAGAATAACAAACATCCATCTATCCATCCATCCATCCATCCATCCATCCAAACTTTCACATTTATAATATTAGTATAGATGCATTTGGACAATAATCTATGAAACTGCTCTATATAATTTACTCTATGGTTTTCTTTTCTTCTCTATGGCGACTGCTTGACAATGGGTGGTCTAAAAAGTGTTCTCTGTATTTAAATTAAATTATGATTGTTTAACTATAAAGAAGTATAATTTTCCACCCCAGGGCCCTGAAGGATATGTTAAACAGCATTCTCAGATACAGTATGTTCACTATACCGCGGGCACCAATCCCAATACCAACAGCATATTCATAATTTTCATAGTTTTAAGTCTTTTCGTAATTGTTTAGATCATTGAGGGAAGCATTGGATAATTTCACATTATAATATCCCGTTTATTTGCTGAGATTACTAACATTTTATGCAACACGAAATAAATTGCTGCTAAACAAAATAAGTTTTACTTTATCATGACCCGGTTAATAAGCTTATATCCGTGTCCAAGTTTCATCAAAATACGTCGAGTAGTTTTCCCGATATGCACGAACAGACGGATAAATTCCAAAAAATTGTAGATTTGGCTCGGTCCAAGATCTATAACGACGAAAATATCTTTCCTAAAATATTTAATGAATTGACGCGACCAAGATTAAGTAAACATATATTCTCATGAACACAGACCCACCACATGGATCGCTGAACCCGCTGAGGGACCCACGATTACCCACTATTCCTCTTGAGTCCTTTTGGGAAACTACGGTTACTCGCTATTCCTCTTGAGTCCTTTTGGGGAACTACGGTTATTCGCTATTCCTCTTGAACCCCGTGGGAATACATAGATACTCGCTATTCCTCTTGAACCCCCTGGGGAATCCATGGATACCCACTATTCATATTGAACCCCCTCTGGGGAACTCACGATTATCCACTATTCCCCTTGAGCCCCCTGAGGAATCTATGGATACTCTCTATACTCATTGAACTCCCATGGGGACCGGTGGATACTCACTATTCCTCTTGAACCCCTTTTGATATCCACGGATACGCAATATTCCTCTTGAACCCCATGGGTATCCACGGCTACTCATTATTCTCCTTGAAACTGGTTGCACCAGAAGAAAACAGCCTTCTAATTATTATGACGTTTCCTGTTTATTCTCTCTTCAGCTAAGTATTCAATTTCTACATCCTCAGGTACAAAGATGACAGTGATAGAACGTCACGAAATATTGGGTCCGTCCCCAGAGCTGAACTACAAGCGGAGCTCCAGCCAAGAACGGGTGCAGAACGGACAGAGGACCGAGCAGGGCAAAGGAGAGGTCAGTACCAGATGAGAGAGACAAGTATATATCTCCTTTCTCATCTTTTGAGGTTATGTGTTAAATATACCAAGGGCCCTGGAGTGGAAATTATAGACTTGTGATTTTATTTTTGTTCGGTGTTGCTATTCATGGATGGCGGGTCAGATCAGTTGCGCTGCATGTGCCTAGTGAATGTAGCGTCTCGATCTACTGCCGCCTTCCTACCTAGGCAAGTATGCTCCATCGTAGATCTCATCGTCACTTACCATCAGGTGAGATCGAGATCAAATACTTGCCTATAATGTAATAAAAAAAAAAAAAACCCGCGACTTCGCCCGCGTGGTATTTAACAAAAAAGTTTTTGTAAAATAAAAGTAGCCTAAGTTAATCCTTGTTACATCACATATCTGCCAGTGAAAGTCCCGTCAAAATCGGTCCAGCCATTTCAGAGATTAGCCGAAACAAACAGACAGACAGACAGACAAAAATTGTAAAAAATGTTGTTTCGGTATAGGTAACGTGTATACATCCAAATGCACTTAGTAAAAAGCGGTTATTTTAATATTACAAACAGACACTCCCATTTTATTTATATGTATAGAAGATGTATAGATAGATTAAGCTAAGTAGCACTCAAACATGAGTATATAATGAAAATTATATAGTATTTGTTTTCTAACAGAGTAATATAGAGTTCGATCTCTCCCACTGCCTGGACCTGGTCAAGGCTGGCATGGAGTCCATCATTGAGGACCAAGTCACATCTGTCTTCGAAGCCGAAGAGTTGAGGAGCTGGAACCTCCTCACAAGGACAAACAGGTGAGCTGGTGCAGAGACAATAGCACAACTTTTTATAGACTTCACAGAAGCAATAGTCACCATGGAATGTATGTTTGTGTGAACATATGTCGGTTACTTTAGTTCGTCTACGGATCTTTAGGCTGTGTCCCCAGTCGGCAAACTGTCATCGGTCAACTGAGTGAGCCGCAAATTTGTGGCGAACTGAAATTCGAGTTAGCTGCAAACTCAGATCAATTTCCGTGCGTCGCAAGCAAACTGTTATGTGTTAGCCGCTTATTTAGGTCGACCGAACGACTGAATTTTCACTGTCAACTGTCAGAACTGACAGTTTGCGGCAAACGGACTCACTACGCCCGGCGAACAAGCATATCGCCGCCGCCGACTGGAACCGGTTTTGCTGTGAGTCGGCCGCTCACTGAATCAATCGGCGCGCGCAACACAGCAAACTGCGTAGAGTGAGCGCAAGCTAGCAAACTGTGAACACTCCATTTCAAATATATGGAAGGGCGTACTAAACCGATACGCCGCTAACTCAGTCGGCCGCTGACAGTTTGCCGACTGGGGACACAGCCTTACATTTCTGATTCTATCGCGTAGCGAAACCCCGAGCATAGCTCTCTCCATTGCGCGTTGAGCGACCTTGAGCCTTCTTATGAGGCCCATAGTCAGCGGCCACATCCACAGCAATCACTGCTACTTAGAATAGAATATCTATATAATAAAAATAAATTGCTGTTCGTTTGTCTCGCTAAAACTCGAGAACGGCTCGGCCGATTTAGCTGATTTTGGTCTTGAAATGTTTGCCGTAGTCCAGGGAAGGTTTACACGGTGAGAAAATATGGAATAGTTGCGAGGACGAAAAATAAGTCTTTATTGTGGTTTATTTTTTCTTACTGTCAGCTGGTCTGTCGAACGTGAGACGAAGGGAGAGTTTTAATGTCGTTAGGATACGTGATACGAAGTACAGCGGGTCATATAGTATAGAATATATTTGTTTTTATCACAGACAGTACGAGTTTCTGACATGGCGGCTGACTATTATATGGGCGATGGGCTTCGTAGTGAGATATCTCTTTCTACTGCCATTAAGGATAATGATTTTCATCATTGGCGTAAGTTGAAATCATTATTATACACAAATAATTAGTATGACAACAAACTATGTATCAAAAAGACCTTGTCCGCGTGGAGTGGTGGCAGGGATGCTGCCTGCATCTCCTCGCTGTGTTATCAAGCTCTTTGAGCGAGGAATAAGCCAGCCCTCCTGTCACCGGTGGAGGCATATTAATTATGATCGCAAAATCAAATACATATACTCAATATACATTTTTTTTTAAATTTAAATATAAAGCGACCCCTAGACGATCAATGTCAATTGTCAATGAATCATGTAATCCATCAAGTGCAGTACTTATGAATCGTTAAAATTGTCACAAAATGCTAAGCTGCAACTTTACCGCCCGTTCAGAATGCCGTGCCTATGGTGAAGAACGGGCGAGAAACTCCATGGTTGCTCTTTTTGAAAAGATCTTTTACATTTTTGAGTAATACATTGTTATGGGTGTGTGAGAACAATGTACGAACGGCTAGGCAGTCTTGGGTAGCTGTTAAAAAAGTACTAACTCTAAATATGTAATTACAAGTTAATGACTGCATGGATCTCACATTTACAAAAGTAATTTGTGAATGTGATATCATGTAGCCAATAACTGGTTATTACAAATTCCTTTTGTAAATAAAGATAGGAAGGAAGAGGTGTGACATTATTAACGATAAGTATAATGTAAAATATTAAGATAATTCTTCCACACTTTATCATTGATAAATAAGTACTTAAATTTGTATATCTATCTATCTATCTATCAGCTGATATACACGTCCACTGCTGGACATAGGCCTCCCCCAACGACTTCCAGACATCGCGGTCCTCCGCCACTCGCGTCCACCGGCTTCCTGCGACGCGTAAAAATTTGTATATAATAAATGTAAAAAAAAACGCATATTCCTAGTGACTCCTAATTACATAAATACGATTGAAATTGCGTTTAATTTAATTTGTAAACGATTAACATTAGAAATTGACAAATTAACCTTGATCGTTTCGGGGTTGCTGAGAACATAATATTTGTCTGAGACAGTTGCTGAATCCGCTGTTTTAAAAAACGGCTGCCCAGCCGTTTTGTAAACAACTGAGGCACTGTGAAGCGCCTGCTTTACAATGCCTCAGTTCTATAAAACGGCTGGTTAACGTAGTCGTATTTTTTTTTCATTTTTTTTTTTACACTAATAACGTTAAACTTTGAGTATCCGGCTTGTTAAATCTTACTGCTACACGAATTCGCGAGAACGAGAGACGACATTTGACAGCCACTTTCATTTTACTTTTTAAAACATTATGCCTTCCATCGTTGTTTTGTCGATGTTTTTGCCAACAACAGATTTTTAAAAGACACTTGGCCGGTAGAATATAACGAAAAAAACAAAGCATTTTTTCAAATTACATTGAACGGTTAAATGAGGTAATAAAAAAGAACATATTATGAGAAAATAACGATAATACAACAGTGATAATATAACAACGATTCGATTAGAACAATTGGTAAGCTGTCAATGTCAACTGTCAACACTCTTCTTCTTTTTTTAATGTTGGAAATTGGCTACAAAATAGTGCCAATTATTGCCAGTTTCAAGTAAAATATTCGTTTCTTATTATAAATCATATAAGTACCCCTGATGATAATAATGATGTTAATGATGATGAAACGAACCCCCCACCCCTATCAGTAAAGCTGTGGATACTTTACTGAAAATTTATCGGACATCTTGGTAGAACTCAAAACGTCAAGCTATACTGTTTTATTTCAATTTCCTTCACTCGTGCACGTTTATGATCATAGAATGGTTTTAATATTCCGCTAATATTACACATTAAGTATATATCAAAGATACACAATTTTCAGAAAAAAAAAAACAAATTTGACAATTTCGCTGTTCAATTTCCCGCCAAAAAGTCAAATGTCGACACTCGTTATCGCGGATATTTCTTTTATTTTAAACTAACCCCCAGATTAATAGTCGTTTTATAACTTTATCAAACGTCATATAGTACTGGGCACAAGAGTTTTGCTTTGCGCAATACTATATGGCGTTTGATAAAGTTATAAAAGGTCTATAAATTCGAGGGCTAGTTTATAACTTTTGATGTCACACTAATTTTGTTTTCTGCCTTCCGCTGTTTTCTTACTAATTCTAAATTTATTCTTCCGCTATGTTTTTCTTACTAATTTTTATGTTTCTGGCACTAGACTCCGACGATGATGAACATTTATTTTGGGTATATTTTTTTTTACTGGGGCTGTAAGGGGGAACCCGAAACTGTCTTAGAGACACTTAGGATCTTTTTAAAATCAATTTATTTTTTTGGTGGAGAGTAAAATTTATATATTCTTTTTTTAAACTAAGGATCAATTTCATGTATAGTAAGAAAAAATCGGGACGGCGGACCTTAGTCAAATTGAATAATATATAGCTTCACAATTTGTACCTTCAAGTAACCTTTAATAAGAATAACATTGTCCATTTATTTGTTAATGCATTTTCATATAAATTTAAATTAAGAATCACAACATCAATCTTCCCGCCAAAGAGCAATTGAGTCTCGTATCGCAATCGCGCCAAAAAATATGTCAATGCGTGACCCAGAAAAAAATATCATTAAAAAAGCGACACTTTTCAAAATGGCGTCAGGTGATGTCGATGCTGTTGAGCACCTGGTGTGTCAACATGGTGCCGGGCGCGCGCCTGCGCCGTCGCCTCGGTCGAATCTTCTACAAGGTCGCGTTCCGCGTGCTCGTTCGGTGCATATCGATCGTGCCCACGTTCCACGACGAACACCTGTCCCCTAGGAGCAACGGATTCTGCGTAGCGAACCACACTAGCCCGATAGATGTCGCTGTGCTCAGCACCAACACGTGCTTCTCATTGGTAGAGAGTTTGACATTTAAAAAACGCGGGAGTTTGTGTTGGCTTTCTAATTTTTTTTTTGATTAGCCGGAATCTGTGTTCGCCTCTTGTGTACGTCCGTTGGGTTCTATATTTGAAATCGGATAAAGAATAAAAAAAACTATGCGCGATCTATTCCTTTTTTAATACTTCGCGGGTTTTTTTTTTGTAAATTATAATCTAAGGAATAATTGCTCAGTAATTTGCGGATGGTTTATAATTTTTTTCCGATTAAGGTGGAAGCTCAGGGTCAGTGCGCGAAATTCAAAATGTCAATGGTTTTTATTTTTTTACGAAAAATTTGGACATCTTGACGATGTAATTTAGTGTTTTGCGATATGAGCATTCTGCATTGGATGTCTCGATGTATTAAGTTTGCTTAAAAAAATACCTAAAGCGATACAACACCATGAAGTTAGTAAAAGCAGCGGTTTTTACAAACCTTATGGTATTGTATCGGATTAGGTACTTTTTTAAGCAAGCTTAATACATCGAGACATCCAATGCAGAATTTTAATATCGCAAAACAATAAATTACATCGTAAAGATGTCCAATTTTTCGTAAAATAATAAAAACCATTATCATTTTGAATTTCGCGCCCTGACCCTGAGCTTCCCCCTTAAGGTTATTTTACTAACTCTAAATAGATAGTGCCTGTTTTCTTGTATTGTCTATCTATACTATACTTGTTCTGTCCTTCCTATAACACCATAAATTATATATCTGTTCCGGTGAAGTATTTGCCTTAATAATATTTGCTCTTTTTAATGTCCCATTGTTGAGACTGGCCTCCCCTCAATGCGTGGGGGTCTGGCTTGGAGCCCTGGACTTATTTTCAACGCGTATTTAAATGGCATGGTTTACTCGTAAGATCGTTTGTCAATTAGGGCGACGCCTTAGCAGACATAAGGCTCAGATTCTTCTCAATGTGGACTATAATTTAATAACTTAATAACTTAATAATTATTGAATATTACACACAGGTTTTCCCAGAAAATTGTTTAATATCCAATACAAAACACAATTCACTTAATATCTATGTAATTTTTCACACAAGAAAAGTTAACGGTTCGACATGGTTAGATATGACATTGTACGAATCAAAGAGACGATAGCTGAGCGTCACATTTTTCTATTGGCAATATTGTTGTTGGATGAATACTACTGCCAGCTCTAACATACCGCCCACCAAAAAGGGCATGACCCTTTTACCAATCAATACCTTGTACTAATACTTAAATACACATTTTTTAAAAAACAATACCATACTTAGGTAGGCAATAAACAAACAAAAAAACCCTTCGATAGCTTACATTAAAGTTACATTAATACCCAAGTATGTAGAACACAAAACAAAATAGCTAAGTACTGTGATAGCACTGCTTAACTAAGACTAATAACTTAACCAACATAATATTACCTTTCAGAATGTAACATGCCTTAAATTAATCCAGATACACCTTCATGAATAGCAATTAAAAAGAATTATAACATTTACAAGCACCTAATTAAATCCCTGTTATCTGATAACTTATTTTAGTTTACTGGTAATATCAAAAGGTAAATATCAGGTAAGTATAAAATGAATTAGGTAATGATTATAAGATAGGGAACAGTTATAGCTTAAGTAACAATCATTTGGTACATTATTTTGACATTATGAATAAGAAAATATACTTTTTAAGTTTTAGAATCAATAGGTAAATAACAAAGTTTGCTTATACATCTTTTAGTTATAGTATCACCACTTTTAACACTATAAACACGAGTACAGTTGTCCAATCCAGTATGTTTTTCCACAATGCGCCCTAACAACCACTTCCCTGGGGGCATATTGTCTTGTTTCACTAACACAATGTTACCAATATCAAATTCACTTTTTTGTGTCATCCATTTTGGCCTCTGTTGTAATCTCGTGAGGTATTCATTTTTCCATCTATGCCAGAAATCATTCAGCAGTTTCTGTGTGTATTGCCATCTCGCTAGGTAGCTAACATTTACTTCTCGTAAATCTGGTGCTGGAACGATAACTGGACTTTCACCGATTAAAAAGTGTCCAGGTGTCAAGGGGTTTATGTCATCAACATCAGTGTCATCAATAGGACACAATGGTCGTGAATTAAGGCAAGATTCTACTTGACACAAAAGTGTTGATAGTTCTTCATATGTCAGGTTTGTAGTCAGGATTCTCTTTAGGTGGAATTTCATGGACTTCACGCCTGCTTCCCATAGGCCCCCAAAATTTGGACTATAGGCTGGGATAAAGTGCCACTGGGTACCATCTTGTGCAAGAGAGTCCGCTATGTCATTTTCAAAGTTAAGACGAGCCTCTGACCATGCATCTGCCAACTCCTTGTTGGCTCCCACGAAATTTCTGCCCTGATCACTCCAAAGATGTGCGCACCTGCCTCTGCGTGCCACAAATCGTCGGAACGCGCCAATAAATGCTTGTGATGTGAGATCTCCAACCAACTCAAGATGTATAGCCTTTGTACACATGCATATAAATATGGCAATATATGATTTGGTGGTTCTTACTCCTCTTGCTCTTGACATGAGTACGTTGTATGGTCCTGCGAAATCCACGCCACTATGTAAAAAGGGCCGAGCAGGGTTTACTCTAACTTTCGGTAGATCTCCCATAAGTTGGGTCATTGATTTGGCTCTAATCTTAGCGCACACTAAACATTTGTGTATGTGAGATTTAACAACATTTTTAGCCTTGATTATCCAATATCGCGAACGCAAGTAAGACAACATCATCTGGAGTCCTCCGTGCAACGTGTTCTTATGAGCGTCGGCAACAATCAGTAAGGTAAGTGAGCTTTTATTACTTAGTATTATAGGGTTCTTATTTTCTGTGCTTATGTTTGCATGCCGTAGTCTGCCGCCCACCCTGATCAGATTCTCTGCATCGAGGTAAGGATTTAAAGATTTTAAATTGCTTCTTTGTTTAACAATATTGTGCTTCTTAATGCATTCTATATCTTCTTCAAAGTTTTCTATTTGTGCTTTCTTTAGGCAGATTTTTAATGCCTTGTCTAGTTCTTCTGTAGTTAATGCCTTATCTATGTTTGCCCATTTTTTGTAATACAGAAATCTTCTACAGTATGCAATAACATTTTTCAATTCAGAAAGTGATTTAAAGTCTTCAAAATTAATTTCTATTTCTTTTCTTTCTTGTTTTTCTGTTATATGAAGATAAATATTAGCTGTTCTTCTTTTCTCTAACTCTGTGGCAACAACATCAGGTCTAGTAAATTTTATTATTTTTTCTGAAAGCCAACATGGTCCTTGCCACCACAATTGGTTATCTTGTAGCTGTGAGATAGTACAGCCTCTGGATGCAACATCAGCTGGGTTATGTTCGGATCTTACATGATGCCACTGACTATTGTTTATATGTTCCAGGATTTCTACCACCCGGTTTGCCACAAATGGTTTCCATCGACCAGGTTCTCCAAATAACCAGGATAACACTACTGACGAATCAGTCCAGGCGTACACTTGTGTCCTTGGTATTCTCATAGCCTGGGCTACATGGTGTAGAAGTTTTGCGAGTAAGACGGCGCCACATAACTCCAAACGCGGCAATGACACTGTCTTTACCGGTGCTACTTTGGTACGAGCAGCTAAAATACTAACTTTGATAGACCCATCTGGTTTCTCAACTCTGCAGTATACCACAGCAGCCATTGCATGCATAGATGCGTCACTGAATCCGCATAACGATATTTTGTCTTTTTCTGTGTGGTAAGTATGTAACCAACGGTTTACCTTGATTGTTTCGACATTCTTTAAATCGTCTCTAATGGCAATCCATTTGTTTTCTAAATGCTCATTGATCTTGTCATCCCAATTCACTCCTTCTAACCACAGTCGCTGAATCAGTATTTTTGCCACAACAATAGCAGGCGCTATCCAACCCAATGGGTCAAAAAGGCGTTGTAAATCAGCAAGAATGGTTCTTTTCGTTATAGTTGTTGTGAGAGGGGGAAACTTCAAGGCGTAGTGAAAATCATCTTCTTTCAAATTCCATGACAAGCCTAGTGCTTTCACTGTGCCATCTATTTTCAAATCTAATTTGGCATTTGTTGATACTAAGTCAGGATCTATAGATTTCAAAAATTCTAAATTATTTGAGGACCATTTTTGTAGCTTCATCCCTCCTTTATTCAGAAGGCTCTGTAATTCGTGACTAGCATCAATAGCTTGCTGAACAGAGTCACACCCAGATATTACATCGTCCACATAACAGTCTTCTTTTATTATTTTTGAGGCAACGGGGTACTCTTTACCTTCATCTTCTGCTATCTGTGTAAGTGTTTTTATGGCTAAATAAGGAGCTGAGGCTGTCCCCAAATGTGACAGTTAACAATCTATAGTCTTTGAGAATATCATCTTTGTACCATAGTATCCGTTGAAAATCAGTATGTTTCTTTTGTACTAATATCATTCTATACATTTTTTCAATGTCGCTTGTGAAACAAATCTTATGCATACGCCATCTCATAATAATGCTTCTTAAGTCTTCTTGTATTACAGGACCGGTCATCAGATCATCATTTAAGCAGGTATCAGTAAGGCCTTTACTCGACGCGTCAAAAACTACCCGCACCTTGGTGGTCTCCTTATCATCTCGCACCACCGCATGGTGAGGTAAGTAAACTGAACTATTTTCCTGTTCTTCATCAGGCACCTCTTCCATATGACCTAACTCAAGATATTCTGTAATGACATTTGTGTATGATGTTTTCAATTTTTCATTTCTATCTAATCTTTGTTTTAATTGCTTTAATCTTCTCAATGCTATGCTTCTGGTATTTCCTTCAACGGATCTCGGTGGCTCCACTTTTAATGGTAAGTGAACTACATATCTTCCTTCCTTATCTCTTGTATATGTCTCTTTATATATTCTTTCACAGGCCTCCTCCTCCCCTGTAAACCTTCGTTTTGTATCAGTATCTTGTTCCCATAGGACTTTCAGCATGTCATCTATCTCTATTTGTTGGTGCATGACGATTATTGATTGATCAGACGATGTGTCATTGAAAATTTTACCAAAAAGAATCCAGCCTAGAGTAGTGTTCTGGGCACATGGAGTGCCAGGTGGACCCTTGATGACATCATTCTGAAGGATCTGGGCATATTCATCAACTCCAAGAAGTAAGTCAATTGAACCTGGTGTATGGTATTCAGGATCCGCTAAGGTGAGTCCTTTAAGATGCAACCAATTGTTTGATGTGATAGTATTTGTGGGGATTTGTGATGTCATGTGTTTGGATATAACATATGCTTTGATCTTAAGGTTGAATTCCGCTTGTATTCTTGAATTAACCTCAACTTGAACTACATGACTGACCTTTGATGATGTAGAACCCACACCTAATATTGTTCCCTTTACAGGATGTCTGGTACTTTTCAATAGTTGAACTGCTCTCTCAGTTATTAAACAACCTTGTGATCCAGGATCAATTAACGCTCGGAGAACAGTAGTGTATCCTTCTTCATTCTTGACAATGACTACTGCCGTGGCTAACAAGGCTGTACTCTTTGTCGTTGTACAGTTGCGTGACGTCATCACTGTGTTGACTTGGATGTCTTCATTTTCTTCAACATTGGAATGTAAGACATGGGGCTGTGTTGCTTCTGAAGAGGAGCCACCAATGTCACTTGAACGTGGTTCATGAAGAAGAGTGTGATGTCGTCTTCTGCAGATTTTGCATGACATTGACAATCTGCATGTTTTGACTGCATGACCAGGAACCAAACAATTAAAACAAATTGAATTATCTTTCACGAACACACTTCGCTGCGACGGTTCCATTTTCCCAAATTCCTTACAATGACAAAGACCATGGTTGTCTTTACACATTGGACAAATTCTTTCAGTTGTTGTAGCATGGTATGAACGAATAGCAGTTCTCTCTCTTGGTGGCGTAATTAGTTCCATGGTTCGGTATTTAGTCTCCAGAAATTTAACAAGATCTTTCCACGTCGGCAATTCTTCTGAATCATCTTTATAGGCACATTCTTCCCATTCACGGTGTGACTCAGGGTCCAATTTCTGACTGACCAGAAAAATGATTAATGGATCCCATGAATCTGTGGATATTTTTAGGTTACGCAGGCTGTTTATGCATTCACTGGTCGTATCCAACAACAACTTGATATGATTGGCAGTCTGTGTGGGTATCTTCTTCTGCGTAAATAATGTCTTGAGAAGAGAGTTTACTAAAAGCCGTCTGTTCCCGTACCTAGATTTCAGTATTTTACATGCGTGGCTGTAATTACTTTCCGTGACCTGGATATGTTTTAGTAAGGAAGCTGCTTCTCCAGTCAGGCTACTCTTTAAATAGTGTAGTTTCTGTACACTGCTCAGGGAAGTCTTCTCATGGACTAGCGAAGTGAATAAGTCTTGGAAGGCAGGCCAATCTTCGTAACTGCCCGAAAATGTAGGTAAAACTATTCGGGGCAACTTAACTTGATCTTCTATATTTGCAGCGGAGCTATGTGCAGTTTGTTCACTCTCAATTGATTGCTTAGCTGTTGATAATAAGTCCTTTAAATCGCCTTGAATACACAGATATAAATCTTCGGAAATAAAGTAATCTTCGTTTACAAAATACGGTAGGTCATTCTTTTGCTCTTTAGGTACACACTTTACTAGTTGTTGATGTAGATTTGTAAACTGATTCCAGTACTCTTCAATTGTTTTCGAACGAGCTTCTATGTAACCCCGTGTTAGTCTTTGCTTTGGACATTTCTTCAAGTTGGTTTGTGTTTTTTGTAGCAATAATACTTTATCTTCAAGTTCTGATAATATTTGCTTCACTTGCTCACTCATAATTCCAGTCAATAATGCACAAATTTGTATAATGTCCAGTTAAAGGCGTGTTTATTGGCTTATTGATCACTGTTTTGTTAATAGGTCATTTGTATTTCGTTTATAGGTACTCGTCGAACACCAAATACTTTTTGTAGGTTATGCCGGCCGGCGTGTCATGTCACGTACAAAAAATGTCCGCTTGTTGAAAATGTCCGAAATGTCACAAATTATCACGTAAAAACTTTGTAATTGTATTTATTTTATCACTGTAATTGTATTTATCACTGTTATTGTATGTATCACTGTAATTGTCACTTCACATATATATTTTCCGGGAATTGGATTTTTCTCAAAACGTTTTGTTGGTCGCTGGACATACGGCTCGATGTAGGCCACTATGAATATTACACACAGGTTTTCCCAGAAAATTGTTTAATATCCAATACAAAACACAATTCACTTAATATCTATGTAATTTTTCACACAAGAAAAGTTAACGGTTCGACATGGTTAGATATGACATTGTACGAATCAAAGAGACGATAGCTGAGCGTCACATTTTTCTATTGGCAATATTGTTGTTGGATGAATACTACTGCCAGCTCTAACAATTATGTTTCAATATACTACCACCGAAACAGATATAATCATTATTCACGATCAACATTTTGTTTTTAAACTACATATTGTTGGCAAGACAATATCTTAAATAGTTCTCGCTCGACGATTCAACGTATAAATATTGCCAGCAATATTGTCCAACAAAAAGTTACCGTTAATAAAAGTTAACATAACATTCGTGAATGTCCGTGGGAGTATCCCAGTCTCATCGCCTCCTCCCCCCCCATCGCTCGGGCGCCAGGTCTGGTGGCTTGTCGCGTGCACCGCATGCATCGGCACCCTCCCCGAGGGGAGGACGAAACAGCGAATCAACTACGCTGTCTCTGTCATGTGCTTCAACTTCCTCTCGCGGTGCATATCCGCTGTGATCACATACCATGGGACGTACAACCAGCCGAGGGGGGGCATCTGCGTCGCGAACCACACGAGTCCGATCGACGCTCTGGTGCTCATGTGTGACAACTGCTACTCGTTGGTAAGTGCATGATACACCATCCAACAGTTCTTCTTTCTTCACGAAATGAGATGCGATGAAATAAAATGGATATGAATATGGCCTCGCCCGCAACTTAGCGGGTATTTTGCCAATGTCAAGTAATTAATGCGGGTTCCAAGACAATTAACTTTATCCCGGGACTCGCCGAGGGTCACACCTCGGTGTTATCATGGGACACCACTGTAGATCCTGGCTTACAGGAGTAGCAGTGGTGGGAGTGTGTGGCGGGTCTAGCTACATTTGAGTTATAAAAATATTCAAAAAGCTATACAAGGTGAGTATTAAATGTATGGGTGGTATTTAAGAGCATCATGTTTAATCATAAGTATGGGTTTAATGTGTGTCTGTCCACGGATATTATCGTGCACCGCGATCACGAAATAAATCCCGCTCTTGAAACAAGCGTAAATATAAAAAGTACTTACATATTGATTTCTTATATTTACGCGAATACTACACATTGAAATAAAACTAATGTTACGGATTTTATCGCGTTTATTTTATGTGTTTACGTTCTCGACGTTTCGGCTGCTTTACGGCGACCATGGTCACGGGGGACTGAGGTGTTTTTTTTTATTTGGCATCCCAATAGGTATTTTGCCAGTGTCAAGTAATATAAATTATTTCAGTTTTCGAGCATATGCACAGGCCCAAAGGCAAGGCCCAAGTAAAATACCCCCCCCCCATCCCTCAATCAGTAAAGTGATGGATACTTTAGACAAGAAAAGCCAAGTTTCGTCACTCTGTTTCAATTACCTACACTCGCGCACTTTACCGAACCCATAATGGTTAATATTCCACTCATCATATCACTCGCTATAACTGACAGGAACAGTAGTTTTAGAAATTGAATCATAACTGACGCCATGACTTTTCAGTTTCCCGCCAAAAAAACGGACAGATTTTTGACGTCCAAGTGTCATAGCCATATTTAGTTGTTGTTTGTGGTCTTACACTAGATTTAGTAGACTAGTACTGTCGCTTATGGGAATGTGGCGATAGTATTATTATTATTTATCGTGTTATATGTATCTTCTTCGACGCTGAAGCGTTGGCTTTGTTTTCGTGATCGCGGTATATATAAGGTGTAACAAAAAATGGGTAAAATATTTTAACAGGTTAATCAGTAAGTTTTAGGTATCACGTTGGTGTATACAATCAATGTGTTAATGATGTTTAATTATTATTTTCAACAAGGCGAATCAGGAGCGTTTGGCCGTGCGCTCAGGACAGGGTGGCATTTTTTAAATGTGCTTACCTTTCGAACGACTATTTTAGTAACTGAGAGGGGTTTAATCCATGAGTTTCCTCGGGTATTTGAATCCCAATCCAAATTAAAAAAAAAACTGCTGTCTATGAAAGACTAAATGTGTTTCATATATGGGAACCCCTTTCGAATGGTTTCTATCGGGTTTTCTGTTTATCGTGTTTTAAGTGATTGTAAGTCAAATCTGACAGCAGTTAAGTCGTTCAAATTTCCGTTCATAGGCTTACCGGGTTCCGGGTCCTGTTAAGACTTAACACTTTGTTTTTAAAGCTATGATCAGGCGCATCGCTAGTTGATAATAATAGTTTTTTTTAACGGTTGCCGTTATTTTTTAGATCGGTCAGAGCCACGGAGGTTTCCTCGGGCTTCTGCAAAGGGCGTTAGCTAGGGCTTCGCCCCACATATGGTTTGAGAGGTCGGAAGTCAAGGATAGACATGCCGTCGCAAGTAGGTTGAAGGAGCACATATCTGTGGCGGACAACCCCCCCATCCTGATCTTCCCGGAGGGCACCTGCATCAACAACACCTCGGTGATGCAGTTCAAGAAAGGCAGCTTTGAGGTCGGCGGCACCATATACCCCGTCGCCATCAAGTGAGTTGTCACACAAGAACAGAGTCTAGAATGTCTCATTCTCAAATTGTCTGCAGAGTTTAAATGTCTAATTCTTAAAATGACTAAGTACAGGGTCTACAATGTCTAATTTTCAAAAGGGCTACAAAGTCTGGAATGTCTAATTCCTACAATGACTACAGAGTTTCAGAGCCTAGAATGTTTGATTCTCAGAATAGCTGTAGAATCTATATTAACTAATTCACAAAATAGCTACAGACATTTGTCTAATTTGTAAAATACAGTGGAGAATGTCAAATTCTCAAAATGGCTACAGAGCGAGAAGTAGCTGATCCGCACATATCGCCATTAGTACAGGGTTCGCTTCCAGTCTATGCAGTATTCATAATACATGCGTTGCTTAGTGTGGGACCGGGTTGGTCTATCATGTCGCAGTCGGCCGTACCCTGTGTAGCTGATATATTTTGTATCAGATACGAACTGATATCTGTTGTAACAGGTACAAACTGATATCAGTTGTAACAGGTACGACCTGATATCTGTTGTAACAGGTACGAACTGATATATGTTGTAACAGGTACGAACTGATATTTATTGTAACACGTACAAACTTATAACTGTTGTAACAGGTACGATCTGATATCTGTTGTAACAGGTACGAACTGATAGCTGTTGTAGCAGGTACGAACTGATATCTGTTGTAACAGGTACTAACTCATATCTGTTGTAACAGGTACTAACTCATATCTGTTGTAACATATACGAACTCATATCTGTTGTAACAGGTACGAACTGATATGTGTTGTAACAGATACGAACTCATATCTGTTGTAACAGGTACGAACTGATATGTGTTGTAACAGGTACGACCCGCGGTTTGGTGACGCCTTCTGGAACAGCTCCCGATACGGGATGCTGCATTATCTTCTGAACATGATGACCTCGTGGGCGATCGTGTGCGATGTGTGGTGAGTCATAGTCTAGCTATAGTTCTCCTGGTTGAAGTTCAGGCACGGCGGCCAATCACAAGGAAGACCAGCCAACTGCGCTGAAGATATTATATTATATGCACAAGTGTATGCGCAAGCGCAGGTGCTCTCTCTCACAGTCGGATGCCACACACACACACACACACACACACACAGTCTCTCACTAGCTGCGCCCAGCGGTGTTACCCGCGATTAAAA
This sequence comes from Pheosia tremula, assembly GCA_905333125.1. Lineage (NCBI taxonomy): Eukaryota > Metazoa > Arthropoda > Insecta > Lepidoptera > Notodontidae > Pheosia > Pheosia tremula. The sequence goes on along the minus strand of HG995425.1, from coordinate 974,134 downwards.
AGTTAAATGAAAAAAAACACGGTTCCTAATATGCTATCCCATAAGAACCGTGTATTTTTCCGGGATAAAAAATAGCCTATGTCATTTTCTGACCCCTAACCTACCACTACCTATGCAAAAAATCATGTCGATCCTTTGCTCTATGACAAATTAAAACAAATCTATCCCACGGGAACCATACATTTTACCGGGATAAAAAGTAGTCTATGTGCTATTCCAGACTATAATCTATATCAGTGCCAAATTTCATCCAGATCCGTTCAGTCGTTCGGGCGTGATTGAGTAACAAACATCCATCCATCCATCCAAACTTTCACATTTATAATATTAGTGGGATGCCTTATCTTATGGTGTCATATGGTCAGGTACCTGCCTCCGATGACGAGGGCCTCCGACGAGTCCGCGGTGGACTTCGCGAATAGAGTGAAAGCGGTGATCGCGACGCGCGGCGGACTTGTGGATCTGATGTGGTAAGATGACTTGACTCATCATCAATAACCCCCTGCTTTCAGTACCGAGGGTCCCGAGTTGGAAACCTGGGGACAAGCTTTGTGTGATGACCAAGAATGTTTGTACCCGAGTAATATAATAAATAAAATTGGAGCGTCTGTTTGTAATAGTAAAATAACCGCTTTTTACTAAGTGCATTTGGATGTATACACGGTACATATATATGAAAACAATTTTTTTTACTAATTTTGTCTGTTTGTTTCGGCTAATCTCTGAAATGGCTGGACCACTTTATATTTTAGCGCCCCAATTTTTTCACCTACTTAAAAACCACTATAACTTCAAATTAAATTAATTATAGTAAGCTTCTACACGAAGCCCCCATTTTTTTCTGGGTCTCTTACCGCCCCCATTTAGGCCTGCAGCGCCCACTTTGGTAAAGGCTTCTTTACAGCGACCACGGTCACGGGAGGACTGAGGTGGTTGACGTCCTAGTGTTATGTTCGAACTGGGGCTCCCTCATATTTAGTTGTTGTTTGCGGTCCGATCTACGCAGAAAGTATATTGGTTTCTTATTTTCCAGGGACGGGCAATTGAAACGTATGAAAGCAAAGAAGGAGTGGCGGGAGTTGCAGCAGGAAGAGATCAGTAAGAGATTGAAGGGAGAATAAACAGGGACTGTGTAGTGATAGTGATATTGGAACAAGTATACCTAATACGCGATATGTGTTCCTGAATATCGGTGACTGTGTAACAGTGATTTTGGAACAAGTATACCTAATTTGAGTGGAATTGTTAGCAAGTAACAGAAGCTAGCAGCTCAGTAGAACAGGTATTTTTAAATAACAATTTATGTGTGTAACAGTGATTTTGGAACAGGTATACCTACTCCATGAATATCTGTTACTGAATATCAGTGACTGTGTAACAGTGGTTTTGGAACGAGTATACCTGATCCGCGAATATCTGTTCCTGAATATCAGTGACTGTGTAACAGTGATTTTGGAACGAGTATACCTGATCTGTGAATATCTGTTCCTGAATAATAGTGATTTCGGAACGAGTATACCTAATCCGCTATATCTGTTCCTGAATAACAGTGACTGTGTAACAGTGATTTTGGAACGAGTATACCTGATCTGCGAATATCTGTTCCTGAATAATAGTGATTTCGGAACGAGTATACCTAATCCGCGATATCTGTTCCTGAATAACAGTGACTGTGTAACAGTGATTTTGGAACAAGTATACCTAATACGCCATATCTGTTCATGAATACCGGTTACATTGGAACTGAGTAACTGAATATGGAGGTATATTGAAGCGATAGTTTTGTGAATTGAATATTCAGCGTATCACTTGGAAGAGGTCCACTGCTGGACACAGCCCCCCCCCCAACGACCTCCACAAGTGCTGGTCCTCCGCCCCCCGCGTACCCCGCGACCTGAATGAATACTGTTGTGAGATGAAGAAAAGCAATATATATTTTTGGATTGCTCAAATGTGATTGAATATTTTACTGGTGTGAGTGCAATGGTGAAATATAAATAATGTAAATTATATTCTTGTAGACTTGTATTATTGTTATTAACTATCGTTCGGTCGCCGAGTGAATGTGTTCCTGATTTTTTTATTTTTTTTTATTACATTATAGGCAAGTATTTGATCTCGATCTCACCTGATGCTAAGTGACGATGAGATCTACGATGGAGCATACTTGCCTAGGTAGGAAGGCGGCAGTAGATCGAGACGCTACATTCACTAGGCACATGCAGCGCAGCTGATCTGACCCGCCATCCATGAATGGCAACACCGAACATCATGCCGGAACACGGCTAGGCCGCTTGGCGACATGGCTTTGTTCATTGGGTGGTGACTAGCCACGGCCGAAGCCTTCCACCAGTAGACGTGACGTGTGTGTAGAATGTTCGTGTTTTATCTGTACCAATAATCCAGGGCGCCAAGTCTGCTAACACAATCGATTCATAATCGAACAGCAACCGAATAGTACCCGTCACTTTTGACAGATATTGTATGGGGTATCTGTCAAAAGTGACAGTGCCCAAAAACTTCGCCCGTTTTCCCATCTGTATACAGGTTGTAAGTCGCGATTCTGAACCCCGCAGAGTTTTCGAAAAACAACAACCAATATACTACTCGTGAAAAATAATAAAACAATCGAATTTAGATCTTCCTTTTATATGAAGTGGGTTAAAAATTAGTTTTCAAGCGAGTTGGTACCTAAAGTTTAATTTCGAAACGGTACCAGATAGTATCTTGTCATATGCATTCTTCGCCATTGCTGATGTACACTGAATAAAATTTAAAAATATATTATTTATCAACTGAAAACAACACTAAATTAAATAGGACGCATTCGTTCGCCGATCGAACTACAACGACTGTCGAATTCATAGAATGCTACAATCCATTAGCAGTGATAGCCGAGTTGGTGGAACGCTTGCCTCGGTAACGAGGATCGCAGGTTCAAACGCCGTCTCGTACCTTTCGGATTTCTGGATTTCATGTGCGAATCTCATTTTCTACCACGATTATCACTTGCTGAACGGTGAAGGAAAACATCGCGAGGAAACCTGCATATCTGAGAGAACCACGCGAAAGATGTGTAATAATTGTGGTTGAAAAAGAGATTTGCACATGGAAATCTGACATTTTCAGAGGTGCCAACCGGGATTCGAACCTTGTTCCCCAAGCGAAGCAGGCAAGGTCTACCAATTGGACTATCACTGCTTCAACCCAAAGGCGATTGTATCACAATCTTAGGTAATAGGTTTGTAAATGTTCTGTAACTTCTATGCATTTGATGATTAATAGCATTTGTTTTTTAAGTAATTTATTTTCAAATAAACGGTTGTGTAGACACCCTCCATTGCTACTATGTCAAACATTATCATATAATATGACATAGATCTAGGATGCTATATATATAGAAACATGTAATTTAGATATTGATTTCTTATATTTACGCGAATACTACACATTGAAACAAAACTGTTGAAAACAATGATCAAAGATAGGATCATATCTCCAAATTATATATTGAAATAAAAGTAATCTTACGGATTTTATAGCGTTGATTATACTTTTTAATGTACGTAAAGAAATATAATAAATGCGATAAAATCCGTAAGATTAGTTTTATTTCAATATGTAATTTAGAGATATGATCCTATCTATGATCATTGTTTGCAAAAATTTTGTAGGTACCACTAATTCTAGGATTGTGTACACATACATAATCTTAGATTTATCTCGTTAATGTAACCCCATAAGTAACATAAACTTTGTCCAGTACTCAGACGATGAAATAATCTAGACGATTGAACAACATATTGAAGTAAAGTCAACCAAGCTGATTTGGGTAGTACACGCGAATTGCGACCTTACAGCGTAGACCAGCCTTTCCCAAAGTGGGCGATAACGCCCCCTTGTGGGCGCTGCAGGCCAAAAGGGGAGTAAGAGACCCGGAAAAAAATGGGGGCGTTGTGTAGAGGCTTACATTAATTAATTTAATTTGAAGTTATAGTGGCTTTAGTAATTCCAGCCCTTTTTTATGTCCCACTGCTGGGCACGGGCCTCCCCTCAATGCGAGGGGGGGTTTAGGCGATAGTCCACCACGCTGGCCCAGTGCGGGTAGGCAGACTTCACACATCTTTCGAGCGGTTCTCTCAGACATGCAGGTTTCCTCACGATGTTTTCCTTCACCGTTTAGCAAGTGATAATCTTGGTTGGAAATGAGATTCGCACATGAAAAATTCCAGAGGTGCGAGCCGGGGTTTGAACCTGCAATCCTTGTTACCGAGGCAAGCGTTCTACCAACTTGGCTATCACTGCTTTGTGGCTTTTAAAGTAGGTGAAAAAATGGAGGCGCTAAAAGATAACTCATTCTCAAAGTGGGCGGGAGACAAAATAAGTTTGGGAGCCCCTGGCGTAGACAATACTCGCGTGTTCTACACAAATTGGCTTGGTTTGTTGTGTCGGTACTCCGTCTGTAGTATTGCTTCGCCTGAGGGTCTGGCATGATCCTTCGATGTTTTGACAGCATCATCAAACAATGTTATAATCTATACATATAAATAAAATTGGAGTGTCTGTTTGTAATATTAAATTAACCGCTTTTTACTAAGTGCATTTGGATGTAGACACGTTACATATACCAGAACAACATTTTTTTTCAATTTTTGTCTGTCCGTCTGTCTGTTTGTTTCGGATTATCTCTGAAATGGCTGGACCGATTTTGACGGGACTTTCACTGGCCGATAGCTGATGTAACAAGGAGTAACTTTGGATGCTTTTATTTTAGAAAAAACTTATTTGTAAACTTATTTGTAAATACCACGCGGACGAAGTCGCGGGTAACAGCTAGTTAATGATATAGTGGAAATTGAGGGTAGTGTTATATCACGCTTTTACCATAACGAGGTTTGCAGAAGAGTGCCAGAACTATATTCAGGGCTCCACACAAAAATGGCTGCAACCAGAGAGAAAATATCCAAACTATACTTTTTTTATTTAGAAAATGGCCTCAACTTTGTGCAGGCATTTTTCCAACGTCAAGTGGAATGTTTTTTAATATCAAACATGGGAGATTCTATGCAGGTGTAATCCGTAGACTAGGTCAAAGAACCCCCCCCCCCCCTAACCCTATCAGTAAAGTTGAGGATACTTTATTGACAAATAACCGGACTTCTTGGTAGAACTGGAAAAGTCATGTTTTGCAAAAAAGTCCCAAACTATACTTGTAGTTCTCAAAAGTCATGAGAAATTTATGACATACCTATGTGGGCCCAGTTTGGTTCCAGCCATGGTACAATAATATGCTACGGCTCGAATTCTCTTTCGTTTGTTGATTGGCCCAAGCTACGTCATCGGCCATCGTCGACCAATGAGCGTGTAGTTAATTCTATTAAAGATTTCAATTAATTGCAACACCGATCGTGACGTAGTCTGAGGCCGACCCCGCGGACGAGAATACCAGGCGCAGCATATTCTTATAGCCTGGGCCCCAAGTCTGCTAACACAATCGATTCATGATCGAACAGCAACCGCATAGTAACTGTCACTTTTGATAGATACTGTATGGGATGTCTGTCAAAAGTGACAGTTACTATGCGGTTGCTGTTCGATCATGAATCGATTGTGTTAGCAGACTTGGGTGCCTGGTTTTAGCATCGTTTCTCTTACCTCGTTAAGATTATAAGATAATAAATATATTTGTGGAATTATTTCTTCTCTTTATGAACATAAAAATATTGTAAATATTGTTTTTTTCTTTGCTTCCTTGTCATTTATCTATGTATAAAGATGGTAACTTTATTTATTGAAATTTTGTAATAATACATTTAGATTTTGGTTGTGGCCTCATCGGGGCGAGCCTCCCCTCAATGCGAGGAGGGTGCAGGTATGGTCTAACACGCTGGTCTAGTGCGGGTTGGTGGATGTATGTGCTCACGAGACCTAGACCCGAAGTCTGGTATCACAATCGAATTGCCAAGGTCCGGAACCCAGTTAGCCTATGAATAAGTTTTCTGCTGTCATATTTGTCCCTTTTCTTTCTTTTGGCGTCGGCTATGTTGTACGTAAAACCCGGTACAACCCGTGTCGAAAGGGTTCCCCATATAACACACCTGTCTTTTATAGACAAAGCTCGTAATTTTTTAAATTTCGTTCAAAACCCTTTGGAACCGATTCGTAAGGGAAAGTTGAGTTCTTAAGCTGATCGTTCGGGTATTGTTGACGTTTACTATGTCATAGCAATTCGATTGTAAAACTCCTGGGCGCCGAGCGGCCATAACCATTATTTAGATATAATATACACTAGTATTCATGTAATAATAAAATATGGCTGTAACGACTGAGAAACTTAAATGTTTTTTAATTCATATTTAAGGGGGAAGCTCAGGGTCAGGGCGCGAAATTTAAAATGTCAATGGTTTTTATTATTTTACGAAAAATTTGGACATCTTTACGATGTAATTTAGTGTTTTGCGATATTAGCATTCTGCATTGGATGTCTCGATGTATTAAGTTTGCTTAAAAAAGTACCTAAAGCGATACAACACCATTAAGTTCGTAAAAGTAGCGGTTTTTACAAACCTTATGGTATTGTATCGGATTGACATTTTGAATTTCGCGCCCTGACCCTGAGCTTCCACCTTAATGTTTTGTATCTAAATACGAGTAATTTGGAATAAAATGATGGCCTATGATGATGGAATTTTATTTATTTGATAGACCACTGCGTGTGTAGGGTGGAGAGCTGTTTCTGTATAATCTAAATCAGAGGTTCCCAGGGTTTGACATAAACGAAAACTGATTGAGGGGGTCGACGAGATCTAAAAATCGACCGCTATAAATTGACACAAGTTCTTATTTGAAACATTCAAGATACTGTATAAGTTGTGTTGCGTGTACCAACTTGTTATAAGAACGACTAATGTTTTAGTAGGAAGTATCATTGTTGTTCTTTTAAATAACTCAAGTCGATAAGCGTGCACAAGTTCGTACAAGATGAAATTATTATTTTGTATCAATTGGAAAAAAAAACTAGAGATAGGATTTTTAAAGTAATGAGGGTCTGAGGTGTCAGTTCATTTTGGAAAAGTGGTCTCTTGCCCACAATAGTTTGGGAATCCCTGCTCGAGCTCGAGCAGTAGTCGAGTCATTATATACTCTAGTTTTTTTTTTATTACATTTTAGGCAAGTATTTGATCTCGATCTCACCTGATGGTAAGTGACGATGAGATCTGCGATGGAGCATACTTGCCTAGGTAGGAAGGCGGCAGTAGATCGAGACGCTACATTCACTAGGCACATGCAGCGCAACTGATCCGACCCGCCATCCATGAGTATGAGAGTATATAATAAAAACAAACATATATAACAAATTAAACATTTATTCAATAAAATACTAAACAACCAGTATTATATATAACTTCAAATCACTAATCGCATATTAGAACTCTTCATTCTCGAACGGATGATATTTGTGGCCCAGGGAACTGAAACAACCAACCATACGATATATAAATAACGGCAGACAAACACCAATGGTATGGTTCCACACTGACCAGGGCCCCAAGTCTGCTAACACAATCGATTCATAATCGAACAGCAACCGCATAGTAACTGTCACTTTTGACAGATATTGTATGGGATATCTGACAAAAGTGACAGTTACCATGCGGTTGCTGTTCGATTATGAATCGATTGTGTTAGTTAACTTGAGGCCCAGGGCTTGTGTTATAAGTTCCGGGTCAAATGACGAACGCACGTCCTATGAGCTGAGCGGCCTACGCTCTTAGACCAAGCGGTCTACGCTCAGACCACAAGACCGTGTGGTCTAGGCTCAACCATTAGATCATGTGGTCTACACTCAAACCACTGGACCAGGTGTTTTTTTTAGTCCGGGCGCTATCAGGTCCGGCCCGCGAACACCTCTGACATGGCGGTCAGAGACTTTATTGTTTCCTTAATATTAGTGACAGGTGTAAATGAATTTAAAAAAAAAACAGCAATAATAAATATCTTCTTATAAAGTGTACACAAAAAAATACAATTTAAAATTATTAAAACCAGGACCAGGTCTTGGCTCAACCATTAGGCTATGTGGTCTACACTCAAACCACTACACTAGGTGGTCTACATCCAACCATTCAACCAGGTAGTCTAAGCTCAACCATTAGTCTACGCTTAAACTATAAAACCAGGTGATCTAAAAATGTAACATTGATTTCCACGCACAGGACTGAACCTGTATACTCACGCAGTCATAGGCACCAGCCGTCCGTTGCAGTCGAAGGAGTCGATCAGACTCATGTCCTCCTGCGACAGCTTGAAGTCGAGCACGGCGAAGTTGCTCGCGATCCGCGACTTAGTCACCGACTTGGGAATCACGATCACACCGCGATCTATCTGATACCTGAAATTAATATTGATTTCTTATATTTACGAGAACTCTACACTGGGAAAAAAACGAATTTTAAAGATTTCATCGCGATTATATTTTGATTTTACGTTCCGAATTGGGATCCAGTAATTAATATTATTAAATCCAAGACCAAGCGTACCATTTCAAGACCTCGAGACACTGTGAGCACTTTCTGCGTAGATCGGACCGCAAGCAACAACTAAATATGAGGGTACCCCGGTTCAAACTATGACACTAGGACGTCAACCACCTCAGTCCTCCCGTGACCATGGTTGCTGTAAAGCAGCCGAAACGTCGGGAACGTAAAATCTAAATATAAACGCGATAATCTCCGAAAAATTTGTTTTATTTCAACCTGAAATATTATTCACAAATCCAGAACATTTTTCGTTCATCGTCCTCCCTGACCGAATTTCGGTCACGGCTGCAAATTTCAGAATCAGAATATTTTTGTATTCTTGTACACCATTGGGCACAGTACTTTTGAATCGCCAAAATAGTTACAACATTTTCGTGTTTCTCACACAATGTTAGTCCCTACCAGGATTCGAACCTGGACCCTCGGCGTAGACGGCAGGGTCACCACCAACTACACTAATCAGATCGTCAGTCTCACCTAATAAGCACTTGAGCGACCGTCTTCTCGAGTCTAGCGGCTATGGCCTTCAGTTTGGGATCCTCCATCAGCTGAGGGTCCTCGGGCTTCGCCCACGGCCTGTCCGGGGAGCCGAGGGGCGAGTACGCCGTGAGCCTGATGCCGCGGGACTCGCAGAAGTCCTTCAGGCGACGCTGGTTGAGGTACGGATGGCATTCAACCTTTAACAAGGGTTGAACGATGAGAAATCTAATTCCAAGTTAAATGCAAAGAGATTGTATTGAATTTTAGACATTTTCGTTTGATGTTTTGTGTGTGTGTGTGTGTGTGTGTGTGTGTGTGTGTATGCGTGTGTGTGCGCGCGTGTGTGCGCGCGTGTGTGTGCGCGTGTGTGAGAGCGTTCCTGTTACCTGATTAACGACAGGTTTGATGGTAGCGGTCTGCAGAACCCTTGTTATCTGCTTCGAGTTGAAGTTGGACAAGCCGAGGCTGCGCACGAGTCCCTCGCCGACCAGCGGCTCCAGCGCCTTCCACGTGTCCACGAAGTCCACGTCCGAGTACTGGATCTTGCCGGCTTCATCCTGGGGGAAGAGGGGGCCGTCTTCCTGTGGAAGAAATCAAATACACTTGTATGGTTCCAAACTAAGCGGCCCTTATATTATGGGTACTATACCACAGATTAAGTAATAGTTCTTACAAAAAGATATTTCACTCTGCATACATTTTAAATAAATAGCGTGACGACTTGCTTCACGCAATAAAGTACTCTATTACATTAATACCAAAATACTATTTGCATAATGCCAGGGCATATCGCCAGACGAACATCCCGATGTACGGTCTCACACTAAGCAACGCTTGTGTTATGGGTACCGCACAATGGACTGAGGGCGAACTCAGTATATAATACTTATATAGATATTAAACATCCATGACTCGGGTACAAACATTCGTGCTCATCACACAGTTTGCCTATACCGGGATCCGAGCCCGGGACCCTCGGTACAGAAAGCAGGGTCACTGCCACTTGTGCTAGTGGGCTCTTCACAGTACACTATGTTTTTTTTTGTGTCTTTAAGGTCAGCAGTGATAGCCAAGTTGGTAGAACGCTTGCCTCGGTAACGAGAATCGCAGGTTCAAACCCCGGCTTGCACCCCTGGGATTTCATGTGCGAATCACATTTTCAACCACGATTATCACTTGTTAAAGGGTGAAGGAAAACATCGCGAGGAAGCCTGCATGTCTGAGAGAACCCCTCGAAAGATGTGTGAAGACCACCAACCCGCACTGGGCCAGCGTGGTGGACTATGGCCTAATCCCCCTCGCATTGAGAGGAGGCCCGTACCCAACAGTGGTACATTAAATAGGGCTGGTATTATTATTAAGGTCATGCTTACCTTGTAGCCTTGTGGCCAATGGATGAGGTAGAGGTCCACGTATGAGGTGTTCAGGTTCTTGAGGGTCTGCTGCAGGGCTCCCTTGACCAGGTCCGGCCGGTGGAACGTGTTCCACAGCTTCGATGTGATGAACAAGTCCTCCCTGAAAAGACAGAATTTCGGTCACAGCAGCCAATCTTAACGGAGACCAGACAATTATGGAGGAGATTTTTAGTGCACAAGCTCCGGTCCACTCTCTTCTTCCTTACTCTCCTCTCTCTCTGTCTCTTGCTTGGTACTACGCCTGCCACATACTCTCACAACTGTTTTATTTATTTTAATTTTATTTTATTTCTTAAATACACAATACAGACAGTGGCAATGCTGATGAATGATTAAATCTAGCCACAGTCCTTAAGTGTTAAATAATACTGACCAGACGCGAGATGTTATTTCTAAATAATGTTGACGAGCTGATTGGTGTTGTGCGTTTTAATCTTTGGGAATGGGTTCGATAGCAACCACTTTGGGAATCCCTGATTTTGATGTAGACTCCACTGACCTTTTGACGGTGCCATCTTGTATTTTAGCAGTAATGGCGGCGCCCACTTCCGGCTCGTTGCCGTACACAAACGCGCAGTCGATGTGACGATACCCGATGTCAATGGCATCCTTGACCGCTTGAGTCACCTCACCAGGCTTCGACTGTAGGAGAAAGAAATTATTCAAATATCGCCAGACGAACTGGGGGTCGAGTCACTTCGTCCGTAGGAGAATTAAATACCCTCGAGATACCCTACACGTGACCCTGGGTGGTGCCAACTCTTGCGCTGCATGTGCCTAGTGAATGTAGCGTCTCGATCTACTGCCGCCTTCCTACCTAGGCAAGTATGCTCCATCGTAGATCTCATCGTCACTTACCATCAGGTGAGATCGAGATCAAATACTTGGCTATAATGTAATAAAAAAGAAAAAAAAAAAACTCCTTAACTGTACGGTCCCAAACCAAGCAATGCTTGTTTTCATGCTCATCACAAAAAGCTTGCCCTGCCCATTTTCAAACTAAGACCATCAGTACAGTTAACAGGGTCAACTGTAAAGTCCCAAATTAAGCAATGCTTGTATTTATGCTCATCGAAGGTAGCCCCACTGAGATTTGAACTTAAGACCCTCAGTACAGTCTGCTAACTCTGTATGGTGACTCCCACCTGTGCAAATTGCTCAAAGAGGTATATCTTTCTTTTATCAGCATTTTCTGTTGGTTTTATTTTAGTAGATCAGCATGTCATTAGGCAAATACGCATTGTCTAGCCGTCTCCACTCAGACCTGTAGGTCACTTTTCTCATACACATCTGTCATCCTACTCTTCTTACATGATCTTCTCCTCATAAGCACTGCTTTCCACTTTTTTTTTTTTTTTTTTTTCATTATAGGCAAGTATTCGATCTCGATCTCACCTGATGGTAAGTGATGATGAGATCTACGATGGAGCATACTTGCCTAGGTAGGAAGGCGGCAGTAGATCGAGACGCTACACTTACTAGGCACATGCAGCGCAGCTGATCTGATCCGCCATCCATGAATGGCAACATTTTTCCATCCCATGGTTGCCATTCTGTTCGTATTTTTGTCCATTTAATTTTTTCCGTGTTGTCATATAACAATAGTGTATCTAATCTTAGTTAAAAGTGGATGAACAGAATGGCTTTGACTATTTGAAGTTTCACAGACCGAGTCTTTGAAGATTAAGGTTTTTAAGTATTGACACTTAACCTACATGTCCATCAAACATCTCTTATCAATATGAATAGTATAAGTATCCATTACTGATAACAGTGACAGACGGGCTCATTGTTATCCAGCGAAATTAACTGACATAATATGCTGATAAGCAATAGTTATCTATATAATAAAGTTGAGATGTTTGTTGGTAAGCGCATCACTTGAGAACAACTGAACTGATGTGGCTAATATTGGTTTTAAAATTAGTCATCAGTCAGAATTTTAAACCATTCGAAATCGATATCGGAAAGGGAATCGAAAACTTCCGAGCTGGATTACCGCAATCGCTATTAAAATTTCCGAATTTGATTATCTTCGATGTATCCCGATGACAATACCAAATAGTTTTTTCAAATAGTCTCCGTCGGGAGCGACATCAACATCGGAGTTTCAAATCCGTTTCCGATGTCGATTCCGAATGTTTTAAAATAACCCTGCAGGTTTGAAGGGCAACGAAACAAATAATACTATTTAGAAAAAATATAATTTGCGAGGTCAGCTAGCCTTTTAATAATATTCGTCTACATCCACACACAAGTTGGGGAAAATAATGCAATTATTTTACCTTCCAAGTGCCAATTCCTACTATGGGACACTCGTACCCGTTCTCGAACTTGACATAGGGCATTTTAGAAACCATTTTACAGATTACTTTTAACTTGGGAATCACAAACACAAAACTAATTAATGCCGGCCGGCCAGCTAGCAAAGCCAGTGTCTCCAACTCTCTTTGTCAAAATTACGGTGTTGACTGGTCTGAAATTACGGTAGATGGTGGAAAATTACGGCAGACCAGTGTTTGCAGCTAAAATACCCATAATACCCATGCAGTGGGGATGCGTAACCTAAAATAAAAAAAAAAAAGGTCATTCTTCCAAACAGAAGTAGCAGAATGACCTTTTTTTTTTTTTTTTTACGTTGCGCATTCCAAACAGAAGCAGCTGAATGACCTTTTTTTCTTTTTTTTTACGTTATGCATATCCCAATGCAATGTTGCAGTAATATTTTGCTAAATCAAGTGTTCATTATAGAAATATTGACACGGACGAAATTACGGTAGAATATGTCACCGTAATAACATGTCTACGGTAGGTGGTAGATCTAGAAAAATTACGGTAGATCTACCGTAATTACGGCATGGTTGGAGACACTGAGCAAAGCCGTCAAAACAGTGTTGCCAGATGTGATTTCCTATTTATACCCAAATTTGAAATTATTTTTCTCCAAAATGATACAATTTGCTTGAGTTTTACCCAAAGGCAAAAAGTTAATAATATCGGCTTAGCTTTTTGCCTTTTTCTTATTTTTTCCTTGAAATACTGTTCTAATTTCCAAACTGAAGCAGCGGAATGACCTTTTTTTTTTTTTTTTTACGTTTCGTATCCCCACTGAGCGAGATGGTTTAACGCGTGCGTTCGTAACATGCGTTGTGGTCATCCTACAGGTAATCCCACTGAAACTAAAAATTACCCAAAATTCTCCATGGTATTTTTTTTTTCTCCAAATTTTTCTCCAAGAATTTCATGTCTCCAAAATTTCTCCAGAGCCAAAATTTTTACCCAGAATTGCGAAAAAAATACCCAATCTGGCAACACTGCGTCAAAATATGTGTCCACAGAACAGACCAATAAGAGAACTGTACGTGTCATAAAATTGACGTAATAGTAACTTTTATTTTTATAATTAATTCCTTACTAGAGCTTGAGTAATTTTGTTCCGTGTACCGGACAAATCTTTCAATGAGCTGCAATCGTTCAAGGGGTTCATCATTCATCGGGTTTGCCTATAATTTTACTTACACATCGAATGCCTAGCTAATAGCGTAACATTCCCTTATGAAGGGGTTTTCTGGGTTTGAAACGAAATTTAAAAAAGGTATTATTTCAGTGGGTGCGTAGCATAAGTCTATGTTAATATGGGTGACCCTCTCAAATAGGGTTAGCCGAGTCAAAAGGTAAGCAAAGTGAATGCGTAACAATCAAGTCATGCTCTCCGCACACGATTTAAGAAATCAAGTAACAGTAAGTCAAATCTGATAGAAAATTCAATCAAAACCCGTTCATTCAACGTTGTATATTTTTAAATATAAGATCATTGATATTTACACCATTAATAGCACATTTTGATGCATAGTTATAATAATGTCCCACTGTTGGGCACGGGCCTCCCCTCAATGAAGGGGGATTTGGCCATAGTCCACCACGCTAGCCCAGTGCGGGTTGGCGGACTTCACACATCTTTCGAGAGGTTCTTTCAGACATGCAGGTTTCCTCGAGATGTTTTCCTTCACCGTTTAACAAGTGATAATCGTGGTTGAAAATGAGATTCGCACATGAAATCCAGAAATCCCAGAGGTGCGAGCCGGGGTTTGAACCTGCGATCCTCGTTACCGAGCCAGCGTTCCACCAACTTGGCTATTACTGCTATTATCTTATGCTACTTATCTTATCGTATGCCTAATATATTTCTGAACTTTGATAACCCTACGCTCAATGCGTGACAGCTGATGGGAGTTTTTTTTTTTTTTTTTTTTTTTTTTTTTTTTTAGTCCGGGCGCTGTCCTGGCCCGGCCCGCGAATCCCTCTGACATGGGGGTCAGAGACCTTATTTAAACTAATATTAAAATATAAGTACATAGGATTTTTTATTTAAATAAAGTAAAAGTAATCTTTATTGTACATTTTAAAAGGCAATGAAATCTTATAGCAAATAACAACTTAAAGCAACTTTTATAAAATAAATAATCTAACATTTTAGGGTACAACTTATGACATCTTTTGGGACAGGGGAAATTCCCTCTGCCCACTGCACAAGACCGCTAGCCGGTGTAATCAGGATCGTGGTAGTGTTAAGATTCTGGATTTAAATATTAACATAATATTTATACAGACATCTTCTTTCCAGTTAGGTCTTATTCCTGTTTATTACACCGGTCGCTAGCTTCGCACAGTAGGACAGAAAGGCCTCCTGTGTCCTCTTGTCCCTAATGAGACTGCCTAGATTGTCCAACTTAAGCTGGATGTCTAAAGACATTTCCAATTCCAGTCTCTGGAGAGCGTAAATTGGACAACTAAGCAGTATGATGGGAGTTTATTACAACATAGGTAATAGGTACTTCGAGATAACAAAACCTTGAATCTTGGAAAAGCTTTCGGTACCTACATATACTCGCTTGGCAAAGTTGGTACCGTTTTCTGTGCAAGGTACTAGATTCAAATATCGGTAAGGACAAACTTTGTGTGATGAACACGAATATTTGTACCCGAGGCCTGGATATTCAATATCAATTTTATTTGAATTTTGTGAATGTAAAAAAAAAAAATAACATAAGTACCGACTCATGTTTAAGTCTGTGGGGTTATTAGCATAAGCATCTTTATTTTGTTAATTACTTAAGTTAGTTTTAGTTACGTGCTCCCGTCACCCGCGGGTTGCAGCTGAAAATCAGCGTTGGGTGCGCATTTATTGCCATTCAACAATAAGCTGAGCTGTTGACCCTTTTGGCAAAATATCAGCGTTGTTATATATTTAATTGTGTGTAGCTATTTCTTTGCCAAATAAATACTTTCTTTCTTTCTTTCTTTCAATTTAAGTATTTAAATCGGGTGGGCCCCCAGCCCAGTCCATTGCATGGCACCCATAACACAAGCGTTGCTTAGTTTGGGGCTGTACAGTTGGTGTGTTTATCTGGCGTCTATACCTAATTATTACCTACTTAAGAGCAGAATCAGAATCAGAATATTTTTTATTCACGTAGACCATTAAGTACAGTACTTATGAATCGTCAAAAGTTACAAAATGCTAAGCTACAACTTTACCGCCCGTTCGGATTGCCGTTCCTATGGAGAAGAACGGGCGAGAAACTCCATGGTTGCCCTTTTTTTTAAAGATCTTTTACATTAGTAGTGTTAAATAAGCCTCACCTTCCAAGTTCCCAAGCCGATGACAGGAATGGATTGTCCATTACTGAACTTAATACTTGGTACGCGAACCATTTGTACTGACTTATATATATTATTTAATGACACAACCGCTCAGATAGGCACAGCAGCGCGAAGTGAACAGTACAATAGCTTAGGTTATCTGCCTTATCTACGTAGGTACCTACATATAATTTTATTCGACTACTAGCTGTTACCCGCGACTTCGTCCGCGCGGTATTTAACAAAGACACAACCGTTGGCAACAGCCTGCTCGCGCGTTCTGAGCCCTCGGGACGCATTGCAGGTTGTTGCTATCAAACTTAATCAGGCGCAGCGCTGCATCATTGGTTTTAATTTGTTTTCGTGAGATCCAATTTTTTTTCTAAAATAAAAGTAGCCTAACTTACTACTAGTTACATCAGCTATCTGCCAGTGAAGGTCCCTTCAAAATCGGTCCAGCCATTTCAGAGATTAGCCGAAACAAACAGGCAGACAGACAGACAAAAATTGTAAAAAATGTTGTTTCAGTATAGGTAACGTGTATACATCCAAATGCACTTAGTAAAAGGCGGTTATTTTAATATTACAAACAGAAACTCCAATTTTATTTATTAGTATAGATACCTAGCTACAGAAAGCAGGGCCACTAGGTACCAACTGTGCTGTCGTAAAAAAGACCCTGCGGTATCAAATTAAGTAAATATTAATTTGTTTCAGTGTGAATTGATAACTTGAGTATAATTACTTTTGACAGATTATTTTAATTGTGAGGTTAAAAGTCAAGGTAAATTATTAATTGTTGAGATATTGACGAAAATATTGTTTATGACATCATTTTGGCGGCAGCAGTATGGCAAGACTAAAATAATAATAATAATAAATAATGTCAGACGAACTGGGCCCCAAGTCTGCTAACACAATCGATTCATAATCGAACAGCAACCGCATAGTAACTGTCACTTTTGACAGATAACCCATACGATATCTGTCAAAAGTGACAGTTACTATGCGGTTGCTGTTCGATTATGAATCGATTGTGTTAGCAGACTTGGGGCCCTGTTCGTCTGACATTATTACTCAACTTTTTTTTCATAGGGGCCACAAACACGTGTTAGTCGAGGGCCGCTTTACTGATTGAGGAATGGGGGGGGGGGGGGGGGTTATTTTACTTGGGCCTAGCCTTTGGGCCTGTGCATATGCTCGAAAACTGAAATACCTAAATTGATGCAAATTAAACTAAAATGTCCAAATAAAAATCAAGTCATCGCGATAGAAAATAATTTATTTTAATACAAAAAACAAATATTGGTCTTAATATTACATACAATACGCTTACAACGATGTTTAGCAGCCCATGTGTTATGTATACTACTATGAATAAGCGATGCTGTGAGAGCCTTACTGATGACATGACTTTATTGAACCAAAGCAGACATAACATAGGGAAATATTATATAATTATATATTCGAACGACATACAGGGTATAATAATCTATTCGAAATCGGAAACGGAATCGTAGATTTCCAAACTGGATTACCACAATCGCTATTAAAATTTCCGAATTAAATTCCTTTCGATGTTTCTCGATGGGAATGCTAATTCGTTTTTCCGAAAAGTTGCCATCGGAATGCTAGTCGGGAACAACACCAACATCGGAATGTTTCCGTTTCCGAATATTTTAAAATAACCTCCTGAATAGCTCAGTGGGTAGTGACCCGTCTTTCTGCGCCGAGGGTCCCGGGCTCGAATCCTGGTAGGGATAAGCTTTGTGTATAAGCATGAATGTTTGTACCCGAGTCATGGATGTTTAATATCTATATAAGTAATATATACTGGGTTCGCCCCCAGTCCATTGTACGGTACCCATAATACAAGCGTTGCTTAGTGTGGGACCGTATAGTGTGTTCGTTTGTCGATAAATAAAAATATCTATACCATAGATAAACATCGTCACAGGAACACACCAATAGTACAGTCCCAAACCAACGCTTGTATTATGGGTACCGTACAATGGACTGAGCGAACTCAGTATATAATACTTATATACATATTAAACATCCATGACTCGGGTACAAATATTCGTGCGTATCACACAAAAGTGTGCCGCTACCGGGAATCGAACCCCTGGGTGCGGGCAGCACGGTCGCTGCCACCAATACTACGCACGACGACAAATATGATTATTAATATTTTTTTTCTTAACCTGTAATTAGACAGAGCGGCGCGACTGTGTGGTGGGGCCACGAAAAGTACGGACAATACAATGTATAAAACGCTATCGCGTTTAATCTCATAAATGCCTATTATGAGGTCCTTATATATTTTTTAATTGCGAATATAAATCAAGCTGACGTTAAAATAGCGTCGCCCGCATACAAGTTTGTTAAAAACCGGTACAAAATCTCGGCAAATACCGGAATAAAATGACCGTAAAATGTGGACCAAAGTTGTTTAGTTCCTGCGTGTGGACGAACACACTCGACACGCAGTGATATAGTGAAGCGTCAAAATAAAATGACGCTTGACGCTACCAGCGTCTAGCGTCGCTTTTAAATCCATCGCACGGTATGTGACTTTAAGAGTGACGCGTCAAAATAAAATGACGCTTGACGCTACCAGCGTCTAGCGTCGCTTTTAAATCCATCGCACGGTATGTGACTTTAAGAGTGACGCGTCAAAATAAAATGACGCTTGACGCTACCAGCGTCTAGCGTCACTTTTAAATCCATCGCACGGTGACTTTAAGAGTGACGCGTCAAAATAAAATGACGCTTGACGCTACAAGCGTCGCTTTTAAATCCATCGCACGGTGTGACTTTAAAAGTGTCGCTAGTCGCGTCGAGCGTCAAGCGTCACTTCATTTTTCACTATTTTCACTGCACGTCGGGTGTGTCCGTCTTAACACAGGAACTAGACCATTTTGTTCCTGTTTTGACGGTAAATTTGTTCCGGTTTTTGCCGAGATTTTGTACCGGTTTTCAGCAAACTTGTATGCGTTCGTTGAGTCCACTTTGAAATCCATTGCACGGTGTGTGACTTTAAAAGTGACGCTAGTCGCGTCGAGCGTCAAGCGTCACTTTTGACGCTTCACGCTTTCAACCTAACACGCGTTCACGAAATGCAACAACTATATATATATATACCTACATAATTATATATATACTTTCATTTTATTATAATATAAATGAGATGTTGATACATTATTTAAGGGCCAATTTCATTGCTGTATTAAAAAAATATTTATAAAATACTGTTGTAGAGTGAAACCGACCCTTAATACAGTTGATATAGAAAGTGTATACCGACCTCTGAACGAGCGCTTTTTTAGCTCATTTGCTTATTTAGCATCAGTTATGTGACGTCAGAATGTCGACAAAATCGATTTAAAAAAAAAAATAGGTTTTTTTTCTTATTTTTTAAATTGATTCTACGAAAATATGGCATCATATAGTGATGACAAATGCGCTGGTTAGAGGCTTAGTATACCGTTTCTGTGTCACCGTGTATATATATATATATAAATTAAGCCTTAACATATCACTGTTATAATATTATGTATTGATTGAAAAATATGGCGAACTCAAAAGATCACTAAATTTCACTCTACTCTCAAATTAGATCACATCTTATCAAGTCGTAGCCGCAGTGATAGCTAAGTTGGTAGAACGCTCGCCTCCGAAACGAGGATCGCAGGTTCAAACCCCGGCTCGCACCTCTGGGATTTCACCGACAATGAAATCCAAAACCAAGCGCACCATTGCAAGACCTCAAGACACTGTGAGCACTGTCTGCGTAGATCGGACCGCAAGTAACAACTAAATATGAGAGTACCCCGGTTCAAACTATGACACTAGGACGTCAACCACCTGAGTCCTCCCGCGACCATGGTTGCTGTAAAGCAGCCGAAACGTCGGGAACGTAATAACATAAAATAAAAGCGATAAAATCCTTAAAAAACTATTTTTATTTCAATGTGTAGTATTCGCGTGAATATAAGAAATCAATATTACCCGTAGAGCCATATTTTCCACTCAACACACAGGATCTATGGTCCTCGTCTATGGTTTAGAATGTCTTGCGGTGCACGGCCCTGTGGCCCTCCTCGTCGTACTCCCGTTTCGACACCCACATCTTACGGAACGTGTCGAGCGACGCGAGAATCGAACCCCCTATCCACGTGGAGTACAACCTCTCTTGGGGCGCTGAGATCTAGGGACAGGAGAAAAACGGTCAAAAATTAAAAAAATAATCCATGAAGCTGTAATAATAATGATATCGCCAGACCAACACACCAACTTTACGGTCCCACACTAAGCAACGCTTGAACGATTTTGAACATGTGCTGAATTAAATAGTAAAATTATAATAATTATGGATAACACGTGGGGGGGGATACGTCCGCACACACACAAACACACACGCGAGCGCACACACACACCCACACACTCACATACTATACACGCACCTACACACACACACACACACATACTATATACGCACCTACACACACACACACATACTATACACACACCTACACACACGAAACACATACATACTATACACGCACCTACACACACACACACACACACTATACACACACCTACACACACTCACATACTATACACGCACCTACACACACACACACACACACTATACACACACCTACACACACACACACACATACTATACACGCACCTACACACACACACTATTGGTTTAGATTCGGAGGTGTTCCACCTTGTATAATGAACGCATATGGCTCCGAGGCGGTCATACCCTGATCTTCATCTCCTTGGGCGCCAGCCGTCTGATCTCGGCCAGCAGCCGGTCTCCGAACCCTCGGAACAGCGTGGAGCCGCCGCTGAGGACGATGTTCTGGTACAGCACCTTGCGCAGGTCCATGTCGGACTTCTGGATCGCGAACATCAGGACCTCATGGAGACCTGGGTCACACATACCATATTAATATATCAACACAAGGAGAAATCAGCTTGGTGTAGTGGTCACTGCACCGGCTATTAGAGGGTTCGATTCCCGGCTGGGCGAATTTTTAAGTATAACTAGCTGTTGCCCGCGACTTCGTCCGCGTGGTATTTAACAAAGACAACCGTTGGCAACAGCCTGCTCACGCATTCTGAGCCCGCGGGACGCATTGCAGGTTGTTGCTATCAAACTTAATCAGGCGCTGCGCTGCAACATTGGTTTTAATTTTTTTTCGTGAGATCCTATTTTTTTTCTAAAATAAAAGTAGCCTAAGTTACTCCTTGTTACATCAGCTATCTGCCAGTGAAAGTCCCGTCAAAATCGGTCCAGCCATTTCAGAGATTACCCGGAACAAACAGACAGACAGACAGACAGACAGATAAAAAATTTAAAAAATGTTGTTTCGGTATAGGTAACGTGTATACATCCAAATGCACTTAGTAAAAAGCGTTTATTTTAATATTACAAACAGACACTCCAATTTTTATTATAAGTATAGATATAGATAAGTATAGCCAGACGAACACACCAACTATACGGTCCCACACTAAGCAACGCTTGTATTACGCTCTTCTTTGGCAAAAGCCATACTAGACCATCTCTAATAGGAGAGTACTGTGGCGACCACTTCAACCGCACCACAAGCTACGCAGACGGCACTGCAAACGCATTCAGAACAAAAGACAATTGACGTCACAATCCTGAATCGCGCTATGAGAGTTTTCGGAGCAAGTAACATATATACAAGATCCCGACAATGTCCGTCGGGGCATAGCGGCCGCCCCGCCAGCCATACCACCCGCCTGGCTGGAAGATCTTCCCTTTCCCGCTAAAGTATAAATGGTATGGTGCCATACCTTCGCACTCCTCCCCGATGAGGTCTGGCCTGAATAATACTTCTGGTGCTCTGAACCTCGCCGGACCGATCTGTTGGTGAAAAGATAACTAATAATATATATACCTTGTGATATATATAAATTACGTGTCACGGTGTTTGTCCGCTATGGACTCCTAAACGACTGAACCGATTTTAATAAAATTTGCACACTGTGCGCAGTTTTATCCAACTTGAAAGATAGGATAGTTTATATCTCAATTTTTAATCGCAAATATTTAACTATTTAAATTATTCCTAGAAATAATGTATATGGCGAAACAACGTTTGCCGGGTCAGCTAGACTATATAATAAAAATCAATTGCTGTTCGTTTGTCTCGCTAAAACTCGAGAACGGCTGGGCCGATTTAGCTGATTTTGGTTTTGAAATGTTTGTCGTAGTCCAGGAAAGGTTTACACGGTGAGAAAATATGGAAAAGTTGCGAGGACGAAAAATAAGTCTTTATTGTGGATTATTTTTTCTGACTGTCAGTTGGTCTGTCGAACGTCAGACGAAAGGTACTCTGTCATTCTGTCACCATTATACGTTACCAAATGGCCTCACCCGGCCTAGCCGTGTTCCGGCATGATGCTCGGTGTTGCCATTCATGGATGGCGGGTCAGATCAGCTGCGCTGCATGTGCCTAGTGAATGTAGCGTCTCGATCTACTGCCGCCTTCCTACCTAGGCAAGTATGCTCCATCGTAGATCTCATCGTCACTTACCATCAGGTGAGATCGAGATCAAATACTTGCCTATAATGTAATAAAAAAAAACCCACAACTTAGCGGGTATTTTGCCAATGTCAAGTAATGAGGAGAGTCGTTAGAAAGGTGATACGAAGTACACCGGGTCATCTAGTCTATACATATAAATAAAATTGGAGTGTCTGTTTGTAATATTAAAATAACCGCTTTTTACTAAGTGCATTTGGATGTATACACGTTACCTATACCGAAACAACATTTTTTACAATTTTTGTCTGTCTGTCTGTCTGTCTGTCTGTCTGTCTGTCTGTCTGTCTGTCTGTCTGTCTGTCTGTCTGTCTGTCTGTCTGTGTGTTCCGGGTAATCTCTGAAATGGCTGGACCGATTTTGACGGGAATTTCGCTGGAAGATAGCTGATGTAACAAGGAGTAACATAGGCTACTTTTATTTTAGAAAAAAAATTTAGATCTCTCGAAAAAAAATTAAAACCAATGTTGCAGCGCTGCGCCTGATTAAATTTGATAGCAACAACCTGCAATGCGTCCCGCGGGATCAGAACGCGAGCATGCTGTTGCCAACGGCTGAGTCTTTGTTAAATACCACGCGGACGAAGTCGCGGGCAACAGCTAGTTATATATATGAAGCAAAGTCGTGTTAGTTACACCATTTATAACTCGAGAACGGGCGGACCGATTGTTATAACATTTGATTTGTTTAAATTCGTCTCCGCCTCGGATAGCAGAATAATTATTAAGGTGGAAGCTCAGGGTCAGGGCGCGAAATTCAAAATGTCAATGGTTTTTATTTTTTTACGAAAAATTTGGACGTGTCTCTACGATGTAATTTAGCATTTTGCGATATTAGCATTCTGCATTGGATGTCTCGATGTATTGAGTTTGCTTGAAAAAGTACCTAAAGCGATACAACACCATAAAGTTAGTAAAAGTAGCGGTTTTTACAAACCTAATGGTATTGTATCGGATTAGGTACTTTTTCAAGCAAACTTAATACATCGAGACATCCAATGCAGAATGCTAATATCGCAAAATGCTAAATTACATCGTAGAGTCGTCCAAATTTTTCGTAAAAAAATAAAAACGCATTGACATTTTGAATTTCGCGCCCTGACCCTGAGCTTCCACCTTAAAACATGGGAACCGTTCACTATAATATAATAAAAAAAAACTTTTAAAAAAAGTTAAAAAGCAAAAATTACCTAATCTTCAAATCTACCCTGTCTAACTAAATCAAATATTTAACTAATCTGAAGTCGGTGCCAAACAAACAACCGAGTCGAGTGTTGTATGGTTCTCGTGGGATAGATTTGTTTTAATTTGTCACAGAGCAAAGGATCGACATGATTTTCTGCATAGGTAGCGGTAGTTTAGGGGTCAGAAAATACCATAGGCTAATTTTTATCCCGGAAAAATGCACGGCTCCTATGGGATAGCATACAGGAACCGTTTTTTTTTTATTACATTATAGGCAAGTATTTGATCTCGATCTCACCTGATGGTAAGTGACGATGAGATCTACGATGGAGCATACTTGCCTAGGTAGGAAGGCGGCAGTAGATCGAGACGCTACATTCACTAGGCACATGCAGCGCAACTGATCTGACCCGCCATCCATGAACCGTGCAAAAGGATATAGAGAAAAAAGACATACTTGTTAATCGCGGGTAGCACCGCGGGGCGCAGCTATTATGTATATATAGGCCGAATTCGCTATATATGGAAATTTCGTCAGTGTGTATGTTCGCGCGTCACGCGAAAACGGCTGGCCTCCTCGCGATGGTGCACTCACCTCGAGCTGCGTGCCGTCGGGCAGCGTGTAGTGCGCGCGCTCCGTCTCCAGCGTCTCCTCCTTGAGCGGGTTGGGGGAGAGGTAGCAGGCGCGCTCCTTGATCGCCTTCGCGATCTCCAGCTCCGCCGACGTGCGCAGGTTCACGCCCTCCTTGCGGAGGAGGAGGCTGCGGGAAACGGTAACGTTCGAGTATTACGCAACGCATTTTTTGGAGATTTTTGACCCCCCCCCTACCCCCCATGTAGCGCGCCGTAACGTTTTTCTTAACCCCCCTCGCCCCTATTAAAACGTAAATCTCTACGCGACCGTTCTGAAGGGTTAAAACAATGTTACGTAACGCATAGTTCAAACAGGGGATGAGGGGCGCAAGGCTGGTCTTCTGGAGGGCATGTGGGGCTTAAGGCTGCTCTTCTGGAGGGCATGTGGGGCTCAAGGCTGGTCTTCTGGAGGGCATGTGGGGCACGAGGCTGGTCTTCTGGAGGGGATGTGGGGCACGAGGCTGCTCTTCTGGAGGGCATGTGGGGCTCAAGGCTGGTCTTCTGGAGGGCATGTGGGGCACGAGGCTGCTCTTCTGGAGGGGATGTGGGGCACGAGGCTGCTCTTCTGGAGGGCATGTGGGGCTCAAGGCTGGTCTTCTGGAGGGCATGTGGGGCACAAGGCTGCTCTTCTGGAGGGCATATGGGGCAGAAGGCTGGTCTCCTAGAGAGGATGTGGAGCACAAGGCTGGTTTTCTGGAGGACATGTGGGGCTCAAGGCTGGTCTTCTGGAGGGCATTTGGGGCTCAAGGCTGGTCTTCTGGAGGGCATGTGGGGCACGAGGCTGCTCTTCTGGAGGGGATGTGGGGCACGAGGCTGATCTCCTCGAGGGGATGTAGGGCAAGAGGCTGGTCTCCGGGAGGGGAAGTGGGGGGGGGGGGGTATAGTTACCGGAGGTATCTGGTGACGTCGCGTCCGGCCACGTCGACCCTCATAATGCTGTGGGGCATGGCGAAGCCCTCGTAGATGGGCACCGAGTGCGTGACCCCGTCCCCGGAGTCCAGCACCACGCCGGTGGTGCGCCCCGTCGCGTACCTGTCACCACCAGATCCATGATCGTATCGCCAGATGAACATACCAATGGTATACTTAACCCAGTATATCATACTTATATAGACACTAGCTGCGCCCCGCGGTGTTACCCGCATTTACATTTTACCGGGATAAAAAAAGTAAATGTGCTATTCCAGACTATAATCTATCTCTGTGCCAAATTTCATCCAGATCCGTTCAGCCGTTCTGGCGTGAAAGAGTAACAAACATCCATCCAAACTTTCACATTTATAATATTAGTATAGTATATTAAACATCCATGACTCGGGTACAAACATTTGTGCTCATCATCAAGTCTGTCTCCTGGACTGGGACCGATCGCTCAAATATCAATATATATAATGTTAAAGTGCAGCGTGTGTGCGCCTCGCATGGCAACACACGGGAGCTTACTTTTTAATATTTTTTTTGTAAAAATAATAAATAAAAAAAAAAAAAAGACAAGCCCGCTGAGTTTCTCGCCGGATCTTCTCAGTTGAGATCGCGTTCCTATCTGGTTGTAGAGTTAAGAAAACAAAAATCTAATGACAATTTGTACTTACAAATTGTCATTACATTTTTGCCCCCGTGGGCCTATACGAAAATAACGATTTGACTTTGACTCACAGACTAAGCACAGCTTGCATGGAGAGGAAGAGTGCCGGTACATTGAAAGTCTCAAAGAACACCTCGGCCGCCTTCTCGCGGTTGCGGCGCGGGTTCAGCGGCGCCTCCGTCAAAAGCACCGGGTGCTCCTCGGAGAACGTGGACAATTGATCCTGAGAATATACATAGTAATAATAATTCCAGCCCTTTTTAATGTCCCACTGCTGGGCATGGGCCTCCCCTCAATGCGAGGGGGACTAGGACATAGTCCACCACGCTGGTCCACTGCGGGTTGGCGGACTTCACACGTCTTTCGAAGGGTTCTCTCAGACATGTAGGTTTCCTCGCGATGTTTTCCTTCATCGTTATATACATGGACACGGTATGTTAGACACATAGTAGTATTCCTGACTGAATTTCCGTGGCAAATCTCAATGGAGATTTGCGATTAGCGATCTACAAATGAGATATTATGGTGCACAAGTGTGTGTGCAAGTGCAGGTTGTCTCATCTCTTATTGTCTAATGGGACGGCAACCTGACACAACCTGAGAGAGATCCGTGGAGTTATTTTAAACCATTCGAAATCGATATCGGAAACGGAATTGAAAACATCCGAGCTGGATCACCACAATCGCTATAAAATTTTCCGAATTTGATTATCTTTGATGTATCTTGATGACCATACCAAATTGTTTTTTCAAAAAGTTTCCTTCGGAAAGCTCGTCGGGAGCGACACCCACATCGGAAAAGTTCAAATCCGTTTCCGATGTTGATTCCCTATAATTTAAAATAACCCACCAGATGCAGTACTGCAAGCTTAATATTCCCGCCGAGCCACGAGCCAGTGATAATCTATACATATAAATAAAATTGGAGTGTCTGTTTGTAATATTAAAATAACCGCTTTTTACTAAGTGCATTTGGATGTATACACGTTACCTATACCGAAACAACATTTTTTACAATTTTTGTCTGTCTGTCTGTCTGTCTGTCCGTCTGTCCGTCTGTCTGTCTGTCTGTCTGTCCGTCTGTCTGTCTGTCTGTCTGTCTGTCTGTCTGTCTGTTTGTTCCGGGTAATCTCTGAAATGGCTGGACCGATTTTGACGGGAATTTCACTGGCAGATAGCTGATGTAACAAGGAGTAACTTAGGCTACTTTTATTTTAGAAAAAAAAATTGGATCTCTCGAAAAAAAAATTAAAACCAATGTTGCAGCGCTGCGCCTGCTTAAAGTTTGATAGCAACAATCTACAATGCGTCCCGCGGGATCAGAACGCGAGCAGGCTGTTGCCAACGGTTGAGACGTTGTTAAATACCACGCGGACGAAGTCGCGGGCAACAGCTAGTCATAGTTAAAAATGACATTTGTATATGATATTGACAAATCCTAGAAGTTAATGCCAGGGTATGAACTGCCAACCGCATTTCCAAGGCAAGCGTCAATACCAAAACTTTGTAGCTGGTATCTTTTTGTTATTGCTATTAAAAACTTAACATTGGCATAATACTGAATGCAGAAGCAATTTAAAAGTAGGTTTGTTATTTTTTTTTTTATTACTTTATAGGCAAGTATTTGATCTCGATCTCACCTGATGGTAAGTGACAATGAGATCTACGATGGAGCATACTTGCCTAGAAGGTACCTGTTCACTCTCTACTTGAAATCACCCAGACTGAAGTCAACGGGGAAAAATTTTTTTCTTCAAAAAAAACAGCAGAGCAACTACAAACTCACCTTACTGTAGATATAGTTCCAAACCCTCTCCATATCATTCCAGTCTGTAACAATGCCATGTTCCATGGGATACTTGATGCTGAGCAGTCCGCGGTGCTCCTCGGCGCGAGGGCCCACAAACAGCTCACCCTCGAGGGCGCCAGCCATCACCCGAATGTGCTTTGGACGACCAATACTGGTGGAGAAAATGTTATATTTTAATATATATTATTTTGAACCGACCCGTTTTCTGTAACCCAAGATATATAAGGGTTCAAATTGGGCATCACTATTATCTAGTAATAAATGTTTAAAATTTATCAAAAATATTGACAATATAGATACTTACTAGTTTGGAAACCTGCATTTGGGTATCTGATCGCCGGCAAAGCCCGCCTTGATGACACCAGAACCCTGCGGAAAGCCGGCAGCTTAGAAAATCGAAAGTTAACCAATTTAGTATGCACTTACACATGATGACTCATTTCATTTCATTACTATATGAAATCATGTAATAACATCATATATAACACATCAAAACCAGTTCTGACAAACATAAGAACGACCTAAAATCAAAATTATTATCGATTTTGATTCCATTTTCATGAAAATCTGAATCCGCCAACTCGATATGAAATTTTCAGTAAAGGTATGATTTAAAAGTGATTACGTTGTCAATTACGACGGGCTGGTTGACTATCACGTCGTTTAGCTCCATTATAACTTAAATTACAGCTGAGATCTCAAATAAATTAGGTTTTTTGTTAATTTCAATACTGTGTATTCCACATTTGGGTAACTTTTTCTAGTTTACGTGACTGACTGACATTTCAAATCATAGTTTGAGCATGAGGTAATATCATCTCTTTCTTATTTACCTTACTTATATAAAGCTATCCTTGTCTCATGCAAAACTAATATTCATTTTACGGCTATGAAACTGTGATAATGACATCAGATAACTAGAGTAGCAGGTATATTTTAAACCATTCGAAATCGATATCGGAAACGGAATCGAAAACATCCGAGCGTGATTACCGCAATCGCTATAAAAAAATCCGAATTTGATTATCTTACATGTATATTGATAAGAATACCAAATCGTTTTTTCAAAAAGTTTCCGTCGGAAAGCTCGTCGGGAGCGACACCAACATCGGAAAGTTTCAAATCCGTTTCCGATGTCGATTCCGAGTGATTTAAAATAACCCACCAGAACTAGAACCAAAAAAACTAAAGCATGCGAAAAAACAACGGTATGTTCGATAAGTCATTCGAAGGTGATTTCTCCTATGCGCAAGACATGAGACAATAGGAATATTAAAGGAATAATTTCACAATTTTCATATCTTCATGTCACATCCATTATTTTATTTACAATGCATGTTTATTGCTATTAATTACTTGACTTTGGCAAAATACCCGCTAAGTTGTGGTGAGGCCATTTGCGTATCCATTTTATTTCATTTCGTAAAAAAAGAAGAAGAAGAAAAAGAAGAGAAAGACTATAATATAATATAGAGATTGTTCTTCTTCTTTCTTTACGAAATGAAATTCGATGAAATAATTTTATTTCATATATTAAATTCAGCGTGCTCTGATGGACGTTCAGAAACGGAAATCTTTCAGAAATGTCAGTGTCAGTCAAGTAAACAAACAAAGTGTCACTTTGATATCAAGAATTCGGGTGCATTTATCATGATTTTGTTAGCCTTTCTTTGTATATTAATTACGAAATCGCTATCAACAATTCCCGAAGTGTATACTGACGGTGAATATTGTGATATAATTTCAAAATCTTGCTACAATCACAACGAAAATGGTGACAATAAGAAGCTACTTTATTACGATGTTAATCCATTGGAAGGTTTTAATTTACGCAGAGACGTGTACATGAGATTCGCTATAATGCTCTCGGAGGCGCGAAAGCGAGGAAAAACTAACTGGGTATTAGTTTTGCCACCTTGGTACAACCTCTACCATTGGAGGACGGAGAAGCGCGTTCCGAAACCGTGGAATAAATATTTCGATATAGATTCATTAAATTCTTACGCACCCGTTGTTGAAATGTACAATACGTTTAGAAAAACAAATAAGAAAGACCTACTAATCGATACATTGTACGTTTTGGAAAACTTCGAAGATGCGTTCGAAAATGGTATTTTTGAGGAGAAATGGCAGATTGTGGGCGAATGTGACTATGACGGAAACTTTTGGGGCTACCAGAATATAACAGCAAAAGAAATAATCTGTGTTAAATTTCAAGGGAAAATTTCTAAACTTTGGGAGTTGATGTCATTGCATCCGAGTAATAAAAAAGTTATGTTTGCGCATGGAGAAATAGCGTTACACGATAACTATGGCACAAAAGGTTATTGGGATTGCCGTAAAAGCATGCAATTTAATAAAGACCTCGTGAAAATAGCAGAAGAATATATATCGAAAAAATTTGACTGTATAATGGAAAAATGTAATAATTATATCAGCGTTCATTGGAGAAGACAAGACTTCGCTCGAAGTCGTGGGAACAATGTCCCTTCGATAGCTGGCACGGTGACACAGATAAACAATATTCTAAACCAAAAATATCCACAGATTAAAAATGTTTACGTAGCAACAGACGCTCCAATATCCGAATTAAATAATTTAGAAACTCAACTGACTGATTTGGGATATCTAGTTCACTATTTTATGCCGAGCGCAAACATTATTGAGGAATTTGGAGATGGTGGTGTTGCCATAATCGATCAGATAATATGTTCTCATAGTGAGTACTTTATTGGTACTCATGAGAGTACGTTCTCGTATAGAATTCAAGAGGAGAGAGAGATTATGGGTTTTCATAGTGACACTACGTTTAATAGACTGTGTTCAGATTCTGGATATTGTGAGCAGCCGTCAAGATGGACAATAGTAAATTAAATTAAAAACTTTTTGGATGTGTCAGGCACCAAGCCATTATCGCTAGTCCATTTTCATAATGCACTATGCAATTATTGATCTACTTAATGTTATGGAACAAAATACATTTATTTAATAACTAGCTGCTACCCGCGACTTCGTCCGCGTAGTATTTAACAAAAACCGGACGAAGTTGCGGGTAATAGCTAGTCTAAAATAAAAGAAGCCTAAGTTACTCTTTGTTCCATCAGCTATCTGCCAGTGAGAGTCCCGTCGAAATCGGTCCAGCCATTTCAGATAGCCGGAAAAAACAGACAGACAAAGATTTAAAAAAAAATGTTTTCATATAATATGTACCGTGTCTACATCCAAATGCACTTAGTAAAAAGCCGTTATTTTAATATTACAAACAGATACTCCAATTTTATTTATTTGTATAGATATGGGTAGTCTGAAATGACATGAGTGTATGACATAAATTACAAGAGTTTTTACCAATGTTATAAAATTTTCTAAATCCATAAATGTATCCGAGTACTCATACATATAAGTACTGAATCTTGTATTTTTAAAGCATGTCTAATTTTTTCTTTTTTTACGAAATGAAATTCTATGAAATAACATGCCACATGGACACGCCATTTTCATATCTTCATGTCACATTAATTATTATTATTATTTTTTTATGGCAATCTGCCGATCTTGTTGGACTCAGCAATTTCTGCCAGTGTCATGTGATGGCTACTCATGTGTATGTTTGTAGTTTGTTTGTTGTTATAATTATTTTATTTATAATGTGTTATTGCTATTAATTACTTGACATTGGCAAAATACCCGCTATGTTGTTGGTGAGGCGATATTCATAACCATATTACTTCATCGAATCTCATTTAGTAAAGAAAGGAATAAAATGAAATTTGGCCTCACCCACAAGTTAGTGGGTCATTTTGCCAGTGTCAAATATTTAATAGCAATATCAAATTTAATAAATTCACATTATAAATGGATGATGAATCAATCGACCAAAATGGCGAGTACATGTTACATTAATTAATCACGTTTGAGTATTTGGTAGTTAGACCAGTCTTGATAAATCAATCTACACTCAAAGAGCAAAATTATGCACCGAAGTTTTTTTTTTTTATATGTTTTTTTTTTGCACTGAAGTTCGTTTTTAAGGAGTTGAAATCCGTTTAATTATGTCAGCCTGTGTTTTTACCTATGTTACCTATTAAAAAGTTTACCAAATAATTACCACTTCAAATTCTTGGAAAGTTTTAATACATTTACAGTGGGATTACAAAGCAATTCTCATTTGAAAAATACTATATAATAGGTACGAATTTATGTAGTGTAAATGAATTAAAACTTCCATGTATTTTGAAGTTATATTGTAAGATTAGTAAGACGTAAGATTTTAAATAGGTAGTAAGTACTACTATAAATTTTGTGAGCGTTCTAGGTTCTTAAAATGTATGAGCTGCTGTTCTATATTTTTTTAGAACGCAGAACACGCTCGTCCCGTAAAATAAAAAAAAAACTGATATTTGAAAGAGGAAGCGCTGATTCATGGCGCGAAATATTTTTAGTAGATGTATTTTTTTTTATCAGAAACAGTATGTTTTTTTCATGTGTAAACCATGCAGTACATTACTGAATCGAATTATTATTGAATTATTGAATCGTCAAAAATGTCACCAAAAGTCGACGTTAATCAATTGTACCACCCGTTCGTTATGCCATTCCTATGGAAAAGCACGGGCAAGAAATAATTGTTGACCATGTTTTCTCGCTAGATTCGAGCGGATTTTGAGCTTAAAATCCGCTTGATCTCGTGGAATGTGATCATATACCGTATGGGCAAGGTCCAATGATGCCATAATGGAATCATTTGTCTTCGCGCATCATAGAATCTAAATGTTGCGCATGCGCTGAATCCAAAACGCCGTCAAAATACCGTGTGTGGAATTATCGTCAAATTTGTGTAACCAGAGTCGGTCATTATAATAATGCCAAAGATATTATAAATAAATATTTGATCGTACTTTTAAGGTTTTTTACAAATACCATAGTCCAATGTTTATTTTTGTTCGCTCCCTATCAAAAATCTTGAAAGCGTTAATAATTATTATAAACGGGGCCCCCGGACAAGTTGTTCAGCGAGCCGCAGTGCTTCAATGGGTACTTCATTATAGGGATTCCCCATAATTTAACCGACCCATCGAATGACTGGCTTGCTGACGTAACTATCTCCTATGAAGGGGCTCCTTTCTTTAGGAAATGAAATGCGATGAAATAAAATGCAAATGAAAATGGCCTCACCACAACTTAGCGGGTATTTTGCCAAAGTCAAATAATTAATAGCAATAACACATTAAATAGATACACATTATAAATAAAATAAAGGATGATATGATGATATGAAATTGGCGTCTACATCTTACATGGCAACTTCTTATTTTATTGCTCTATGTCACTGACGTTTATTATATATATAGAGGTCAGTGCTCTATGTACATAACGGGTAGTTCTCTCGATAGTCTGTGGCGTACATGGTTTCCGAACTGACCAACAACAAATTGATTTTGTTGCCTTTATTCAAATTGTTTGTATTCTGGGAATTGAACGAGAATTTGAATTAAAATAAATATTTGTATTGTGCTAGCATATTTTTTTTGGTGGGTGCTGTGCTTATGTGTTGAAGTCCATTGTGAATTGAGTCTGTATTATTCATTGTTAGCAAGATATGGATGACGATTGGCAAGATTTTACTGAAAACGGTATGTTAACCATTTCTTATTTCTGCATAAATGCACTTAGAATTTTAGTTACGGTTTGTGCGGCCTAACCTTAAAATGTTTAATTGAAACGAATAAAACAGTGATATGATGCCAGTCATTCGAACAAGCACATAAAAAACGCGGGAACGCAGTTTCATTTCCCGACATCTCTAGAATTTTCTAGTTTTACTACTTTGCCGTTGTAGGATGTCAGGAGAAACAACCGCTGCTACTACATACTATTTATTTGCAGTTATAATAAGCTGTTATGCGCTATTACAGTAATAATGTGATTCTACCTGTCCGTCCACCAGTCCTGGTATAATTAGCCATGACAATAGTCAAAGTTTGTAGTAAGTTTTTTTTAAGGCCCGCCGGGCATCATCTATGTTTTTTTTGTTACAGAATCTTTTACTCCATGGGTAAGAAACAACTATCTTAATTTATATTTTCAAGGTGAAAGTGTTAGGTCAGCGTGTGAAAGGTTCAATTCCAATGGCTTTTTTACAAAAAAAATAACTGGGATAACTTTACGATGAATTTAGTTTTTCTTGCAACTTTATATGTTTCAATTTCTCGTAAAAAAATAAAAACCTTGAAATTTTGTACTTGGCGCCCTGACCTTAAATAAAAAAATACAACTCAAGTCAAATATCTAATAACCGTGGTATATTTAACTCAAGTCCCAAGTATTATATACTGAGTTCGCTCTCAGTCCATTGTACGGTACCCATAATACAAACGTTGCTTAGTGTGGGACCGTGCAGTTGGTGTTTGTTTGGTGATATTATTACATTATTATTTCAGACCTCGAGTGGTGATATAACATCAACCACAGATATGATTCCCAAAAAGATGGCTGAAACTCCGAAGAGACCATTCAATGGGAATAAATGTGAGTTTTGATACAATACTGTTAAGATTATGAGTTCAAGATCCGTGGGTTCTAATTCTAAACTCTTAGCTGGCATTATGGTTTGCCCGATATACGGTTTTCAACCAAGATGTTCAGTATCACAGCCTCTTCGGTATGCCAAATATACTGATGTATGATCACATAGAACTGTGACGTTCCATTGCACCGTACGTCAAGTGCGAGCTTACCGTATACTTTATAGTCTACCGTATTTGGACATTTTGCATGAAGAATTGAAAAGCGCCTCTACCGGATGGTATTTAAAACTTTCAATTCTCCATGCAAAATTTGCAAATACGGTAGACTATAAAGTATACGGTTATCTTACGAATAATCTCGCACTTGACGTACTGCAGTCTTGAGATACTGAGAAAATTATTATTTCTTTTTATTCTTCTTAAAGGCAATGCCGGCCCCATAGTGTTCCCAGACACACGCCGAAGATAAACATTGAACTTTTTATACCAAGAATTTTTTTTTTCACAATAGTAGCATTATTGTCTTATCTATTCAGCAGAATGTCTAACATTGTTAAATTGAATGAGACACCTTTGTTGATAAAATCCGTTTTTTTTTAATATTATGTCATAGATTTTGTATATTCTTAACTCCAGATAAAAAAAATAAAATTTAAAAATTGTTCTCCTAACCGAATTTCGACCACGGCGTACTATCTCTACTGAGACGAGCCAACACCGCAGGAGATATTTTAATGCACGATTGTGTGCGCAAACGCCGGGGAACTCTCTCTCTTCCCTCACTCTCACATTCCGATGGGACCGACCAGAGTGAGATCAGGCGCAGGACCGACGGCTTTACCAGCTTACCTAGACACGAGCGAGTGATAATCATGGTTGACAATGAGATTCGCACATGAAATCCTGAATCCCCATCCTTGGTTTGACCCTGCGATCCTCGTTACCGATGCGAGTGTTCTACCAACTTGGGTATCACAGCTTTCATCGTACGAACTGCCAAGGAATAGAACAAGCTGCAGGTCTTAGTTCCCCGTTGACTACAATCTGGGTGTTTTCAAGTCGAGAGTGAACAGGTACCTTCTAGGCAAGTAGGCTCCGTCGTAGATCTCATCGTCACTTACCATCAGGTGAGATCGAGATCGAATACTTGCCTATAATGTAATAACAAAAAACTACATAAATCGTTCGGGAGATTGCGTGATATCTTCTCGTCCAAGTGACCTGTGTCTGAAGACAAAGGTTTACAACCAATGTGTGTTCCCGGTGATGACATATGGTACTAGCCTCATAAGAAGGCTCAAGGTTGCTCAACGCGCAATGGAGAGAGCCATGCTCGGGGTTTCGCTACGCGATAGAATCAGAAATGAGATCCGTAGACGAACTAAAGTAACCTAGCTTAAAGAATTTCAAAGTTGAAGTGGCAGTGGGCGGCACATAGCTCGCAGAACCGACGGCCGTTGGGGCAGAATGGTTGATTGCATCTTAGTACTACCCTCATTATTTTTCATTGCGTTGATCCTATATCACATTCGAGGTTACAGCGAAGATAAAAGAAAACTCTTACCCCCGAATTTATAGACGTTTTGTAACTCGATCAAACGTCATATAGTACTGCGCAAAGCACAACTCTTGTGCGCGATAAAGTTATAGAACGTCTATACACTTGTGGGTTATACTTAGTGGTTTCGTGTCGATTATAACTTGATTTTATAGTATTGGAAACAATGTTGTATACGAGTGTATAGTTCGAAGATAGTTTGCTTCGTACACAGACTTTAATATACATCAGACAGGACTCGGCGTACGCTAAATGTGGAGCCTTAAAATAACTGTTTGAATTGTAGATCAGTGTTTGTGTCGCGGTGTGTTCCTGATTGTTTTAGCAAGTCTGTGGTTTAGTATTGTAGGATTTGTTTTTAAATATATACAAATGCACGAAGTTGGACTCATGGGATGTTCTATGGTGGAAGGTGAGAGGCATATTTTTTTAAAATTCATGTAACCCATTATGTACAGTACTTAGGAATCGTCAGAATAGTTAGTACTAAGCTACAACTTTACCGCCCGTTCAAAATGCCGTTTCTATGGCCAAGAACGGGCGAGAAACTCCATGGTTGCTCTTTTTAATATGATGCCTCCCATCGGACTGTAAGGATGAGGGAGAGAGAGTGCACCTGCGCTTGCGCATACACTTATGCACAATAATATCTCCTGCGCAGTTGGCTAGTCTCCGTTGAGATTGGTAGTCGTGACCGAAATTCGGTCAGGAGGCCTTTTTATGATATGCTTAGATCAGGGATTACCAAAGTGGTCCCCGATTTCGGTTTCCCAGGGGTAGTCATAAACGAAAACCGATTTTGGTGGTCGACGACGTCTCAAAAGACCCCTATTAATTAACACAAGTACTTATTTGAAACTTTCAAGATACTGTATAAGTTGTGCGATTATAATTATTTCAAAAAAATAAATTACCTATTGAAGTATTTTTACGTAATTTGTCTGAATAATAATTAATTACACTTGATATTAACTGAATTTTGTGTCGGTTTATTTTGTTAAATAAATGTTAAGTTTACTTACTTAACCGACCACAAAGTTTTTAAATCGCTATTTTAAAAGTAAATTGCTATTATAATTTTAAAAGTATTGTGTATCAATAGGAATAAAAACTAGAGATATAATTTTCAAAGTAATTAGGCTATGGAGGTTTGAGGTATCAGTTCGTTTTGGACAAGGAGTCTCTTGCCCAAAATAGTTTGGGAGCCCCGGTGCTTGGATGGTATAAATGTTTGAGGTTTTCTCCATCAGACGGTGAGCCACCAGCGAAACGGGCAGCACAATCTATTCGTCTCGACGCCGGCTTCAAATGGAACCTACAGGTAACAACATTCACCATACCAAACCACACACAAATCCCAAACCAAGCACACCATTGCAAGACCTCAAGACACTGAGCACTTGCGTAGATCGGACCGCAAGCAACAACTAAATATGAGGGTACCCCGGTTTGAACTATGACACTAGTACGTCAACCACCTCAGTCATTTATTTTGTAAAGGCCTACGGGGGCACTCACATTCTTAACTCTGCAACCGGATCGGAACGCGCCCTCAACTGAGAAGATCCGGCAAGAAACTCAGCGGACTTTGGTCTTTTTTTTTAACCCATTTTTTTTAATAGCCTGTCTCATGGTTACCGTGGTTAAGTAAGGTGTTTTTTTTTGTAATAGACGCTTGCGCAGGCGGCTGACGCAGTCGAGTCGGGCGGGAAGTCGCCTGTCTCCGCCCTGAACGAGCTGGGCGTGAGGGTCTCGTATACAGTCCTCCGACAGGCGGGTCCCGCCCACTGCCCTTGCTTCACCGTATCCGTTAGGGTGAGTTTTTGAAACTGTTTTCTGCGGTGCGTTACAGCGGCGGGAGGGGGAGGGGGGGGGGGGTTTGAACTACGCGTTACGTAACATTGTTTAAACCCTTCACAACGGTCGCGTAGAGACTTTACTTTTTATTGGGGGGGGGGGGGGGGGGGGGGTAAAGAAAAACTCCAAAGAAAACTCCAAAAGGCATGGTCCTGTAAGTCCTGCTTAGTGGCAATATGTGGTGAATGGAGTTCCCTCTTCCACGTCAGGTGGCAGACATGAGCTTCGAGGGTGGCGGGCACAGTAAGCGCGAGGCGCGTGCGGCGGCGGCGCGCGCGTGCCTGGCCGCGCTGCTGGCGCGCGCCGGCCGCGTGCTGCCCGCGCCCAGCCAGCACCAGGACTTCACCAGCGACGAGATGGCCAAGTTTCCTGGTACACTCTCCACATTCGCTCATGTTGTGTTGTTGTGATCAGCCTGCATTCCATCTCGCAGGGTTGTTTTGAATCAGGGAATCCCGAAGCGGTCGAATTTACGCGAATACTACACATGTGAAATGACAATGATTTTACGGATTTTATCGCGTGCATTTTATATTTTACTATACGTCCGAGGTACAACACCCCAGGGCCCCGAGTCTGCTAACACAATCGATTAATAATCGAACAGCAACGGCATAGTAACTGTCCCTTTTGACAGATATCCCACACAATATCTGTCAAAAGTGACAGTTACTATGCGGTTGCTGTTCGATTATTAATCGACTGTGTTAGCAGACTTGGGGCCCTGGGATTCTCAAAGTGGTTTGATATCGACACCAAGGGGTCGATATCGGTTGCCCAGGGGTCGACATAAACGAAAACTGATTTTGTGGTTCGACGAGGTCTGAAAATCGACTCCTATTAATTAACACAAGTTCTTATTTGTACTGTATAAGTTGTGTTACGTGTACCAGCTTGTTATAAGAATTACTAATATTTTAGTAGGAAGTTTTATTTTTATTTTTATACATTATAGGCAAGTATTTGATCTCGTTCTCACCTGATGGTAAGTGACGATGAGATCTACGATGGGGCATACTCGCCTAGGTAGGAAGGCGGCAGTAGATAGAGACGCTACATTCACTAGGCACATGCAGCGCAGCTGATCTGACCCGCCATCCATGAATGGCAACACCGAACATCATGCCGGAACACGGCTAGGCCGCTTGGCGACATGGCTTTGTTCAGTGGGTGGTAACTAGCTACGGCCGAAGCCTACCACCAGTAAAAAAGTATAATTGTTGTGTTGGCTTTACACTGACCAGCCATTCAATTGCCGTAGAACTATTTCGTATTCTGTACTTCAGT
The DNA here is from genome assembly GCA_905333125.1 of Pheosia tremula. Classification (NCBI taxonomy): domain Eukaryota; kingdom Metazoa; phylum Arthropoda; class Insecta; order Lepidoptera; family Notodontidae; genus Pheosia; species Pheosia tremula. The sequence goes on along the minus strand of HG995425.1, from coordinate 935,022 downwards.
CGCGTATCAATATAATGTAGCTAAGTAATGGTGTTCTACTCGTTATCTGACGTTGCTAGCAGTCGACACACAACCATTGACACTGAAATGAGACTCCATCGAGACGACATTAAAGTTTCAGCAGAACAGCCAATCTGTCACAGTCGTAATGGAACCTCAATAGTGTGTCGCTGGAATGGCAATTGTGTGTAATTTTATTTGAATTAGCAGAATTGGGCCCCTGTTCTTAGCTGGTGTTTGTTTTTTTAATCGGTGATTTTTTTTTCAGTATCCGAATTTCAATGTTTGGAGACGAAGGCCCATTCCCCAGTGGTCACTGTCAATCCAGATACCGATATGAAGATAGGTCAGTGTCTGGTAATATATACCAGCCCTTTTTTATGTCCCACTGCTGGGCACGGGCCTCCCCTCAATGCGAACGGATTAGGCCATAGTCCACCACGCTGGCCCACTGCGGGTTGGCGGACTTCACGCGTCTTTCGAGGGGTTCTCTCAGACATGCAGGTTTCCTCACGATTGAGCCGTGAATTTGTCAATATTGTTTTATTTTCCAAAATTATTTGAATTACAACGATATGTTGGCAACGGTGATGAGTTGATGATGGTGTTGATCACCGCCACAGACCCCCCGCAGCAGTCCCCATAATAATCTGGCGAATTACAACGATTCATGATATTATGGCAACGGTGATGAGTTGATGATGGTGCTGATCACCGCCGCAGACCCCCCGCAGCAGTCGCCCGCGTCGTCATCACCGGTGACTGCGTTGTTCGGCGCTGGGGTCGCGCCGCCGGCCAGCAAGAGCCCCATCAACCTGCTGTACGAGAACTATCCCGGACTGACCTTCAACTGCACCTTCGGCGATGGATCCCCCCTGGAAACGGCGCAGGGTGAGCAGTTTCTTCTTTCTTTAGGTTAGGGAGCGTTCAAGTATCACGTAACGCAATTTTTGACTCCCCCTCCCCCCCCCCCCCCCCCCAGTAAAACGTAAAATCTCTACGCGACCGTTCTGAAGGGTTAAAACAATGTTATGTAACGCGTAGTTCAAACCCCCCCCCTCCCGCGCCTGTAACGCATCGTAACGTTTCAGAAGTCCCCCCCCCCCCCCCCCCCCAAATTCGATACGTAATACTTGAACGCTCCCTTAGCAAATGGCTACAAAGTAGTGCCACGTTAACCAGGGTCGAGTATTACTTCGTGGTATCAGGGCTCCAAGTCTGCTAACACAATCGATTCATAATCGAACGGCAACCGCATAGTAACTGTCGCTTTTGACAGATATTGTATAGGATGTCTGTCTAAAGTGACAGTTACTATGCGGTTGCCGTTCGATTATGAATCGATTGTGTTAACGGATATCTGTATCCGGTGCTGCTCAAAAATGTAAAAGATTTTTTTTTAAAAAAGAGCAATCATGGAGTTTCTCGCCCGTTCTTCTCCATAGGAACGGCATTCCGAACGGGCGGTGAAGTTGTAGCTTAGCATTTTGTAGCTTTTGACGATTCATAAGTACTGTACTTAATGGTCTACGTGAATAAAAAAAATATTCTGATTCTGATGGTGTTAGCAGACTTGGGGCCCAGAATTGTGGGTGTGTGCCTCCCCCTTCGGGGATGCCAGGCGGGATGCTGTGTCTGTATTTGATGTTTTATCTCCAGCGCCGCTTCAGCTGAGTCACAGCATGCGCTTCAAGGTGGTCTGCCTGGTCAAGGATCAGAAGTTCGAAGGTTACGGTGAGTTTGGACACAGATGCGCGGGAGTGGTTTTTTTTTCAGACGAACACACCAACTATACGGTCCCACACTAAGCAACGCTTGTGTTATGAGTACTGTACAATGGACTGGGGGCGAACCCAGTATATATTACTTATATATAGATAAACTAGCTGTTGCCCGCGACTTCGTCCGTGTGGTATTTAACAAAGACTCAACCGTTGGCAACAGCCTGCTCGCGCGTTCTGAGCCCGTGGGACGCATTGCAGGTTGTTGCTATCAAACTTAATCAGGCGCTGCGCTGCAACATTGGTTTTAATCTTTTTTCGTGAGATCCTATTTTTTTTCCTAAAATAAAAGTAGCCTAAGTTACTCCTTGTTACATCAGCTATCTGCCAGTGAAAGTCCCATCAAAATCAGACATACAAACATTTCAAACAGACAGACATACAAACTTTGTAAAAAAAATTGTTTTGGTATAGGTACATTTCGTGTATACATCCAAATGCATTTAGTAAAAAGCGGTTATTTTAATATTACAAACAGACACTCCAATTTTATTTATTTGTATAGATAATAATAAAATTATTTTTATTAAAAACTAGCTGTTGCCCGCGACTTCGTCCGCGTGGTATTTAACAACGTCTCAACCGTTGGCAACAGCCTGCTCGCGTTCTGATCCCGCGGGACGCATTGCAGATTGTTGCTATCAAACTTTAAGCAGGCGCAGCGCTGCAACATTGGTTTTAATTTTTTTTCGAGAGATCCAATTTTTTTTTCTAAAAAAAAGTAGCCTAAGTTACTCCTTGTTACATCAGCTATCTGCCAGTGAAATTCCCGTCAAAATCGGTCCAGCCACTTCAGAGATTACCCGGAACAAACAGACAGACAGACAGACAGACAGACAGACGGACAGACAGACAGACGGACAGACAGACAGACAAAAATTGTAAAAAATGTTGTTTCGGTATAGGTAACGTGTATACATCCAAATGCACTTAGTAAAAAGCGGTTATTTTAATATTACAAACAGACACTCCAATTTTATTTATATGTATAGACTAGCTGCGCCCCGCGGTATTACCCGCGATTAAAAAGTATGTCCTTTTTACCGGGATAAAAAGTAGCCTATGTGCTATTCCGGACCATAATCTATTTCAGTGCCAATTTTCATCCAGATCCGTTCAGCCGTTCTGGCGTGATTGAGTAACAAACATCCATCCATCCAAACATTCATATTTATAATATTAGTGTGATGAAATAAAAGTACGTTTTTTGTGTTCTGCAGCGCGGCGGATATATATTTTTTGTTATATACGATGTCAAAGTCAAAGTCAAAGTCAAATCATTTATTTCGTATAGGCCTACATTTTTTTTTCTTAAGTTTACAACCGGATCGGAACGCGACCTCAACTGAGAAGATCCGGCAAGAAACTCAGCGGGCTTGTCTTTTTTTTTGAAATTCATTATTTTACAAAAAAAAAATATAAAAGTAAGCTCCAGTGTGTTGCCATGCGAGGCGCGCACACGCTACACTTTAACATTATATATATTGATATTTAAGCGATCAGTCCCAGGCTGCTTTATCATCCAAATACTCCAAGATCCTGTAATAACCCTTACGACATAAATTACTTTTAACAGTTCTTTTAAACTTACTAATGGGGAAATCTCGGATTCCTTTGGGAAGTTTATTATAGAAGCGTATACATTGCCCCATAAAAGAATTATTTATTCTGTGGAGACGAGTGACATGCACGGATAGTTTGGCCTTATTACGAGTGTTTATAACATTGAACATCACTCCTTTTTTCAAAATTATGAATATTTTTCTTAACATACATTGGATTTTCTATACATATAAATAAAATTGGAGTGTCTGTTTGTAATATTAAAATAACCGCTTTTTACTAAGTGCATTTGGATGTATACACGTTACCTATACCGAAACAACATTTTTTAAAATTTTTGTCTGTCTGTCGGTCTGTCTGTCTGTCTGTTTGTACCGGCTAATTTCTGAAATGGCTGGACCGATTTTGACGGGACTTTCACTGGCAGATAGCTGATGTAACAAGGAGTAACTTAGGCTTACTTTTATTTTTGAAAAAAAAATAAGGATCGCACGAAAATAAATTAAAACCAATGTTGCAGCGCAGCGCCGGATTAAGTTTGATAGCAACAACCTGCAATGCGTCCCGCGGGCTCAGAATGGGCGAGCAGGCTGTTGTCAACGGTTGTCTTAGTTAAATACCACGCGGACGAAGTCGCGGGCAACAGCTAGTTTATAATATTAGTGTGATGAAATAAAAGTACGATTTTTGGACTCTGCAGCACGGCAGATATATATTTTTTGTTATATACGATGTTCTTATTGTTCAGGCTCGAGCAAGAAGCTAGCTAAGCTGGCGGCCGCTCGCTCCGCTCTGGCGGTGCTGGAGGAGAGCCGCGCGGAGCCCGCCCCGCCCAGCGGCGGCAGCACCGGCTTCCTGCCGCAGAACCTCGCCGACCACATCGGCAAGTGAGTACCTAACTATATGTGAAACAGATATTACACTGGAGGCGGCCGCGAGGTGAGACGTGCTGCTATTTGACTTGTGTGTGTGTGTGTGTGTGTGTGTGTGTGTGTGTGTGTGTGTGTATGTGAGTGTGTTAGTGTGTGTGTTGGTAAGTTGTGTGTATGTTGATGAATGTGCGAGTGTGATAGTGTGTGTGTGTGTATGTGTGTATGTGTGTGTGTTGATGAATTGTGTGAGTGAGTGGGTTGGTGTGAGTATGATAGTGTGTGTTAGTGATATGTGTGTGTGTATGTGTTGGTGAGTCGTGTGTGTGTATGTGGGTGAGTCGTGTGTGTATGTGAGTGTACGCAAAATATACTTCGGAATCCCCTATTTTATTGTTTATGCGTGGCGTTAGGTATATCTAGAGTTGTCTTCACGTTATTTGCCTTCACCCTACACCAAGTGACAATCATTATAGAAAATATACCTAAAGAATATAAGAATCTAAAAGATCCGAGTCGGGATTCGAACCCGTCCACATCACATTCAAAGCGAGCGCTCCACCAACTCGGTTCTTCACCATTCTCTTCACCAGACTGGTGAACGAGAAGTTCAACGAGCTGATGCGCAGCGACCTGGTGCACTCCAAGCGCAAGGTGCTGGCCGGCATCGTCATGACCCTCGACAACAGGACCGAGGGCGCCAAGGTACCGGCACCAGTTTCCTGTTGCATGCTGTTCTCCCGCCGCGCCTGCGCGTGGTGACGTTAATTAACGCATTAATCCTAACGAAGTTCCACACCTGCGCGCATTGATGTTAATTAACGCGCTAATCCTAACGTCTGAGTGACACTTGCGCCCAATGTAGGTAATTAACGCGGTAATCCTAACTTCCGAGTGACACTTGCGCGTAATGATGTTCATTAACGCGCTAATCCTAATGTCCTGTCACACTTGCGCCTAATGTAATTAACGTTTTTTTATTACATTACATTATAGGCAAGTATTTGATCTCGATCTCACCTGATGGTAAGTGACGATGAGATCTACGATGGAGCATACTTGCCTAGGTAGGAAGGCGGCAGTAGATCGAGACGCTACATTCACTAGGCACATGCAGCGCAGCTGATCTGACCCGCCATCCATGAATGGCAACACCGAACATCATGCCGGAACACGGCTAGGCCGCTTGGCGACATGGCTTTGTTCAGTGGGTGGTGACTAGCCACGGCCGAAGCCTACCACCAGTAGAGTTGTCACCTGGTTGGCACCACCCAGGGTCACGTGTAGGGTATCGCGAGGGTACTTAATTCTCCTACAGACGAAGGTGACTCGACCCCAAATTAACGCGTTAATCCTAACGTCGTTTCGCACCTGTGCGTAATGCCGTCAAAAATATTCTGACTCCGATGAACGCGTCCATAGACGGCTATTAATGTAAGTTTTTTTTTCCACTATAACATTGGTAATGTGTATTATCCAGGTGATAGCGGTCACTACGGGAACCAAATGTGTGTCTGGAGAGCATATGTCCGTCACGGGACGAGCTGTCAACGACTGCCACGCCGAGGTATGTACCAGACAATACTATACTTGACCGTACAATAATAATAATATCGCCAGAAGAACACACCAACTATACGGTCTCACATTAAGGTTGAAGCTCAGGGTCAGCGCGCGAAATTCAAAATGTCAATGGTTTTTATTTTTTTACGAGAAATTTGGACATCTTTACGATGTAATTTAGTGTTTTGCGATATTAGCATTCTGCATTGGATGTCTCGATGTATTAAGTTTGCTTAAAAAAGTACCTAATCCGATACAATACCATAAGGTTTGAAAAAACCGCTACTTTTACTAACTTTATGGTGTTGTATCGCTTTAGGTATTTTTTCAAGTAAACTTAATACATCGAGACATCCAATGCAGAATGCTAATATCGCAAAACACTAAATTACATCGTAAAGATGTCCAAATTTCTCGTAAAAAAATAAGAACCATTGACATTTTGAATTTCGCGCCCTGACCCTGAGCATCCACCTTAAACATCCACGACTTGGTTACAAACATTCGTGCTCATCACACAAAGATTGTCCCAACCGGGATTCGAACCCGGACTCTCGTTACAGAAGGCAGGGTTTTAATATTGTCGTTTTTGTCACGTGTAGGTGGCGGCTCGTCGCTGCTTGCAGCGCCATCTTTATTCTCAACTCCTGATGTACGCTTCGGAACCAGGTAATTATCTAATAGCCGATATGCGGCTGTAACTCATGTTAGTAAAATAATTGGAACGAAGTTCCTTATCGCGCGTTACGAAAGGGGGCTAGACGGAAAAAAAATCATACGAAAAATTTAGCAGAAAAGTTGTAACGACCAATTGTAAGCATTTTTATAAACGAAAGTATAGTTTACTATATAATGCATTTACATAATGGTCAGTATTTTCGAAACATTGCACAATGCACTTGTGCAATGTCTCGAAAATACCGACCATTATGTAAATGCAAACGACAAAGATAACAATTATTTTTGCCAGCGATAGATGTCGCTAACATGTTTTTGAACGAGGTATCGTTGTGTTCATGGGTTTTATATAGTAAACTATACTTTCGTTTATAAAAATGCTTACAATTGGTCGTTACAACTTTTCTGCTTAATTTTTCGTATGAATTTTTCTGCTTAATTTTTCGTATGATTTTTTTCCGTCTAGCCCCCTTTCGTAACGCGCGATAAGGAACTTCGTTCCAATAATATAAAAAATGTTGTTTCGGTATAGGTAACGTGTATACATCCAAATGCACTTAGTAAAAAGCGGTCATTTTAATATTACAAACGGACACTCCAATTTTATTTATTTGTATAGATTTTCAGCCATTTTTTTGACAGGATTCAAGTGACTCGGAGGCCCCCATTTTGGCGGTATTTTTAATGATTTAAACACTATCATCGAATTGTATTGAAAATAGTAGAATTTACAATGACAGAACTATATTATAATAATATAATAAAACCATTCCTTTTAATGTCCCACTGCTGGGCACGAGCCTCCCCTCAATGCGAGGGCGATTAGGCCATAGTCCACCACGCTGGCCCAGTGCGGGTTGGCGGACTTCGTCCACCACCCACCACGTCTTTCGAGGGGTTCTCTCAGACATGCAGGTGTCCTCGCGATGTTTTCCTTCACCGTTTAACGCAATTTTTGGAGATTTTTTAACCCCGCTCCCCCCTAGTTCGACCGTTCTGAAGGGTTATAACAATGTTACGTAACGCGTAGTTCAAACCCCCCCCCCCCCTGTGACGCATCGTAACGTTTCAGAAGGACCCCCCCCCCCCTACCCCAAATTCGTTACGTAATACTTGAACGCTCCCCAACAGTGTCTCCAACCATGCCGTTATTACGGTAGATCTACCGTAATTATTCTAGGTCTACCACCTACCGTAGACATGTCAAAATCTACCGTAATTTCGTCCGTGTCCATAGTTCTATAATGACAACACTTGATTTAGCAAAATATTACGGCAACATTGCATTGGGATGTGTAACGTAAAAAAAAAAAAACTTTTTTTTTTACGTTACGCTTCCCCACTGCATGGGTATTTTTGTTGCAAACAGTGGTCTGCCGTAATTCTCCACCATCTACCGTATTTTGAGACCAGGCAACACCGTAATTTTGACAAAGAGGGTTGGAGACACTGCTCCCCAAGTGCGCTGAAGAAGTTCAGATACAAGGGTTAGTATACCCTTTCTGTATCCGGCCGCAGACCCGCGGGTGCCGCTGCCGCACAGCGACCTGGAGCCGGCGGCGGGCGGCGGGTTCCGGCTGAAGGCGTCCCGCCGCCTGCACCTGTACGTCAGCACCGCGCCCTGCGGGGACGGCCGCATCTTCAGCCCGCACGAGAACCACGACCTGGAGCCCGACAAGCATCCCAACAGGTACCCCCCACTAGCACACTATCCCCGAGTAACTCCCCGAGGGCCGAGAGTCCTGGGCTTGATGGTTACGGATGTTGTAATTTTTGAGCGCGCAATGTATGGTAAACAACGCGATCACATCACAACGCTTTGCGCGATACCCGACGCGTGCGGGCGACGAGCGCGCTCGACCGTATCGAGTTTTAATTTACATTGCGCATTTAGGTCAACATTTTTTTAACATTAACATTGTTTTAATTAAAATCACGTTGTGATAGTCTTCGATTATGATTTCATGCAAAAATCAATTTAAGGGGGAAGCTCAGGGTCAGGGCGCGAAATTCAAAATGTCAATGGTTTTTAATTTTTTTCGAAAAATTTGGACATCTTTACGATATAATTTAGTGTTTTGCGATATTAACATTCTGCATTGGATGTCTCGATGTATTAAGTTTGCTTAAAAAATAACCTAATCCGATACAATACCATAAGGTTTGTAAAAACCGCTACTTTTACTAACTTTATGGTGTTGTATCGCTTTAGGTACTTTTTTAAGCAAACTCAATACATGCAGAATGCTAATATCGCAAAACACTAAATTACATCGTAAAGATGTCCAAATTTTTCGTAAAAAAAAAAAACCATTGACATTTTGAATTTCGCGCCCTGACCCTGAGCTTCCACCTTAAAAGGAACTGAAAAAATGCGTAAAACTCATGAAGCGATCGGCGGGAAATTTCAACTCTGTGGGGTTCAGAAGCATGAGTTGAATCCATGGCATCAGTTTTCGTTACGAAGCCACTTACAACTTTTATTACGATGTCTGGTTAGGCTACATTGAGGTACTGCGGGCGTAGCCGCGGGCAGAGGCTAGTTAATAAAATTACTGTTGAATACATATATATGACGGCCTGATTAGCGCAGTGGTAGTGACTCTGCTTTCTGCGCCGAGGGTCCCGGGTTCGAATCCTGGTAGGGACACACGCTTTGTGTGATGAGCACGAATGTTTGTACCCGAGTCATGGATGTTTAATATGTATATAAGTATTATATACTGAGTTCGCCCTCAGTCCATTGTACGGTACCCGTAACACAAGCGTTGCTTAAAGTGGGACCGTATAGTTGGTGTGTTCGTATGGCGATATTTATTTATTACTAGCTGTTGCCCGCGACTTCGTCCGCGTGGTATTTAACAAAGACTCAGCCGTTGGCAACAGCCTGCTCGCGTTCTGATCCCGCGGGACGCATTGCAGATTGTTGCTATCAAACTTTAATCAGGCGCAGCGCTACATTGGTTTTAATTTTTTTTCGAGAGATCCAATTTTTTTTTTCTAAAATAAAAGTAGCCTATTTTACTCCTTGTTACATCAGCTATCTGCCAGTGAAATTCCCGTCAAAATCGGTCCAGCTATTTCAGAGATTACCCGGAACAAACAGACAGACAGACAGACAGACAGACAAAAATTGTAAAAAATGTTGTTTCGGTATAGGTAACGTGTATACATCCAAATGCACTTAGTAAAAAGCGGTTATTTTAATATTACAAACAGACACTCCAATTTTATTTATATGTAGAGATAAAGCTAATTTTACGGATTTTATCGCGTTTATTTTTTGTTTTTTACGTTCCCGACGTTTCGGCTGCTTTACAGCAACCATGGTCACGGGAGGTCTGAGGTGGTTGACGTCCTAGTGTCATAGTTCGAGCTGGGGTACCGACTTCAAGACGGAGGAGGTTCCAATTCGGATTTTTGTTTTTTTTTTCAAGTATATAAAATGTCGGTTTGTTGCCGTCAGGCTAGCGCGAGGTCAGCTCAGAACGAAGATTGAGTCCGGCGAAGGCACGATCCCGGTGAAGAACTGCAGCAACATCATTCAGACCTGGGATGGCGTTATGCAGGTGAGTGGACCACTCCAAAATCAAAATGAAATCGTTTATTTCGTATAGGCCTACGGGGGCACTTACAAATTGTCATTACATTTATTTTTGGGGTCGAGTCACCTTCGTCCGTAGGAGAATTAAGTACCCTCGAGATACCCTACACGTGACCCTGGGTGGTGCCAACCAGGTGACAACTCTACTGGTGGTAGGCTTCGGCCGTGGCTAGTCACCACCCACTGAACAAAGCCATGTCGCCAAGCGACCTAGCCGTGTTCCGGCATGATGTTCGGTGTTGCCATTCATGGATGGCGGGTCAGATCAGCTGCGCTGCATGTGCCTAGTGAATGTAGCGTCTCAATCTACTGCCGCCTTCCTACCTAGGCAAGTATGCTCCATCGTAGATCTCATCGTCACTTACCATCAGGTGTGATCGAGATCAAATACGTGCCTATATTGTAATAAAAAAATATTTAAAAATAGCCGTGTTGGTAGCACGCTCGCCTTGGTACCAAGCGTCCTTGGTTCAAACCCCAGCTCGTAACTTTAAGATTTAAAGATTTCATGTGCGAATTTCATTTTCAACCATGATTATGACTTGCTGAACGGTAAAGCCAAGGAAGCAGTGATAGCCAAGTTAGTAGAACTCTTGCCTCGGCAACGAGGATCACAGGTTCAAACCCAGGCTCGCACCTCTGGGATTTCTGGATTTCATGTGCGAATCTCATTTTCAACCACGATTATCACTTGCTAAACGGTGAAGGAAAACATCGCGAGGAAACCTGCATGTCTGAGAGAACCCCTCGAAAGACGCGTGAAGTCCGCCAACCCGCACTGGGCCAGCGCGGTGGACTATGGCCTAATCCCCTCGTATTGAGAGGAGGCCCGTGCCCGGCAGTGCGAACATTAAAAAAGGGCTATTATTAACCCTTAGTAGCCTGATTTACGAAAGTGATTTATTTTTAATATTACTGTGTTTAATGTTACTGTGTTTAATAATAATGACATTTGATTTTTTTTTTAATTTCGTTGGAAAGAATATTATACAACAGTGAAATACGTACAGCCAACCTATAAAAAAAACTTATAGTAATGTGAACATTCGGTTTAAAAGATTGGTATCAAAATTGAAACTCTAGGCTATTAAGGGTTAAAAGTAAGCTTGGGAGCCCCTGGGTTATAATGTCTGGTGGTCTGACAGGGTGAGCGTCTCCTGACCATGTCGTGCTCGGACAAGGTGGGTCGCTGGTGCGTGGCGGGGCTGCAGGGCGCGTTGCTGTCGCGGTTCCTCCAGCCGGTGTACCTGCACTCGCTGGTGCTGGGCTCGCTGCTGCACCCGCACCATATGTACAGGTGAGTTGTGGTGGGGAGGTGCGTTTTTTTTTTTATTACATTATAGGCAAGTATTTGATCTCGATCTCACCCGATGGTAAGTGACGACGAGATCTACGATGGAGCATACTTGCCTAGGTAGGAAGGCGGCAGTAGATCGAGACGCTACATTCACTAGGCACATGCAGCGCAGCTGATCTGACCCGCCATCCATGAATGGCGACACCGAACATCATGCCGGAACACGGCTAGGCCGCTTGGCGACATGGCTTTGTTCAGTGGGTGGTGACTAGCCACGGCCGAAGCCTACCACCAGTAAAACTCTTGGTGTGGGAGGTGATTTGTGGTGTGGGAGGTGAGTTGTGGTGGGGAGGTGATTCACATTTCGTGTCATTATCAATAATTTCGGCGTTTACTATCTTAAGGGATGTGCAAATAAAACAAAAATTTCATTTATAATTATATTTAACTTATATTTAAAGTATTAATGTACTATCAGAGACATCTCCCTGTCAACCTTAGAATATTCACGTTTGAATAGTACATTACTTATATTGATAACTGGATGGGTTCCCGCGGGACAGGCGCAGGACAGCTGTGTCTCAAAATTCACTGGCCCGATTTTAATTAAAGTCGCCATGAGGATAGCTTTTAACAAGATCAACATTCAAGGTAATTTTATCACGTGAATAAGTCCCCGGCGATTACAAAAAAAATACATTGTTGACATTTTTAGGTATATATACATATATATATATATAAAAGTATACTTATTCTATGGAGTATGGAGACAGACTATGGGTTAGCAGGTAGAACGTACCGCGGGCACTAAAAAAAAACACAAAAATGAGACAGACAGACTATGGCCTAAATCCTCCTCATATTGAGGGGGAGTGTGCCCGGTGTAATGGCAACAGGCTCGCCCCATATTACATTGGGATACAATACCATTTGGGGATTGTGGGTGCACTGCAGTGCATCTCTGTCTACCCCTTTCACAGGCGTGATAGTATCGTTATTAAGGGGGAAGCGCAAGGTCAGGGCGCGAAATTCAAAATGCCAGTAAAAACCGAAAAGTTTATAAAAACTCCTACTTTTACTAACTTTATGGTGTTGTATCGCTCTATGTATTTTTTAAGCGAACTTAATACATCGAGACATCCGATGCAGAATGCTAATATCGCAAAACACTAAATTACATCGTAAAGATGTCCAAATTTTTCGTAAAAAAAATTTAAAACGATTAAAATTTTGAATTTCGCGCGCTGATCTTGCACTTCCACCTTAAAGGCGACTAAAGAAATACTTTATATATATATACATACCTACTTTCCGCCACCGTTAACAGTCAGCCGGTCTCCGCTCGGACCCAAACCCAACAAGCGTTTCAAGAACGCCTTCAACCTCGAATCATTACCAAGCTCCAGAGAGTACGATATAGGCGCCAGAGCCGGCGGCAAAGCACCAATGTACTGATTGCTCTCCTTACTGCCATGACTTAACTCTCCATTGCCGCTCTTCACAAGAGTATTTATCTCTCGGACCACAGACAATACTGGCAACACGTTCCTACGATTTTTCACTAAGAAATTAAATGCTTTCATTATAAAATTGTCGTTGTCATTCGATTTGAAGAATTGCAGGAATCGTTTCGATCGATTTTTGGCTCGATTTTTCGTCTGTGTGTCGTGATACTTCTGATGTTTAATATGTGATGCCGGTGTGTTGTCTGTGGTGCTCTGTTCGCGAGTTCTGTCTTGTCTGTGGCCTGTTGTGTTATCTGTGGGCGGTGCTGTCATTTTATATGTGTAGTAACCTCTCGGGTGGTCGGTGCTTTCACCTGAAAGCGTGCAATGCAGTGCTACAGACAGTATGAATGAAAAAACTGTGGGGACTTGTACCTTTGTTTTGATCTTAGAGACGCCATACCAAGACGCAAGAGTTGCGCAGATTCAAATCTGAATATTTTTTATTCACGTAAACCATTAAGTACAGTACTTATGAATCGTCGAAATAGTAACAAAATGCTAAGCTACAACTTTACCACCCGTTCAGAATGCCGTTCCTATGGACAAGAACGGGCGAGAAACTCCATGGTTGCTGTTTTTAAAAAGATCTTTTATATTTTTGAGCAGTACATTGTTGTGGGTGTGTGAGAACAATGTAGGAACGGCTAGGCAGACTTTAGCAGCTGGTCAAAAATAAGTACTAACTCTTTGTTTATAATAACAGCGACATCGTTTGACTTCAGACTTTGGGCAGTGCTATGTGAAGTGCAACCCTCCCAAATGTGCGCTAGGCTTAATAGTACAGCCAATATATCCACACCATAAAAAAGCAGTGATAGCCAAGTTGGTAGAACGCTTGCCTCGGTAACGAGGATGGCAGGTTCAAACCCCGGCTCGCACCTCTGGGATTTCTGGATTTCATGTGCGAATCTCATTTTCAACCATGATTATCACTTGCTAAACGATGAAGGAATACATCGCGAGGAAACCTGGGCCCCAAATCTGCTAACACAATCGATACATAATCGAACAGCAGCCGCATAGTAACTGTCACTTTTGACAGATATCCCATACAATATCTGTCAAAAGTGTCAGTTACTATGCGGTTGCTGTTCGATTATGAATCAATTGTGTTAGCAGACTTGGGGCCCTGCATGTCTGAGAGAACCCATTGAAGGACGTGTGAAGTCCGCCAACTCGCACTGGGCCAGCGTGGTGGACTATGGCCTAATCCCCCTCACATTGAGGGGAGGTCCATACCCAGCAGGACACTAAAAAGGGCTGGTATTATTATATATCCACACCTTCCGCCATCTTTTGGATCAAATCGTCAAACTCACCTCCGATCGACCCCATACCCCATGTGCGTGTTGGATGCGCGGGCGCAACCGCCCTTAGAGTAGTCCCGCCACGAGCCGCACGACGACGCGACGAAGCCCGAGGGGCGAAGCACCGACTCGGTGTAGAACATATACGAGCGCCAGTGGCTGCAGAAGACTGCCGGGGATGTTAGTGGGGTCCGGGTTAAGTGGTAGTCGGTGAGGTTTGGAAACGGATGGGTCGGGCAATCAGCAGTTGTTGCGATTCAGATTGATGATTGTTCGATTTCATTCATCATCGTTGAGGTTAAGCAAGACTCGGTGAGGATTAGAAAAAGATGGGTGGGCGTTGGGAATCTTTTTAATCTCATCAATGACCAGGTTAATTGGCAGTTAGGATAGGCGCATCCGTTGTTATAGGTTAAGCGAAGTCCGTCGCGGATTAGAAATGGATGGGTGTGCGTACTCACATTTGTTTAACAGCAGCTGCTTTGGGATCACCACCTCGAGTTCACACCCTGGCTGAGGGCTCTTGCCGCCGTTAGGGTAGAAGTCCACATGCCCTATGGGTTCCTTGAATCCTGTGGAAAGAAATCGTTGGTCGAGTCATCAAACATCTTTTTTTGTTGAGAACAATTGTCTCAAACCAAACAATGTTCAGCACATGGTCATCTGTACTGCATTTGGGGGGGGGGGGGGGTCTTCTGAAACGTTACGATGCGTAACAGCGGCGGGAGGGGGGTTTTAACTGCGCGTTACGTAACATCGTTTTAAACCTTCAGAAATGGTTAAAAATTATGTTTTGGTATAGGTACCGTGTATACATCCAAATGCAGTTAGTAAAAAGCAGTTATTTTAATATTACAAACAGACACTCCAATTTTATTTATTTGTATGTATAGATTTATTTATTATTACATATGTTCTCACCAAATATCCCAGCATCCGTATGGATGACGTCCACAAACTCCGCATCCGAGGGGTCCAGCCTCTGCTCCAAGGGTAAATGGTTGAAAAGCGGCAGGGCTGGATCCAAACCCGTGATTCTAGCTACGCGCCCTGTAAAAATATTCCCTTCAGCATTATCCCCCCACAAGTTTATTTCTTCTGCCGATCCTTTTCCCTATGCAGTGTTGGCAACACTAGCAAACTGAAAAGCAGCAAATTACCGTTATAAAAACAGTAGAAAACAGAAAATCTTACATCTTATAGGTTATCCTAGAAAATTCGTTAGTATTTATGCTTTCTTTCTGGAAGGAGTTTTATCAGAAGATGAATAGTGAAAATTTATATTGATTTCTTATATTTACGCGAATACTACACATTGAAATTATTCGCGTGATTCGCGTATTTCAAAGTGAAATTTATTCCTCCCGCTAACTGTCACAATTACCTAAACTCGTTTTTTTCTATTTCTAACGCTGTAATTTCCTATTCGTATCCCACATTACGAGTAGACCGTACTGCCATCTAGCGGGATATTTGAAAAATTCGACATTTATATTAGAATCTATGTAGTCAGGAAATATATATAACTTTCAAAAGAAAGATGACTTTATTTCTTTCGTTGTCAATTAAATGGCGTGTGTTCCCGAAATGGAAATGGTGTAAACTGGAAATTTCTCTCTAATACGTGAATCTTACTTCAAAGCAATCATTTGAGAAGTCTTTAAGAATTCTTTCTCACTCTAACCTACCTGATTTGATATAAGCGCCCGCGACACCCGCCGACTGAGCGCCCAAACTATGCCCCACAAGATGCGTGGTGTTCAGGTTCATGCCCCTGAAACAATAAAATTATTATTAAAAGAACCTTTTCCGAACCAGTGCTGTGACCTTGTGTGCGCTCGGGCGCCCCTATTAAGCTTCAGAACTGATATCCTTGGTCCCTCCTATGCCTCTTAACATGGAACACGCTACCGTCGTCTTTGTTCCCCGTTGACTACAATCTGGACCCCAGTCTGCTAACAAAATCGATTCATAATCGAACAGAAACCGCATAGTAACTGTCAATTTTGACGGATATTGTATGGGATATCTGTCAAAAGTGACAGTTGCTATGGGGTTGGCGTTCGATAATGAAACGATTGTGTTAGCAGACTTAGGGCCCTGGGTGTTTTCAAGTCGAGAGTGAACAGGTACCTTCTAGGCAAATATACTCCATCGTAGATCTCATAGTCACTTACCATCAGGTAAGATCGAGATCAAATACTTGCCTATAATGTTATACCAAAAAACCTATCTAAAAGAAACTGCATGTTTGCGTTGATGTCAATGGTATATCTTAAGGGCCCCCTGTACGCACGGCGTTTTCTCGCCGCGAGATGCCTCCTAGCCCGCTTCGTTTTGTTGCTATTTCACCTAGAGAGAGATAGAGCCCTAAAAAATGCGATAGCACTATTGTAAGGAGGCGGCGCGGCGGCGGTCACTCGAGGTCACCCGACTGATAATGCGGTAAACAAAAGCCGAAAGCATTTCATTGTCAAGCTCTAAACATTATGTTTCGTTATATCAATTGTCTTTTCGCATCACGGGGCATGAAATCCATATTTGTTATATTGAGTGCTCACATACTCTAAATAATAATAGTTGTATGTTTACGTACGGAATTCCATGTAGTAATAATACATTATTAATGTAAAAACACTTTCAATTAAAACATTTGTTTTATTATTCACTGGTCAGTTGCTTATAATATAATAACATATAGCTTTCAGTAAACTAAAGAAACGTTATACACAACATCCCATTAATCACACTAATATTATAAAGGCGTAATTTTGTGAGTGAGTGTGTGTATGTTTGTTACCTCTTCACGTTCAAACCGCTTGAGCCATTTTGATAAAATTTGGTATGGAGGTAGCTGACAACCTAGATTAATACATAGGCTACTTTTTACCGCAGGAAAACTTCTCATTCCCATGGGACAATCTATGAAACCGCGACTGAAACCGTGGAGCGAATAGCTAGTGATATTATAAACTAGCTGCGCCCCGCGGTGTTACCCGCGATTAAAAAGTATGTCCTTTTGCAAATGCACGGTTCCTATATGCTGTTCCATAGGAACCGTGCATTTTTTCAGGATAAAAATTTGCCTATGTCATTTTCTGGCCCCTAAACTACCTTACGTACTTATGCAAAACGTTACTTATACAAAAAATCATGTCAATCCTTTGCTCTATGATAAACTAAAACAAATATATCCCGCGGGAACCATACATTTTACCGGAATAAAAAGTAGCATATGTGCTATTCCAGACTATAATCTATCTCTGTGCCAAATTTCATCCAGATCCGTTCAGCCGTTCTGGCGTGATTGAGTTACAAACATCCTTCCATCCATCGATACATCCATCAAAACATTCACATTTATAATATTAGTGTGATATAAATATTTATAAATATAATATAAATATCGCCAAACGAACACACTAACTATACGGTCCCACACTAAGCAACGCTTGTATTATGGTTACCACAATGGACTGGGGGCGAACCCAGTTTATATTACTTATATAGATATTAAACATCCATGACTTGGGTACACACATTTGTGCTCATCACAAAAAGTTTGTCTCTACCAGGATTCGAACCCGGGTCCCTCGGCACAGAAAGCCGGGTCACTACAAACGGCCCTAATCAGGCCGAATAGGCCATATAATAAAAATATCATAATTAAATCTAAAGAAAAAAAGTCTTATTAAATTATTCTTTCGCATATTTGTAACTTTCTTGGTAAAGGTGGGTCTATAATTTCTAGTAAGATACACAACTAAAATTATTTTAATTTATCTATATTTAATTCCCAGAACTGTTGGTCTCTTTAAATTTTTTCATAAACAATTCCTTTGGGAGTATATACAAAAACAAAAAAAATAGAGCCGAATTGAGATCCTCCTATTTTATGAAGTCGGTTAAAAAAGCAATACTTTATTTTTCTTATATTTAATTGCCCTTGTACTTGATAGTAATAGTTAAGATTTTTTGGCGATAATTTTCATCCGACTAATATTATTATTCGTTTAAATGTGAAAGTTTGGATGGATGGATGTTTGTTACTCAATCATGCCAGAACGGCTGAACAGATCTGGATGAAATTTGGCACAGAGATAGATTATAGTCTGGAATAGCACATAGGTTACTTTTATCCCGGTAAAATGTATGGTTCCCGTGAGATAGATTTGTTTTAATTTTTCATAGAGTAAAGGATCGACATGATTTACGGAAAAGGACATAGAGGAAAAGGACATACTTTTAATCGCGGGTAACACCGCGGGGCGCAGCTAGTCTTTAATACCAAAAGTTTTTTTTTTGCGTAATAGCTTCTTCTGGTGTCATTTTTGGTGCTAAAGATGGACTCGTTATTTCTATAATAGAATCTAGACCAATAAGTCCATCGGGACTCGCACCCAGATACGGAAGTTCACTAACAATAAATAACCCAAAAGGTATGATTTGAATTCCTAACTCCCTATTTCTTTTGCTGCAATTGGTTCGTTTCTGTTTCTATATCCGGTGGCATCACTTCCTTTGAGATTTGAATATAGCAATGTTTTGATCCGTTATCAGTCCAAGTCGTAAAATAAAGTCGCCAAAGAAACACCAAAATATGCAACACACGTCAGACACAGTGCCGAGCGGTCGTCGCACTGATAAAAACAAGGAGCACTGGCGGAGTGGGCGGGACTACACCGCTCCCCGTACCCCGCGCCCCCGCGTGCGAGAGATAATGTGCAGGAATGGTCAGCGGATTTGGATATTTTTCAATATAAATCTTTAGTTTCGCTATAATTATATTTGTGCCGCAGATATTAAAATTTTATTTCTATCCTAGCAAAATATAGGACTTAAGCAAAGTCAGAAATTGATTTTCATTACAATTGAAAGCATACTAACATGTGTAAGAACTGAGCAAAAATGACACGATTTTGAGTGTAAGATGCGTTTATTTCAACTCGCTCTATCTTTTTTTGAGTTGATTGTTTTCAAAGAAAAACTAATTTAAAACCTTGATATATCTGATCAGATTGTATGTACAAAATTTGGATTCAATATGTTTAGTCGTTAAGAAGTTATCGCGAAAGTCATTTTGTATGGGAAAACGCAGGTCCAGGTGGCTCTTAAGTTCTATCTAGAAACTTATGTAGGACTAGCTGTTGCCCGCGACTTCGTCCGCGTGGTATTTAACAAAGACAACCGATGACAACAGCCTGCTCGCCCATTCTGAGCCCGCGGGACGCATTGCAGGTTGTTGCTATCAAACTTAATCAGGCGCTGCGCTGCAACATTGGTTTTAATTTGTTTTCGTGAGATCCATTTTTTTTTCGAAAGTAAAAGTAGCCTAAGTTACTCCTTGTTACATCAGCTATCTGCCAGTGAAAGTCCCGTCAAAATTGGTCCAGCCATTTCAGAGATTAGCCGGAACAAACAGACAGACAGACAGACAGACAGACAAAAATTGTAAAAAATGTTGTTTCGGTATAGGTAACGTGTATACATCCAAATGCACTTAGTAAAAAGCGGTTATTTTAATATTACAAACAGACACTCCAATTTTATTTATATGTATAGATGTATAGATGACCAGTTTTAGGCCGGAAACTGAATTGGTTGGAAATAAATGTTCAAACTAAACCCTATGGCAATGTAAACTCTACGAGGAGTATCTCACCTTGAGACCATATAGTCAATGAACTGAGCCGCAAAGCGCCCGATGTACCAGGTGTTCTGAGCTGCTGTGAAGTACCAAGGTCCGGCTTCTAGATGGTGGGCGTCCACCATGATCACGTTCGTGTCCCCTCGTTGCATGTACGCTGGAACAGAATCGAGATTAACAGGCATTCTCGTGTTAATTACTTCGAGTGTCTGAAGACAAAGGTGGGTGTTGCCAGTGATAACATTCCCCAGGCCCGGGGTGCCCACACTTATTTTGTCAACTGCCCACTTTGAGAATGAATTATTTTTAACGCCCCCATTTTTTCACCTACTCAAAAACCACTATAACTTCAAATGAAATTAATTATAGTAAGCCTCTACACAAAGCCCTCTTTTTTTTTTCTGGGTTTCTTACCGCCTTACCGCCCTTTACCCACTACCCACAAGGGGGTGTTATCGCCCACTTTGGGAAAGGCTGCCTAGGCAATAGTATCTGGTCGCATCCTTTGGGCCTCATAAGAGTGTAGCGACCACTTCAACCACGCCACAAGCTACACAGAGGGCGCTGCAGACGCATTCAGAACAATAGACAATTGTCACAGTCGTAATGGAACCTCAATAGTGTGTCGCTGGAATGGCAATCGTATGTCGTTTTATTTAAATTAGCAGAATTGGGCCTCAGGGTGTGTGGAGATCATTGGGGGGGGGGGGGGTCCATCAGCATACGTGTTGCATTATACCTTCTCTAACCATGATGCCGCTCCCATCGTCCGTCTCCTCCATAAAAGCGTGGAAGTATATCACGGTGGGGTCGTTGAAGTCGATGTTGGACGCGAACAGTCTCTCATCATCGTCGATCGTCAGCTCCTGGTATGCCGTCGGGTTGTGTCTGCGGAATGGTGATGAATCAGAATCATTTATATACATGTAGGAAGTGTAGAACGGCCCCCCACAAGGTGGACTGATGACATCACACGCGTCGCAGGAAGCCGGTGGACGCGAGTGGCGGAGGACCGCGATGTCTGGAAGTCGTTGGGGGAGGCCTATGTCCAGCAGTGGACGTGTATATCGGTGGATAGATAGATATACATGTAAACAATTGCAGCGCTTTATGTACCAAAATGATATATGGTACGTCTTTACCACCCGTTCGGAATCCCGGTCTTATGGAGAGGAACGGCCAAGAAACTCCATGGTTGCTCTTTTTATAAAGAACTTATAAATTTTTGAGCAGTACATTGTGATGGGCATGACAACCCTTATCACTTAGGGGTATGAAAAATAGTAGCCGATTCTCAGACCTACTGAATATGCATATAAAATATTCATTAAAATCGGTCAAGCTGTTTCGGAGGAGTATGGTAACTAACATAGTGACACGAGAATTTTATATATAAGAAGATAATTTAATTAAATACTCAGAACACTTTCTAGAACAAACGATGTCAAGGAGATGCCATAGAGAAGAGAGGGAAAATTATAGAGAACATTATATAGAGCATTTTTCATAGATTATTGTCCACATTGTACGGTACCCATACCACAAGTGTCGCTAAGCATTGGTCTGTTGGTCTGGCATTTCGTGTGGAACGTTGCCCATATGTATGTGTCGTATTCCTTACCTGGTGAATAGTTGGAAGCCGATATCATTTCCGTTCTTGACGAACGGACACTTGGATTTGTCCACTGGTGCTATTTGGAGCAGTGCGTTCTCGTACTGAACTCCGGGAGGACCTGGGTTCAAAAAATATCACATACAACATCTACGTAACCTTTTTTTCTGTGAGACTATGCCCGCCACACACTCCCACCACTGCTACTCCTGTACGCTACGATCTAGAGTGGTTTCCCACGATGACACCGAGGTTTGACCCTCGGCGAGACCCGGGATAAAGTTAATTATCTTGGAACCCGCAAGAATTTAATCGAAAGATAAAAATAGGAGGAGTTGGAAGTACGTAACCTTTATCCACCAGCCGAAAGACGTCCACTGCTGAACATAGGCCTCCCCGAATGACTTCCACACATCACGGTCCTCCGCCACTCGCGTCCACCGGCTCCCCCCATCCTTCCCCGTTTGTTTAGACGAATATATTTTACGGTCTTGCAAAGCTTGTGGTTGGGACACACACCGCAAATTATTGTGGATTTTGTATGCTTGCATTGCCCAATTTACAAAACTGCGGTCTAAGTACACAACGTGCATTTGTTCGCGATGTTGGGTCTATTACGGTGGTGCGATGGGGCCGATGAACTTAGAGGTTATCTTTTTTTTTTAACACAGTCTTGGAGTGACACATCCAGGCTCCCGAGCTGTAGGGTTTTGGTCCCAAATTTAGGGCGACGATAAGTGGATTGGGCTTTCTTTGGGGCTGTTTTTGGAGGCATTAAAAGTACCCAACCTATCTGAATATATACGGTCCTACCTAGGCAAGTATGCTCCATCGTAGATCTCATCGTCACTTACCATCAGGTGAGATCGAGATCAAATACTTGCCTATAATGTAATAAAAAAAAAAACCGTGTAGCAAAAATAGTGTAAAATACTGAATCAGTTAATGGATGTGAAATATTTGTGTGAATGATGGTTTTTTTTTCAACATGGCCAACCAGTAGCGTTTGGCCGTGCGCTCAGTACAGGGTGTCAGTTTTTTAATGTCTAATAAGTTGATTTAGTCCTTTGGGAATGTTCTCTTTATAACCTACTGTTGGCCGTGTTAACATATTTTACACAATTTTTGTTACACCTTGCATAATATAAGAAGTAGTTGACCCGACAGACGATGTCCTATCTATAATTCAAAATATGTTTTTTAGATAAGGCAAGAGAACCTTAAAATCCCTGCACCACCTTGGAAAATATCTATACATATAAATAAAATTGGAGTGTCTGTTTGTAATATTAAAATAACCGCTTTTTACTAAGTGCATTTGGATGTATACACGTTACCTATACCGAAACAACATTTTTACAATTTTTGTCTGTCTGTCTGTCTGTCTGTCTGTCCGTCTGTCTGTCTGTCTGTCTGTCTGTCTGTTTGTTCCGGGTAATCTCTGAAATGGCTGGACCGATTTTAACGGGAATTTCACTGGCAGATAGCTGATGTAACAAGGAGTAACATAGGCTACTTTTATTTTGGAAAAAAAAATTGGATCATTCGAAAAAACATTAAAACCAATGTTGCAGCGCTACGCCTGATAAAAGTTTGATAGCAACAATCTGCAATTCGTCCCGCGGGATCAGAACGCGAGCAGGCTGTTGCCAACGGCTGAGTCTTTGTTAAATACCACGCGGGCAACAGCTAGTTTGATAATAAAACAAACGGCTGAAGAGATTTTTACCAAACATAGCTCAGAACTGTCCCGATTAAAGCAGCTGTCGAATAAAAAACACTGCGTTGAAATCGGTCCACGCGTTTTGGCGCTACGATCCCACAGACAGACAGACAAACCTCAAACATATAACAGCGTGAAGCGTGCTTCGGGGGTTAGAAAAGCCGGGTTCGCGATCGCCGAACTAAAATGGCAATTCGTCTGATTATATCCTGTCAACTTAAGTAAATTTTATACATAGTTGTCAAACTAGTTTGAACCCTGTGCCGACCAGTTAGTTTACGTTATCGCACCGTACTTATTGCATCAGCTTAGAATGTTATATCCTGTGTACCTAGTACAAACTCGTATCGTATCGTCATCGAGAAGTCATGCTGTAGATGTAAAAAAATAAATGTAATAGTCCACAAAAAAAATCAACTGAAGTGACCGCGTAGAATTTTTGAGTTTTTTAAATGTACAACAATTATACTTCCTACTAAAGTCATTCTTATAATAAGTTGGTACACGTAACACAACTTATACAGTATCTCGAAAGATTCAAATCGGAACTTGTGTTAATTAATTTTCATTTTTTTTTTATTACATTATAGGCAAGTATTTGATCTCGATCTCACCTGATGGTAAGTGACGATGAGATCTACGATGGAGCATACTTGCCTAGGTAGGAAGGCGGCAGTAGATCGAGACGCTACATTCACTAGGCACATGCAGCGCAGCTGATCTGACCCGCCATCCATGAATGGCAACACCGAACATCATGCCGGAACACGGCTAGGCCGCTTGGCGACATGGCTTTGTTCAGTGGGTGGTGACTAACCACGGCCGAAGCCTACCACCAGTAGAGTTGTCACCTAATAGGGGTCCATAGGGGACCTCGTCGACCCCCAAAATCGGTTTTCGTTTATGTCGACCCCTGGGATACCTATATTGACCACTTTGGGAGTCCCTGTCCTATTCTATTGTACGGTACTCACAATTCGAGCGTTGCTTCGTTTGGGGCCGTACCGTTTGGTATATTTAATAATGTCGAAGCTTATTGTTGACTAGCTGTCACCCGCGAGTTCGTCCGCGTGGTATTTAACAAAAAAGTTTTTGTTCAGTTCGCAGAGTTTACGGTAACTTATTAATTCTGTATTTCGCGTAAAGAAATATATAATGTACGTATACAACTTCCCTATTTGAATCGAATATTATTAAATTTTTCATTGGTTTTTTTTTTTTTTTCAAAAGTCATATATCAAACGCCTATTAGCCATGAGTTTATAAATTAAAATTAAAACCAACAGCAATCCTCGTTGCGTCAACAGGCGTACATATTCCTTGGCTACCTTAAAAGTCCATTAAAGGAAGGAATTTTGAAACTTGGACCCCTAAGAAGATCAAATGAGGGTCTAATTTCGTATGAAGAATACCTACACACTGAGAAAAATGACTCCGTGCTTCATAAAATATAAACATGAAGAATGATATCTAATTTAGACAACCGTCAATCTAGCATGAACATGTTGACATATCGCTCCGTCGGGTTCGATTTACGTTTTACAACAACTAGTTACCGTGAACGTAATGATTGGATCTCATTCCGATGTTTATTGGTGAAGCCAATTCATGTTAAATTGTCATTATTTACGCACAAAGTGTCCGTAACAACTCTTGGTCCTTTTTTAACAGGAATACGGATTAAAGTTGCGGAATACCTTATAAATTACCAGCTGCGGCCTGCGGTGTTACCCGCGCAAAAAATCATGTCGATCCTTTGCGCTATGAAAAATTAAAACAAGTCTATCCCACGGGAACCATACATTTTACCGGGATAAAAAGTAGCCTATGAGTTATTCCAGACTATAATCTATCTCTGTGCCAAATTTCATCCAGATCCGTTCAGCCGTTCTGGCGTGATTGAGTAACAAACATCCATCCATCCATCCAAACTTTCACATTTATAATATTAGTATAGATTTATTCGTAATAATGTAATGTATTTTTCTCAGTGTGTGTATGAAACACTTACAATCGTGCGCATGGCTAGGTAATAGATATATTGAAACTGCCAGCAGTCGGCAAAGTGTATGAAACTAACACGGATTACATAAAACTCGGTCGAGTGTTGTATGAAAAACGTTGATTTGTTTGTACCGAATACCAGGGAGACGCGAGGCGTGAACTTATTGTTGATTACACAACCATCGCGACTTGTATTCCGCTAGAGGGTAGTCAGAGATGTTGCCAGTTAAATAATCTATACATACAAATAAATAAAATTGGAGTGTCTGTTTGTAATATTAAAATAAGCGCTTTTTACTACGTGCATTTGGATGTATACACGGTACATATATACCAAAACAACATTTTTTACAATTTTTGTCGGTCTGTCTGTCTGTCTGTCTGTTCCGGCTAATCTCTGAAACGGCTGGACGGATTTTGATGGGACTTTCACTACCAGATAGCTCATGAAACAAGGAGTAACTTAGGCTTATTTTATTTTAGATTAGCTGTTACCCGCGACTTCGTCTGCTTTTTGTTAAATACCACGCGGTCGAAGTCGCGGGTAACAGCTAGTATTATATATATATATATACTCACGTATGATCGATAGGAAACACGCTAGGGGTACCGCAGTTTGCATTGTTCGCAATATTTATTTGTACACTGTCTATTCTAAAAACCGTAACCCTAATATTATAACTATTTGACTAATTAAAACTATTTGAAAAAACAATGTTCAAACTGGCAGAGTTTCGACGACAATAAAAAAAGAAAGACGAATTTAAAAAGAAATTAAACATTCGAATATTTAAAATTCAACCGCGCATTGGTTAGTGTGAAGGAAACGTGCGTGTCTATGCGATTTTTCACGACGCAATAGTCTTGCGCCTGCGTCGGTCCTGCCGTTTTCGCGCGCTGGGACCTCTCCCCCGCGGCATGGTTAACTTGTAGGAGGAGGGGGGAGTGTGATGTAACTTCATTTTATGGCTCATAACTCAAGTGGCAGTCTATGTTAAAATGAAGCTGGAAGCCTTTATAAATACAGCGTCATTCAGAAAGGTTACACTACCGTTTGAACCTGTGCTTCTTTAACGCATTTATAATCTTTACTAGCTGCGCCCCGCGGTGTTTCCCGCGAAAGTATGTCCTTTTCCTCTATGTCCTTTTGCAAATGCACGGTTTCTGTATGCTATCCCATAGGAGCCGTGCATTTTTCCGGGATAAAAATTAGCCTATGTCATTTTCTGACCCCTAAACTACCACTACCTATGCAAAAAATCAAGTCGATCCTTTGCTCTATGAAAATTTGCAACAAATCTATCCCACGGGCACCATACATTTTACCGGGATAAAAAGTAGCCTATGTGGTATTCCAGACTATAATGTATCTCTGTGCCAAATTTCATCCAGATCCGTTCAGTCGTTCGGGCGTGATTGAGTAACAAACATCCATCCATCCAAACTTTCACATTTATAATATTAGTGGGATTATACACAGCCACACTAAGCAACGCTTGTATTAAGTAACTGTCACTTTTGACAGATATCCCATATATAAATCCCAATATCTGTCAAAAGTGACAATTACTTTGCGATTGCTGTTCGATTATGAATCGATTGTGTTAGCAGACTTGGGGCCCTGGTGTGTTCGTCTGGCGATATTTATTCATATAAGTATTATATTGTTTTTTAATATATACGCGAATACCGCACATTGAAATAAAACTAATTTTAACATTTTTAGTTTTATTTCAACATATAAGTATTGTTTTATACATACATTGCACATGTATTTAGATTTTAACTAACTAGACCCGCCACATATAATGTATAAAAAAAAAAAAAACATTACTTAATTCGTAATAATATAGCATCGCATTAATCTATGATGAAAAGTTGTTTTTCTTTTGCAAATGAACCGCTCGTGTTGAAGAAACTCCTTTCCCGGCCAGCGGACCGGTTATTCCAATTGCAACTTGCATTTCTAATACGTTGCGTATGAGGTTAACTTGTATGGCTCCAATTAGCGTATGGCATTAACATAGCAACGATAGCCGAGTTGGTAGAACGCGTGCCTCGGTAACGTAGTTCGCAAGTTGCAACCCCGGCTCGCACCTCTGGGATGTTTTGGAATTCATGTGCAAATCTCAGTTTGAGCCATGATTATTACTTGATAATTGCTGAAGGAAAAACTTTGCGAGGAAACCTGCATGTCTGAGAGAACCCCTTGAAAGACGTGTGAAGTCCGCCATGATGGGTTATGGGCAAATAAGAACCAGGATTGATGGTGGTAAACGAGATATATTTCGATGTAAAAATACGATATCAAAGAGTGTCAGAGAGTCGCCTCTGAGATGTTTAGGAATTCATGAGCGAATCTCAGTTTCAACCATGATTATATGTCGCTAAAGGGTGAAGAAAAAGCATTGTGAGGAAACCAGCATATCTGCGAGAACCCTTCGAAAGACGTGTGAAGTCCGCCAACCCACACTGGGCCAGCGCGGTGGACTGCGGCCTAATCCCCCTTTTGGGAAGCCCGTGCCCAACACTGAGACATTTAAAAAGGGCTAATATATTCTTAATAATGTCCGCCAACCCGCACTGGGCCAGCGTGGTGGACTGCGGCCTTATCCCCCTAATGGGAGGCCCGTGCCCAGAACTGAGACATTTAAAAATTTTAAGCATTGCATAAACATTGAAAAACAACTCTATTGACATGTTCCTGCACCTAGTATTTAAGAATCGTGTTCAGTAGATAGAACAAGCCCCTCAACATTGCAATGCTTGAAGAAGGCCGCTATGTCATAAGTACTAAAACTAATGTAAGACCAATGAACACATAGTTTGCAATAAATGTTTGAGTTTTAACAAATATTTTATTTTTCTTATGTTTGTTTGTAGAGCAATCTGTGGCCGCATAGAAGGCTACATCTCGTCCCTCCCGCCGCCCTTCCAGCTGCAGCGGCCGCTGCTGGCGCGCGCGGCCAGCACCGAGGCCCGCACGCCGGCTCGCGCGCCCTCCTTCAGCGTGTGCTGGTGCTGCACCAGCCCGGTGAGCTTGACGATCATGCAATATAAGCCATTCATAATTTCATTCCATCCATTCATCTATACATACATATAAATAAAATTGGAGTGTCTGTTTGTAATATTAAAATACCCGCTTTTTACTAAGTGCATTTGGATGTATACACGTTACCTATACCGAAACAACATTTTTTACAATTTTTGTCTGTCTGTCTGTCTGTTTGTTCCGGCTAATCTCTGAAATGGCTGGACCGATTTTGACGGGACTTTCACTGGTAGATAGCTGATGTAACAAGGAGTAACTTAGGCTAGTTTTATTTTAGAAAAAAAAAATAGGATCTCACGAAAAAAATGAAAGCCAATGTTGCAGCGCAGTGCCTGATTAAGTTTGAGAGCAACAACCTGCAATGCGACCCGCGGGCTCAGAATGAGCGAGCAGGCTGTTGTCAACGGTTGTCTTTGATAAATACCACGCGGACGAAGTCGCGGTCAACAGCTAGTAATTCATAATTCCTTTGGGGTCGAGTCACCTTCGTCCGTAGGAGAATTAAATACCCTCGAGACACCCTACACGTGACCCTGGGTGGTGCCAACCAGGTGACAACTCTACTGGTGGTAGGCTTCGGCCGTGGCTAGTCACCACCCACTGAACAAAGCCATGTCGCCAAGCGGCCTAGCCGTGTTCCGGCATGATGTTCGGTGTTGCCATTCATGGATGGCGGGTCAGATCAGCTGCGCTGCATGTGCCTAGTGAATGTAGCGTCTCGACTGCCGCCTTCCTACCTAGGCAAGTATGCTCCATCGTAGATCTCATCGTCACTTACCATCAGGTGAGATCGAGATCAAATGCTTGCCTAGAACGTAAAAAAGCCAGGGTTTCCTACAGGGTGGGGCACCAAGAACTCGAATTGAACCATCATCTTTCTTCGTCTAAAGATCTGATACTAAAAGAAAGTCGCTTATTGATTTCTTATATTTACGCGAATACTACACATTGAAATAAAACTACTACGCACCATTGCAAGACCTCAAGACACTGTGAGCACTTTCTGCGTAGATCGGACCGCAAGCAACACTTAAATAAGAGGGTACCCCGTCTCAAACTATGACACTAGAACGTCAACCACCTCAGTCCTCCCGCGACCATGGTTGCTGTGAAGCAGCCGAAACGTCGAGAACGTAAAATCAAAATACAAACGCGATAGAATCCTAAAAAATAGTTTTATTTCAATGGAAAGACGCTTTTCCCCTACAGCGCAAAGAGAGGGTAATGTGTTTATCGGCCTATTTATGTTCGGTTGTGGTGTTCTGGATATCAAACGCGTGGACCGATTTCGATGATTCTTACGGATATTGATGTCTTATGTTTACGCGAATAATATAAATTGAAATGTAACTAATGTTACGGATTCTATCGCGTTTATTGTATGTGTTTTACGTTCCCGACGTTTCGGCTGCTTTACAGCGACCATGGTCGCGGGAGGACTGAGGTGGTTGACGTCCTAGTGTCATAGTTTGAACTGAGGTACCCTCATCATGGTTTTGAGATGGGCCAACCGCAAAAGCCCAGCGGGCCACAGGTTGAGTGTAGATGGATTAGCTCATTCGGTGGTAACCCAGCTGTCTGCGCCGAGGGTCCCGAGTTCGAATCCTGGTAGGAAAAAACTTTGTGTGATGAGCACGAATGTTTGTACCCGAGTCGTGGATGTTTAATATGTATATAAGTATTATATACTGAGTTCGCTCTCAGTATTAAAGTGGATAATTTTGTTCCAACTCCTCATATTTTTATCTTTCGATTTATTTCGTGCGGGTTCCAAGACACTTAACTGTATCCCGGGACTCGCCGAGGGTCACACCTCGGTGTCATCATGGGACACCACTGTAGAGCCTGGCTTACAGGAGTAGCAGTGGTGGGAGTGTGTGGCGGGTCTAGACCCATCAAAAAAAAAAGTATAATTAAAGTAATGGTATTCCAGCTGTGGCTATCCCGTAGGGTTGGCTAGATGTATATCTCTTTCGACTCCCCAGGAGCCGGAAATAATAAATGCGACCACGGGCAAGTTGGAGACGGGGCAGCCCTCGCTGCTTTGCAAACAGAGTATGTTCGCCAGGTGGCAGTACCTTGTCAAGAGACTGCCTCAAGTCGCGCAGGTGAGGATAGCACTCTACCAATCATCTATACAAATATATAAAATTGGAGTGTCTGTTTGTAATATTAAAATAACCGCTTTTTACTAAGTGCATTTGGATACACGGTACATAAACTAAACAATTTTTTTATAATTTTTGTCTGTCTGTATGTTCCGGCTAATCTCTGAAATGGCTGGTTCAATTTTGACGGGATTTTCAATGGCAGATAGCTGATGTATCAAGGAGTAACTTAGGCTACTTTTATTGTAGATAAAAAATAGGATCTCACAAAAAAAAAAAAAAACCAATGTTGCAGCGCTGCGCCTGATTAAGTTTGGTAGCAATAACCTGCAACGCGCCCGCGGGCTCAGAACGCGCGAGCAGGCTGTCGCCAACGGTTGTGTCTTTGTTAAATACCACGCGGACGAAGTCGCGGGTAGCAGCTAGTGTACTATAAGCCTAACCCCCCTCGCATTGTGGGGAGGCCCGTGCCTCTATAAAGAAGACCCTCGATGTAGGCTTGGCCTCTTTCGACCCTGTCGGCAGCTGCCCCTTTAAGGACGAGCCCCAGTAGCCCCAGGATGATAAAAGCCCCTGTCCCACTAGGTTCAGTCCCAGTTGCCCCCAAAATAATACACGCTTCATAGACAAGGATATTGTTGATGGTACGTGTGTCCGCAGGAAACGGATATTGGAACCGAGCCGGTGCAACTTCCGGCGGACCTGAGCAATGTACTGTACAACGAGGCGAAGCAAATGTGCCACACATACCAGGTCAGTGCGGTCACTTTGATTATACAGGGTGATTCAGAAAGCGTATACAAAGCTTGAAACAAAGTGTATACTAAGCCTGAAACAAAGTCTATACTAAGCCTGAAGCCTGAAATTACGTTGAGACGATAAAAAAATATTCGCGCTAGTTGTGAGCTTTTTCTTTTAAATGTAAGTTCATATCGAAATTTGAAAGCCACATGATTTATACAAATACACTAAAAAAGCGTGGGTTCGAGGCCTAGTATACCCTCTCTGAATCATCCTGTATATAGGATCCAAGATCAATGATGAAGTAATATTCCCCTATTACAAAGTGAGGGGCACGCATAATATGGATTATTAATCATAAGTAGACCAATCACTGAACATTAAGCGTTTCAACTTTCTGTTACACATTGTATATACTCCGCAGATCGCCAAAGAACGTCTAATAGAGTCATTCGAACGTGCGAAACTCGGCCGTTGGATCAAGAAGCCCATAGAGCAGGACCAATTCGTGTGTGAGATCGTGGACGCGGACCCGTCCGCGCTGTTCGCTTAGGCGGATCGCGATCCTCGCGCTTGTGACGCGATGCAGGGAGGCAGCGGTGTGGTGGGGGGACACGGGGACGGTACCAATGATAATGATAATGATAGGGTGTCTTTTGATGATAGATTAGATGTCTGTAACTCTAGGAGAAGTACTAATGATGATGGTACTGATAGGGCGTCTTTTAATGATAGATTAGATGTCAGTAACCCGAGCAGAGGTTGTGGGGTCGTTAGTGATGATGAAGAGGTTATTGATAGCGTGTCTTTTAATGATAGATTAGATGTCACTAACTGTAGGAGAGGTTGTGGGGTCGTTAGTGATGATAAGAAGGATTATGATAGGGTGTCTTTTAATGATAGATTAGATGTCATTAAATCTAGGAGAGGTTATGGGGACGTTAGTGATGATAAGAAGGATAATGATAGGGTGTCCTTTAAAGATAGATTGCATGTTAATGTCACTGCGAGAGTATTGAATAGATTTTGTGCTAATAATAATCGTAGAATATCTTCACAAGGTAATGTTGTTGGTAATGAAAACTATAGGATAAATAATGATAAGTTGATGGTAGAACACCGTGTTGGCGATAGATTTGAAGATAGTGTTGATCGATTTGGTTTAAATGATAATACAAAGTTAACTGTTATTCGTAGAGTCAGTGAGAAAGAAAAACATGAGCCTCTCAGGTATGTGAACAATAGATCTCAATTTACCAATGATAATGATAATAACAATAGTCGATTGAAATTACTTCAAAGCAACATCAGACAAGAGGTTTACAAAGACAACACAGATGCGCGCAATGATAAAGAAAACGTTAGTAATGATAATATATTTAATGATTCCGATGTTAGTAATGATAGGTATGAAAACGGTATATCTAAACGCGGCAATGTACTAATAGATCTTAATAAAACAGTATCAAGTCTAAATAATGATAAAGTTTTAAACTCTGAAGTGTGTGCTAGTCCGAAACTAGATGTAAACCATATTAATACGACTCCAAATCGCAATAAGACTAATTTTAGGACTAAACTTTTACTTCTAGATACCAAAGTCAGTAAGAGTTGTATAGGATATAACGCAAGTATTACTGATGATAGCTACGAAGTTTTCAATAATAGTCACGGGTTGTACGAGGGTAAGCCAATCAAAAAATATAATTATATAGATAGACTTAATGATTTTTTAGATAATAATGTACTCTTCAATGAGAGTAATCACTCAGATTCAATGGCAAACGAATCAGATCATTACAACAATGTAACTTTCTCGGACGAGTCCGATCGAGGCACAGCAAAGTCGATAGATTGTCTAGAAACGGAATTATTGATCGATGGCATCGAAGATTTGACAATTAATGAAAATACATTGTAGGAAAGTCCATATAAATTTCACAGAACCTGAAAATTCTTGCGATCGATTTGTTTAAATATGTAATATGGCAATCCCCATATAATTTCTCGTATGTCCACACAATATGGTCCCAGGTCTATCTCATAGATATGTGTTCTTTTTTAATATCTCCCTACAGCCGTCTCGTCAATCGACCACCTGTCAATTAGTTTTTTTTATTTGGCATCACTAGGTATTTTGCCAGTGTCAAGTAATATAAATTATTTCCATTTTCTAGCATATGCACAGGCCCAAAGGCTAGGCCCAAGTAAACTACTCCCCATCCCTCAATCAGTAAAGTGATGGATTCTTTACTGAAAGATTTTTTATGGATTTTTTTGTGAGAAACTGAAAAGCCAAGTTTCGTCGCTCTGTTTCAATTACCTACACTCGTGCACTTTACCGAACCCATAATGGTTAATATTCCGCTTATATCACTCACTATAACTCGCGGGAACACTAGTTTTAGAAATTAAATCATAACTGACGCCATGACTTTTCAGTTTCCCGCCGAAATTTTCAGTAGATTTTGAATCTGTATTTTTACAATGTACCCCTGTACCCTCACCACACGTTAAGTTATAGAATAAAACAATATTATTATCTTATAATTATTCTGCATCGTTTTACATGCGGGTAGGTTGCGACCAACCTTGGTAGCAGTTCCAGCGATTATCCGTACAGAGGGCCTAGTGTGGCTAGCAAAGACAACACGACAAACATCAATTCGTCTCTGTCTCTCTTATGGATTAAGAGGGCGTGTCGATGTGACGAAATATGTGTGGTAATGTCGTGTGTACTTAGGGGCGCACTGAGGCATATATGAAGAATGTTATTTTCGGCTGCCCTATTGCATACATTCGCAGATTCGAATGCGAATACTCGTAACTGAAATTCGCTGACGCGAGTGCGAATGTCAAGTGGAAGTTGCAAAATATATATTTTATTGCTATAATGTTGTTGCTAGTGCTATTAGTTTTGTGTAAAAATTTCCTAATTAATGTTGAAAATATGGAAATTGATTTATTTGATACCCCAAAGAGTTTACTTGTGTCGTTATTGATCTTAAAACCCAACGACAATACGAAAATAATTATGTCAGAATCTGTTTTTTTTTTCTTTTATAATTAAGATCGATTAAAAAGCAGATATATACCTTTATTATTGTACTTAAGTTAATAATATCACTGTTGATTTGTATCTCAAAAAGAATCGGAAAATATTCGCATGAATTTTTGCGAATGCGAATCTCTCAGAAACCATGCGAATACTCGTTACATGACTATTAGAAACATATACAATATTTATGAATCTAAAATGACATAAAATAAGCTAAGTTCCTATGGAGAAGAACGGGCGAGAAACTCCATGGTTGCTCTTTAAAAAGATCTTTTACATTTTTGAGTTGTACATTGTTGTGGGTGCGTGAGAACAATGTAGGAGCGGCTAGGCAGGTGAAAATTAATCCTAGCTCTTGGCTGCCCCTGTCTCGGCATCAGCCCCATCTGCCCCATCTGCCCCTAGTACTAGACGACCTCGGCATTTACAATCCGAATAAAACTCTGTATGGATAATCTTCTATTATATATGGTTTCTTGTATTTTAATAATTATGTATTTTTTTTATTTCATATAGTCTGTGCATTTTAGTTTGATTAAAATGACAGCTGTCAAACGCATACTTAAAAATTAGCTTTTAGCTTTCAATTTGCTATCTGCCAAGGAAGGCACTCATTCCTGAATTCACATATTTCTTATACCTTGGTAGTACCCAGGTTTCCGTGCCGAGGGTTCCGGGTTCGAGACCCGGTAGGGGCAGACTGTGTGATGAGCACGAATGTTCGTACCCGAGTCGTGGATGTTTAATATCTATATAAGTAATGATATACTGCTTCGCTCACAGTTCATTGTACGGTACCCATAGTCCATCCGAAGTCAAATCAATTATTTCGCATACGCCTACGGGGGCACTTACAAACTGTCATTCACATTTTGTTTTCTTAACTACAACCGGCTCGGAACGCGACCTCAACCGAGAAGATCTGCCGAGAAACTCAGCGGGCTTCTTTTTTTTAATCATGTTTATTACTAAAAAAACTAAGCTCCAGTGTGTTGCCATGCGAGGCGCATAATACCAGCGTCGCGTGGTCTGGGACCGTACAGTAGGTGTTCGTCTGGCGATCATTTTAATCAAGCTATTTAATATATATTACAGAATGTAATTTAAGTGTAATGTGTTGTGTTTTAAATATTAATCTTTAAAATTCTGGTCTAGAAGTATGTGCGTCGACCGCTCAGTACGTCAAGTGCGAGATTAATCTTAAGCTATTTGTGTAGTTATAATTCCAGCCCTTTTTTTAATGTCCCACTGCTGGGCACGGGCCTCCCCTCAATGCGAGGGGGGATTAGTCCATACTCCACCACGCTGGCCCAGTGCCGGTTGGCGGACTTCACATTTCTTTCGAAGGGTTCTCTCAGACATGCAGGTTTCCTCGCGATGTTTTCCTTCACCGTTTAGCAAGTGATAATCTTGGTTGAAAATGAGATTCGCACATGAAAAATCCCAGAGGTGCGAGCCGGGGGTTTGAACCTGCAATCCTCGTTACCGAGGCAAGCGTTCTACCAACTTGGCTATCACTGCTCTCATTGTGTAGTTAAGAGTTAACATATTCAGACACAATATATTGCAAATCGAACAGCACCTCTAGCGGACAGTATTCAAAACTTTCAATTCTCAATGTAATGTGTCTAAATATGTAGACTCTTTACAATTAGCTGATGACGACGTGATTAGCGCAGTTGGTAGTGACCTCGCTTTCTGCGCCGAGGGTCCGGGTTCGAATCCTGGGAGGGACTACCTTTGTGTGATGAGCACGAATGTTTGTACCCGAGTCGTGGATGTTTAATATCTATATAAGTATTATATACTGGGTTCGCCCTCAGTCCATTGTACGGCACCCATAATACAAGCGTTGCTTAGTGTGGGACCGTATAGTTAGTGTGTTCGTCTGACGATATATTATTATTAGCTTACGAATAAATCTCGCACTTGACGTGTTGGTTGCTATACCAGAATCCATTATAAGGCGAACTTATTTGACAGATACTAGTGATTGTACGTATCTTTCAAAAGAATAATTGATTACTTCAGTCCTGAGTTAGGAGGGGCGGGGGGGGGGGGGGGGGGGGGGGGGGGGGGGGGGGGGGGGGGGGGAAATACAGGGGGAAATACAGCCTTTGCCTGCCTTCAGTGGTGTAGCTACTATACATTGAGGCCCAATTTAAATTAATTCGATCGTCGTTCGTAGAGGCCGCGGGGCCCCTTGAGGTTGGGGGCCCCGGGCACTGCCTAGCCCGACGGTAGCTACACCACAGCACCCAGCACCACCCATCATACATGTTCCTTCGTTTGAGGCCATCCTTGTTGGTATATTTATTCTTTGAAAATGTTAAAGCACCCAAGGTTCAATTTTGTTTTTGTGTGATAAATATTTTTGTATGATTAGGGGCCATCCATAAATTACGTCACACGAATTTCGTGAATTTTTGACCCCTCCCCCGTCCTTGTCACAACTGGTCACATTTGTGAGACCCCCACCTCTACCTAGTGTGATGTCACATATTTTGCAATTTAACATTTAGAAGTTTATGAAATTAAAACAGCAGTGTTCCGAAATTGTTTTTGTTACCATTTAAATTATTTTTCAATAAAATCAATAGTCGTGATACTTAGATATAAAATATTATATTTTGGAAAAATGTGATGTCACAAAATTTGGGACCCCTCCCCGCCCCTTGTCACACAATGTCACACTTCGTCGACTCCCTCCCTCCCCCTTGACGTGTGACGTAATTTATGGATGGCCCCTTATTTTTAATGCTATATTTCGTATAGCTGTGTATGTCAAGTGCGAGATTGTTCGTAAGCTAACCGTATACTTTATAGTTTACCGTATTTAGACATTTTGTATGGAGAATTGAAAGTTTTAAATACCGTCCGCTAGAGGCGCTTTTCAATTCTTCATACAATATCTGTAAATACGGTAGACTATAAAGTATACGGTTAGCTCACACTTGAAGTGCTGTATTTGTGAATGTAAGAGTAATATAATTTAAGTATTGTGTTAATTTGATTGAATAAATGTCATTTGAATATATATTTGAGATGTTTTGTTGTCAGACTTTCCCTAATTATATTTGGCAGTTCTAGTTCAGTTCAGTCTACTGGTGGTAGGCTTCGGCCGTGGCTAGTCACCACCCACTGAACAAAGCCATGTCGCCAAGCGGCCTAGCCGTGTTCCGGCATGATGTTCGGTGTTGCCATTCATGGATGGCGGGTCAGATCAGCTGCGCTGCATGTGCCTAGTGAATGTAGCGTCTCGATCTACTGCCGCCTTCCTACCTAGGCAAGTATGCTCCATCGTAGGTCTCATCGTCACTTACCATCAGGTGAGCTCGAGATCAAATACTTGCCTATAATGTAATAAAAAAAAAAGTTGGTTGTGACCCTGCTTTCTGTACCCCGGCGGTACACCACCGTGTTTGAATCCCGGTGGGGGCACATTTTGATGAGCACGAATGTGTATACCCGAGTCATGGATGTTAAATACGTATTTAAGTATTATATACTGGGTTCGCCCCCAGTCCATTGTACGGTACCCGTAACACAAGCGTTGCTTAGTGTGGGACCGTATAGTTGGTGTGCTTATCTGGCGATATCAGTAGCAGGGTTACTTACCAACTGTGCCTATCAGGTTGGCGGACTTCACACATCATTCGAAGGGTTCTCTCAGACATGCAGGTTTCCTCACGATATTTTCCTTCACCGTTTAGCAAGTGATAATCGTGGTTGAAAATGAGATTCGCACATGAAATCTAGTTAACCCACAGGTGCGAGCCGGGGTTTGAACCAGCGATCCTCGTTACCGAGGCAAGTGCTCTACCAACTTGGCTATCACTGCTTTTACAACATCTAATGATTACACAGCGCAGGTTCAAAGAACCTGAATTTCTGAATCGCACAACACAATAAAGTATTTGAAATAAAACTTATTTTCCAGATTTTAACGCGTTTATTTTATAAGCAACAACTAAATATGAGGGTACCCCAGTTCTAGCTATGACACTAGGACGTCAACCACCTCAGTCCGACAAATGAAATATTACATGGAAACACTGTAAAGTTTATCTTATTTGTTTAGAAAACTAACTTTGAAAAATTGGACCCCCTTAATGAAAACCTGTATCCACGCGTGAGGGGGCCCCATGCATCGCGGGGCCCCGGACCCACCCGGATCAATGGGACAGAGTCCTTATTACTGGCACCCACATTTCTTTAAAGAGTTCTGTATAAGATCTTTCAGTTCCTTATACAGCAAGCAGTTCCGGCTCGAAGGCTTGCAGATCTCGCGGTGGTCGACGGAGACGCCGTGCAGAGAGCCCACGCCCGCGTCTGGTGGCAAGCGACACTTGGTTAGACTTGGAAATGGATGGGCGATAGTTCCTTTAAGGGAGCGTTCCAGTATTACGAAACAAATATGGGGGGGGGGTTTCTGAAACGTTACGATGCGTTACAGGGGCGGGGGTGTTTGAACTACGCGTTACGTAACATTGTTTTAACCCTTACGCCCTTACCCTTACCCAGAAAGGTCGCGTAGAGACTACGTTTTACTGGGGGGGGAGAAAATCGTTACGGCGCGTTACGTTAAG
The DNA here is from genome assembly GCA_905333125.1 of Pheosia tremula. NCBI lineage: Eukaryota > Metazoa > Arthropoda > Insecta > Lepidoptera > Notodontidae > Pheosia > Pheosia tremula. The sequence goes on along the minus strand of HG995425.1, from coordinate 896,315 downwards.
AGATAAGAAACTTAATTTATGTTTAGTTTGAACGTCAGCGATAGATGTTGCTGACATGTTTTTGAACGCGGTATTGTTAAGTTTTTGGATTTAATTTTCTTAATAACTTTATTTGGTGATTTTTTAGGCGCATGTCATCAAAATCTGGAGACACTGTGGGACCTACTTGGAGCATGTTCCAATAATAATATAGAACAGCCTTTCCGAAACTGGGCGATAGCGCCCCCTTGTGGGCGCTGCAGGCCTAAAGGGCGGAAAATGGGGGCCTTGTGTAGAGGCTTACAATAATTGATTTAATTTCAAGTTTTAGTGGTTTATAAGTAGGTGAAAAAAATGGGGGCGCTAAAAAATAATTCATTCTCATAGTGGGCAGTTGACAAAATAAGTTTGGGAACCCCTGATATAGAAGCATGGTTAAACAAAGTTGGGAAATGTAGATCACATTCGAAGTGTCGCAGTAGGAGAAGGACGCGGGTTCCAAGACAATTAACTTTATGCCGGGACTCGCCGAGGGTCAAACCTTGGTGTCTTCATTGGACATCACTGTAGATCCTGGCGTACAGGAGTAGCAGTGGTGGGAGTGTGTGGCGGGCCCAGTCCCTTTAAAAAAGTAGGAGAAGGATTATCTTACCAGCGGAGTCCACGCTGACTATCCTGAGCCACAGCACTGACATGAGGGTGCGGCAAGTCTCCACCAAGCTTCGAACCTGGGGCCGCGCGGACTCGGTCGCGACCAGCCAACGGTCCTGCAGGTCGAGGACCAGGGGGCAATCTGAGAACAATTATAGAAATCAGTACTTCCTTAGTCTATTTCCAATTGTTTGGATTGGTCTGATCACTGATACCTATACAAACGGCCGAACTTGTAGGGCCGGTTTGTAGAATCCAGGGTCCGGAACCCGGTAAGCCGATGAATGGGTTCTGATTGGAGTTTTAAACGACTTAACTACTGTCAGATTTGACTTATGCTTACCCTTTTCACTTTGCTGACCGTTGGATTCGGCTACCGAATACCTTCGAAAGGGTTTGCCATATTTCGAACACCTGTCTTTCATAGACAAAATTAGTTTTTTTTTTTAAGTTTTGATTAAAACCCAGCGAACCCTTGGGAAATCCCTTCATTCTATGGGGAATGTTACGATACTAAGCCGTTCGATGGATACGTGAAATTTAGGGAATCCCGATAAATGGGATACCCCTTGAACGACTGCTACTTATCTAACACCTTGTAAGAACTCCCTAGCAATTGGTAGAAATTCCACATCGTCCCAACAGATTGGGTGATTCTACAAGTTGGACCGTTCGTTTAGGCCATTACTCATTATCAAAAATTGTTTATGGTTGGATGGATCAGGACTCAATTATAACCTTTAGCGATCTCCAGCAGTTCTATACTCCTGGCTGTGATGGGGGTCTTGATGTCCGCGAGCGGGGACCCGCGATGCGGCACCGAGTAGAACATGAACCCCACACTGTTGCACCAGAGCGAGCACCTGGTCTCCAACTCCTGGGCGTCTTCTGACAACACGAATATAAAATGTAACTATTCGCCAGGGGCCCAAGTCTGCTAACACAATCGATTCATAATCGAACAGCAACCGCCTGGTAACTGTCACTTTTGACAGATATCCCATACAATATCTGTCAAAAGTGACAGTTACTATGCGGTTGCTGTTCGATTATGAATCGATTGTGTTAGCAGACTTGAGGCCCTGGCGAACACACGTGAACTGTACGGTCCCAAACTATGTAACGATTGTATTATGAGTACCGTACAATGGATTGGAAGCGATCCCAGTTTATAATTCAATTTATAGATAATAAACTTTATTCCTCGGGTACAAATATTAGTGCTCATCTCACTAAGATTGTCTATACTGGGACTCGAACTTGGGACGCTTGGTGCAGATGCAGGGTCACTCCTGACTGTGTCAAATAGTAATAGAAATATAGTAAACCTCACGGTGAAAGCAACAGACATTTTTAAACATAGCAGGCCTGGGGCCCAGTTCTTATCCGTTCCATCTGCAGACCCCACTGGGCCAGTGTGGTAGACTACGGCCCGAATCCCCCCTTAAATAGAGGGGAGGCCCGACCCTAGTAGAACGACAAATAATCCAGAGGTATAAACCCTTACCTTTACACTTTGAAGACATGTTACTTTCATTCATTTCACTATACGACGATGTCATTAGACTCATATCATGCATCTCATTACATATAACATTATACTGTTCATCATTACGTACATCTATCATGTCATTACTCACATGTTTAGCTAAAACATTCTCATTATTGTTACAGGATTCTATATCGTTGTTATTCATTATATTATCTACATTTTCATCATTATCTTCATAATTTTCAGTGCAATTAAATGTATTATCACCACTGACGACGGTATTGTCATTATTATTTATAACTATATCATTTTTGGCATATGTTTTATCATTATTACGTATATTTAAATGTAAATTGTTCATTTTCTCACATTCGATGTCATATTTATCGTTATTTGGTCTATTTTCATTATTTATACTTATTTCTATGTCTTCTTTGTTGGTACGTTTGTTCATGGTCAAATATGCTTCATAAGCTGAAATCAAAATGGAGAAATGTATGACTCATCCTTATATATCTTCTGAATTATCTTTCCCTACACTGGGTACGATATCTGTCCCAGTTTGCGTAAGTCTGGGTGTCAAAGCAGCACCCCCTGTAACCGAATCGGTGGTAACTTCTGACTATTCCTTAGTTACTAAAAAAATAAAGATTTTTGATTTTGCAACTTCCTGAAAATAATCCTGCCTATCGGCGGATATAGCCACTGGGTTTTTTTTCATTTGCTAAAGTATTTTGTAAATGTGGGTACCATGTAGCCATTAACTTGTAATAGAATACTTACTAATACTTTTTTGATCTGCAATAAACAGTACCTAATCCGATACAATACCATAAGGTTTGTAAAAACCGCTACTTTTACTAACTTTATGGTGTTGTATCGCATTAGGTACTTTTTTAAGCAAACTTAATACGAGACATCCAATGCAGAATGCTAATATCGCAAAACACTAAATTACATCGTAAAGATGTCCAAATTTTTCGTAAAAAAAATAAAAACCATTGACATTTTGAATTTCGCGCCCTGACCCAGAGCTTCCACCTTAATGGTTTACAATTTACATAATTGAAAAATATTGCGTATATTGTATGGCTCACAATGACCCACCTTCACAGTATATTTGTTTAATAAATAATCCTCCCTTGGAGTGTCCAACCCATATGATAGGTCTCTGCCCAACCCCCAAAGACAACAGCTGTTCGATCATTTGCTCTGCCCTTTCGTGTAAACGAAGCCTGAAACATATAGCTGAGTTAAGTCCCTTTAAATGTACAACATATGAGAGTAATCCCACTAATCCCAACATATTATAAATGTGAAAGTTTGGATGGATGTTTGTAACTCAATCACGCCAGAATGGCTCAACGGATCTGGATGAAATTTGCCACAGAGATAGATTATAGTCTGGAATAGCACATAGGCTACTTTTTATCCCGGTAAAATGTATGGTTCCCGTGGGATAGATTTGTTTAAATTTTTCATAGAGCAAAGGATCGACATGATATTTTGCATAGGTAGTGGTAGTTTAGGGGTCAGAAAATGACATAGGGACATATCTTTTAATCGCGGGAAACACCGCGGGGCGCAGCTAGTGTATAATATATGAGAGTAATGGATTATACATAGCATTGAGACGTGGTCGCTTACTATGGGCCTCATGAGAAAGCTCAAGGTCGCTCAACGCGCAATGGAGAGAGCTATGCTTGGGGTAACGCGATAGAATCAGAAATAAGGAGATCCGTAGACGAACTAGAGCAGCCAACATAGCTCAAATAATTGCAAGCTGTCTGCGAGCGGGCCATAGCTTGAAGAACCGATAGCCGTTGGGGCAGAAGGGTTCTCGAATGGCGACCACGAAGACGTAGTGTAGGACGGCCCCCACAAGGTGGACAGATGATATCACACGCGTCGCAGGAAGCCGGTGGATGCGAGTGGCGGAGGACCGAGATGTGTGGAAGTCGTTGGGGAGGCCTATGTCCAGCAGTGGACGTCTATCGGCTGATAGATAGACAGATTAGAGGCATAAAATAATAACCTTTTACTCTCTTTCACCCACAGAGGCCGCCATAGATACGGATCGCTCGTGTAGTTTATAGAAATGACTCTGGCTCCGGGGAAATCCTCTTTTATCCAATCCCGGGGCCAACAAGTCGAGTAGCAGTCGTCACAAACGCACCCACAACCAACCCCACACCCGTGGCTACATTTGCACTGGTTAACACAATCTAAATTACATTTAATACCGTTCACATTACATTTAATACGGTTAACATTATTCACGTTATCATTCAACTCATTTTTTGAATGATATTTATTCTCATTACACTTTCTATTTTCATTTTTAAATAACTCCTCAACGAATTTGGCTTGTGTATCGTAATTGTCTAAGATTTCTAATGTGTTATTATAAAATTGCTCTGTTATCAATGAGTTTTCATTTGGCAATATCTTTTTTAGTCTTTCGTTGATGTTTTTAAATGTAACTCGTTCATTTATTGTCGTTTCGTACGAGTATATTTTATTTGTGTCGTCGAAAATCGGGTCTGGGGTTTCGCATCTGCAGTTATTCGTCGCGTGGTCCCGTAGGGGTACTCTGGTGGGGTCTAATTTGTATTTAGACCTCCAGTCCCCTTGCCTCCAAGTGTTTCCGAGAGACCCTTAAACAAAAAAAAATATACTCAGGTACTTATTTTTTAATTTGACAATACCATAGGTATTTTGCCAGTGTCAAGTAATATAAATTAGTTCAGTTTTCGAGTATACGAACAGGCCCAAAGGCTAGGCCCAAGTAAAATAACCCCCCCATCTCTCAATCAGTAAAGCGATGGATACTTTACTGAAATATTTTTATGGATTTTTTTTGGGAGCCAAATTCGTCACTCTGTTTCAATTACCTACACTCGTGCAGTTTACTGAACCCATAATGGCTAATATTGAACTTATATCACTCACTATAACTCGCAGGAACATTAGTTATAGAAATTCAAACATAACTGACGCCATGACTTTTTAGTTTCCCGCCAAAAAGTCACTCAGGTACTTATTTTGGATCGCATCTTCAAGTCTACTACTTCGCTTCTACTTTCAGTAAAGTATCCACCGCTTTACTGATAAGGTTAAAGGATTCATTTCACCATTATCAAGATCATTATTACCATCAGGGTTACTTATATTTAAAATTACGATGAAATATATTACTTGACACTGGCAAAATTGGCACTATTTTGCAGCCAAATGCCAATATAAAAGGAAAAGTAACATAGACAAAATCAAAGATCTTACCATAAAGTCCGTGGACGAATATGACGTCCATAGTCCAAGGTGTACCAGCTGGCTCGTGGAGTACCACGCAGGCCACTCTCGGTTCTGGGTGCAAGTGGTCAGTGCCCGCTGAACGGGGCTTCGGAGACGGTTTGGAAGGCTTCTTGGAAGCTGGGGAAGATGAGCAACAGTTGTACTCAGACGATTACTTGTTAGAACATTCTGACAATAAACATCGTGTGCCGAAGTGAAGCCTAAAAAGACTGTGGTCTAGCGTGAAGCAAAACGCGCATAATAAAAAAAGCTATGTCCAGAACTTGTTGGTCTATGTCAATTTACGAGGCAAAAGGTTTTGTATGTGCGAACATTTACCACTACAATAGGGTGTTTGACAATATAAAAAATATGCTTTAAGGTGGAAGCTCAGGGTCAGGGCGCGAAATTCAAAATGTCAATGGTTTTTATTTTTTTACGTAAAATTTGGACATCATTACGATGTCATTTAGTGTTTTGCGATATTAGCATTTTGCATTGGATGTCTCGATGTATTAAATTTGCTTAAAAACGTACCTAATCCGATACAATACCATAAGGTTTGTAAAAGCCGCTACTTTTACTAACTTTATGGTGTTGTATCGCTTTAGGATTTTTTTTAAGCAAATTTAATACATCGAGACATCCAATGCAGAATGCTAATATCGCAAAACACTAAATGACATCGTAAAGATGTCCAAATTTTTCGTAAAAAAATAAAAACCATTGACATTTTGAATTTCGCGCCCTGACCCTGACCTTCCACCTTAAATTTTGGCCATCCTGAAAGATTTTGGCTTTTTATAACTATTAGTCTTATTTTTTATGCAAAAATATGAATTATTATCTTTAAAATCATAAAATTAAATAATGTTTTTTTTGTTTCGTTCACGTGATCACAAACGCTGGATTGTTGGTTGATGCGTTGTGACGTCACACCGTCCGTCGTAATTAATGTCAGATTGTCAATACGAGTTTGGTAATATTTGGGATTTTAATATGTTGTCAGCCATTTTTTTTCACAATCGTCACGTGACCGAAAAGCCGCATTTTGGCGGTATTTTTATGTATTGTAACATTATCATCGAATTTTATTTTATTAGGAAGTATATGTGGTTGCCTGTTATTAGAGTCGCAATTATCTAATATCACTCATTTTTTTTTTACTATATAACATGTACTATTGTAAACTCTGTTGGCAACTCTAAATAAATAAATAAAAAAAAAATCATTGTTGTACTTTTACGAAACTCAACACGTCGATAAGCGTGCACAAGTTCGTACAAGATGATATTATTATTTTGTATCAATAGGAAAAAAACTAGAGATAGGATTTTTGAAGTAATTCGGCTATGGGGGTGGGCTGAGGTGTCAGTTCATTTTGGAAAATAGTTTTGGAATGCCTGCTATAAAAGTTATTTCAGTAATAGAAAGCTACATAATCGCTGAAGAGCTATATACTATAGGCTATATATGGATGTACCACGGGCGGATCCACGAGCAGAAGCTAGCAGAATATAAATTGGTATGATTTACCAGTGATGGCTGGCAGGGGAGCCGTCAACAGCCGATGCAGAAGCAGCGTCGCCGTCCCCCACACACTGGAGACGCACCAGCGGCTGCAAGCATATACCCATCGTACAATGAATGGCTGGCTGAAGCGGCACGGGCCTCCCCTCAATGCGAGGGGGATGAGGCCATAGTCCACCAAGATAGCACAGTGCAGGTGGTATATTAAATCGTTCGCTATCAACAAGATTTATGATGTCAAAGTGTAGCATGTGTGCGCCTCGCATGCCAACACACTGGAGTTTAATTGAAATAAAACTAATATTACGGATTTTAACGCGTTTATTTTACGTTCCCGACGATTCAGGGCCCCATTTCTGCTAACACAATCGGTTCATAATCAAACACCAACCGCATAGTAACTGTCAATTTTGACATATATTGTATGGGATATCTGTCAAAAGTGACAGTTACTATGCGGTTGGTGTTCGATTATCAACCGATTGTGTTAGCCTACTTGGGGGCCCCGCTGCTTTACAGCAACCATGGTCACGGGAGGAGTAAGCTATTTAACGTCCTAGTGTCATAGTTAGAACCGGGATACCCTCATATTTAATTGGTATTTGCGGTCCGATCTACGCAGAAAGTGCTCACAGTGTCTTGAGGTCTTGCGTGTGCGATCCTGTACTATGTTCACAGATTGCAGACTTCGTGGAGCGCCGGTGTTTCGTGGAACGTCGGGAACGTAAAAAAGTTGTCGGTGAGGCCATATTCATATCCATTTTATTTCATCGCATTTCATTTCGTAAAGAAGAAGAAGAAGATGACCTATGGCCTCACCCACAATGAGTAGGTATTTTGTATTTCAATAGCGGTAACATCTTCAATAAATAGCCATTATAAATGACGGTGTATGTTCAACACACCACTCATATATATATATGAGCTAGTTGACCACACACGACATTCCAAACAGGGCATGAATAACTGCAAGCCCGCCGGTCACCTACTGCGTTGTATAGCTTCGATATTTTTCAGGGTGTTCAGCGCCCCAAGTCTGCTAACACAATCGATTCTTAATCGAACAGCAACCGCATAGTAGCTGTCACTTTTGACAGATATCCCATACAATATCTGTCAATAGTGACAGTTACTAAGCGGTTGCTGTTCGATTATGAATCGATTGTGTTAGCAGACTTGGGGCCCTCTCGTTACGAAGCCGCTTACAACCTGTATAGTGATGTAACCAAAGTTCAGTCTAACAGCTTTCTACGCCGTCGCGCGTATCTCGAAGCAATCGGTCCGAGAATAGCTGTCCATTACAATTTTATCATTCAGCCAATTGGGACTAGCGTTTATGTTCATATGACTTCACGAACGCACACCATCACGCCTTTAGGCTGTGTCCCCAGTCGGCAAACTGTCAGCGGCCGACTGAGTTAGCGGCGTATCGGTTTAGTACGCCCTTCCATATATTTGAAATGGAGTGTTCACAGTTTGCGCTCACTCTACGCAGTTTGCAGGGTTGCGCGCGCCGACGGATTCAGTGAGCGGCCGACTCACAGTAAAACCGGTTCCAGTCGGCGGCGGCGGTATGCTTGTTCGCCGGGCGTAATGAGTCCGTTTGCCGCAACACAACCACTCCTCACACCTCACACACCTTCTCAGTTGAGGTCGCGTTCCGATCCGGTTGTAGAGTTAAGAAAAAAATGTAATGACAATTTGTAAGTGCCCCCGTAGGCCTATACGAAATAAATGATTTGACTTTGACTTTGACTTTGACTTTGACTTCTCTTCGAACAACGTAAAGTGAAAATTCAATTGGTCGACCCAAGTAAGCGGCTAACTCATAAAGGTTTGCTTGCGACGCTCGCAAATTAATCTGAGTTTGCAGCTAACTCGAATTTCAGTTCGCCACATATTTGCGGCTCACTCAGTCGGCCGCAAACAGTTTGCATACTGGGGACACAGCCTTAAACTCCGACAGGGTAGGCAGACTACAATCCATCGATGGTATTTGGTCCCAATGTTATAGGCGGCGAGCTTGTAGCCATTATACCGGGCACATTCCCCCTCAGCACGGCAAGTTCGAGCTAACTTTATAGTCAACCGTATTTATACATTTTGTATGGAGAATTAAACAGCGCCTCTAGCGGAAACTTTCGATTCTCCATACAAAACGTCTAAATACGGTAGACTATAAAGTATACGGTTAGCTTACGAATAATCTCGCACTTGACGTACGGTATGAGGAGGATTTTTAGGTATTTCGTGTTGATCTTAGCGGTGTTTCTTTTTGAGAAGTTGGCAACCCTGAGCCACGTGTGTACATATGTAATGTGCGTGGCGATGGATGGCTATTGCGACACGTGTGGCCTCAGTACGGGAATCATATTCAACTTATGTATCTATGAACTAGCCTTATAAGGCTTCCACGGCCGTGGCCTTACACTCGTTGTTCTATAAATGTGGAAGCGCAAGGTCAGGGCGCGAAATTCAAAATGTCAATGGTTTTTTTAAACGGTTTTTACTAACTTTATTGTGTTGTATCGCTTTAGGTATTTTTTTAAGCAAACTCAATACATCGAGACATCCAATGCAGAATGCTAATATCGCAAAACACTAAATCTCATCTTAAAGATGTCCAATTATTATTTTTTATTATTTCATTATAGGCAAGTATTTGAGATCTCGGTCTCACCTGATGGTAAGTGACGACGAGATCTACGATGGAGCATACTTGCCTAGGTAGGAAGGCGGCAGTAGATCGAGACGCTACATTCACTAGGCACATGCAGCGCAGCTGATCTGGCCCGCCATCCATGAATGGCAACACCGAACATCATGCCGGAACACGGCTAGGCCGCTTGGCGACATGGCTTTGTTCAGTGGGTGGTGACTAACCACGGCCAAAGCCTACCACCAGTATGTAAGTACCAAATTTTTCGTATAAAAAATAACAACCATTGCCATTTTGAATTTCGCGCCCTGACCTTGCGCTTCCCCCTAAATGGATAAAAATTTTTTATTGTAACTGGTTTAAAAATAGATAATATACTTCGTAGCAGGTTTAATTTATTTTTTGCACACTCCGACGAAGATGGTCGGAGAGTTGTGAACAACATTTTGAACTACACAAAACAACTTGGGTTTTTGAGCTTCTTCTTCTTCTTTCTTTTCGAAATGAGATGCGATGACATAAAATGGATATGAACATGGCCTCACCCACAACTTAGCGGGTATTCTGCCAATGTCAAGTAATTAATAGCAATAGTACATTCAATAAATACACATCTATACATATAAATAAAATTGGAGTGTCTGTTTGTAATATTAAAATAACCGCTTTTTACTAAGTTCATTTGGATGTATACAGGTTACCTATACCGAAACAACATTTTTTTAAATTTTTGTCTGTCTGTCTGTCTGTCCGTCTGTCTGTCCGTCTGTCTGTCTGTTTGTTCCGGCTAATCTCTGAAATGGCTGGACTGATTTTGACGGGACTTTCACTGGCAGATAGCTGATGTAACAAGGAGTAACTTAGGCTACTTTTATTTTAGAAAAAAAATAAGGATCTCACGAAAAAAAATTAAAACCAATGTTGCAGCGCAGCGCCTGATTAAGATTGATAGCAACAACCTGAAATGCGTCCCGCGGGCTCAGAATGGGCGAGCAGGCTGTTGTCAACGGTTGTCTTTGTTAAATACCACGCGGACGAAGTCGCGGGCAACAGCTAGTCTTCTTCTATATATACATATAAAATTGGAGTGTCTGTTTGTAATATTAAAATAACCGCTTTTTACTAAGTGCATTTGGATGTATACACGTTACCTATACCGAAACAATTTTTTTTACAATTTTTGTCTGTCTGTCTGTCTGTCTGTTTGTTCCGGCTAATCTCTGAAATGGCTGGACCGATTTTGACGGGACTTTCACTGGCAGATAGCTGATGTAACAAGGAGTAACATAGGCTAATTTTATTTTAGAAAAAAAAATAGGATCCCACGAAAAAAAATATAAACCAATGTTGCAGCGCAGCGCCTGATTAAGTTTGATAGCAACACCCTGCAATGCGTCCCACGGGCTCAGAATGGGCGAGCAGGCTGTTGTCAACGGTTGTCTTTGTTAAATACCACGCGGACGAAGTCGCGGGCAACAGCTAGTACACATTATAAATAAAATAATGGATGTGACATGATGATATGAACATGGCGTCTCCACAGTGGGGTCAAAATTTTCAATTAGAAATGTTTTTTTTTGTGAGTTTGGAAGGATTTTATTTTTAATACTAGCTGTTGCCCGCGACTTCGTCCGCGTGGTATTTAACAAAGACAACCGTTGACAACAGCCTGCCCGCCCATTCTGAGCCCGCGGGAACCATTGCAGGTGTTGCTATCAAACTTAATCAGGCGCTGCGCTGCAACATTGGTTTTCATTTTTTTTCGTGAGATCCTATTTTTTTTTTCTAAAATAAAAGTAGCCTAAGTTACTCCTTGTTACATCAGCTATCTGCCAGTGAAAGTCCCGTCAAAATCGGTCCAGCCATTACAGAGATTAGCCGGAACAAACAGACAGACAGACAGACAGACAGACAGACGGACAGACAGACAGACAGACAGACAGACAAAAATTGTAAAAAATGTTGTTTCGGTATAGGTAACGTGTATACATCCAAATGCACTTAGTAAAAAGCGGTTATTTTAATATTACAAACAGACACTCCAATTTTATTTATATGTATAGATAATGACAGTACATATACTTATACCTTGGGAAAACCTGTCGTTCCTACATTGTTCTCACACACCCACAACAATGTGCTGCTCAAAAATGTAACGGATTTTTAAAAAAAGAGCAACCATGGAGTTTCTCGTCCGTTCTTCTCCATGGGAACGGCATTGCGAACGGGCGGTAAAGTAGTAGCTTAGCATTGCGTAACTATTTTGACGATTCATAAGTACTGTACTTAATGGTTTATATACTGTGATTCTCATTCTATTTATTAATGATGACGATGTATCGTCTACATTTGTAAACGCATGCTGCCGTTCATTGAACCCTGGCATTGGCAAGTACATGGACATATGCCAAGCCGGCTGATTATATGTGAATGAATAGATCCGTAGAATTGATATATATTTCTTATCTATGGACGCGCCGTAGACAGAGTATAGGGAAGAACTGTTTTCTAAAAACCCTGTACTCGTTCTTTCTTACCCAACTGCGCGACGCAAAGGAGTTAATGTGTTTATTATGTATGTATGCGTGTTTTTTCCTTTGTGGCGCTCTAGCGGCTAAATGCGTGGACCGATTTTGATGATTCTTATGTCAATCGATTTGTGTTAATCTTGCGAGTGTCACTGAAGACATGACAGGAGACGCCATTTTCATATCACCATGTCACATCTATTATTTTATTTATAACTAGCTGTTGCCCGCGACTTCGTCCGCGTGGTATTTAACAAAGACAACCGTTGACAACAGCCTGCTCGCCCATTCTGAGCCCGCGGGACGCATTGCAGGTTGTTGCTCTTAAACTTAATCAGGCGCAGTGCTGCAACATTGGTTTTAATTTTTTTTCATGAGATCCTATTTTTTTTTTCTAAAATAAAAGTAGCCTAAGTTACTCCTTGTTACATCAGCTATCTGCCAGTGAAAGTCCCATCAAAATCGGTCAAGCCATTTCAGAGATTAGCCGGAACAAACAGACAGACAGACAGACAAAAATTGTAAAAAATGTTGTTTCGGTATAGGTAACGTGTATACATCCAAATGCACTTAGTAAAAAGCTGTTATTTTAATATTACAAACAGACACTCCAATTTTATTTATATGTATAGATTTGTATTTATTGAATTTAATATTGCTATTAATTACTTGACACTGGCAAAATACCCGGTAAGCGGGTGAGGCCATATTCATATCCATTTGATTTCATCGCATCTCATTTCGTAAGGAAAGAAGGAGAAGATACTGTGAAAAAAAACGACATACTATGTTACGTGAGGTATGATTAGATGGATACTCAAAAACTTACAGTAACGTAACCAAGTACGGGTGGAGTTTTGCGTTTCCCCGGCCGCCATTTTGAGGCACCGTGACGTCACCACACACCGCCATCTTGTCGGTCTACCTGTGCCACTAGCCTTGAAACAAGAAAAAAACAAACTGTCAATCAAATGCATTACGGCTCCGGCCAAAAAGCCTGAGCCCCAAGTCTGCTAACACAATCGATTCATAATCGAACAGCAACGGCATAATAACTGTCACTTTTGACAGATATTGTATGGGATATCTGTCAAAAGTGACAGTTACTACGCGGGTGCTGTTCGATTATGAATCGATTGTGTTAGCAGACTTGGGGACCTGGCCGTAGTATAGTAAGGCGTATGGCGGGGCGGAGCGGAGGGGAGGGGGGCAAGCGAATAATTAATATATAATGTTAATTCCAAGTAGCTGTTGTCCGCGACTTCGTCCGCGTGGTATTTAACAAAGAAGACAACAGCCTGATCGCCCATTCTGAGCCCGCGGGACGCATTGCAGGTTGTTGCTATTAAACTTAATCAGGCGCTGCGCTGCAACATTGGTTTTAATTTTTTTCGTGAGATCCTATTTTATTTTCTAAAATAAAAGTAGCCTAAGTTACTCCTTGTAACATCAGCTATCTGCCAGTGAAAGTCCCGTCAAAATCGGTCCAGCCATTTCAGAGATTACCCGGAACAAACAGACAGACAGACAGACAAAAATTGTAAAAAATGTTGTTTCGGTATAGGTAACGTGTATACATCTAAATGCACTTAGTAAAAAGCGGTTATTTTAATATTACAAACAGACACTCCAATTTTATTTATATGTATAGAAGATGTATAGATAAATGCCCCTAATGATAATGATGATGTCGGTGACGACATTGATGATGAAGTTATCCCCTACCGCTATCAGGAAAGCTGTGGATACTTCATGGAAAAAATACCGGACATCTTGGGAGAACTCGAAAAGTCAAGTTAAACTATTTTATTTCAATTCCCTTCACTCGTGCGCGTTTGTGAACACACAATGGTAAATATCCCGCTAATATTACACATTATATATCAAAGAAACACATTTCACATTTCATTTCTTTTATTATTAACTTCCCGCCAAAAAAACCCAAAGATGCGTAATCACCACTGACCTCTATGTATACATCGCTGGACTAATCATAGGGCCGGTTATCGTGTGCCTATTTGATTTTCGCCATTTTGGCGCTGATAGCTGATAGTGTGGGGGAAAGGAACTAATAATAGAGATGGGACAGTGATATGATACATCGATAAAAATGTTTATGCTTAAACCTACCCATGCAGTAAAATGAAAATAATTATGTTCCATTCCTTTAACAATGGCTAATGTCCAAAATAGTCGAGTGGTTAATACTAAGATGAAGCAAATAATGATAATGATTAGCCGAATTACTAGCTAGATCCTACTTAAATAAGGATCGTTTTTTAATTAGAAATGAGGTAATGTAATGTTGTTTGGGAAGCAATGGAGTAGGTAAGGTATTTATAGAAAATAAAAATCATCAAAGTAGTACATGAGTTATGTTTAATAAAACAGTCATCAGAGAAGTGTTTTGAACAGATGTAATCATATTTTTTCGGACGCCAACTAGGCTTTTCAATGTTTTTGAGCCCAAACAACATTACATTACCTCATTTCTAATTAAAAAACGATTCTTATTTAAGTAGGATCTAGCTAGTGATTCGGCTAATCATTATCATTATTTGCTTCATCTTAGTATTAACCACTCGACTATTTTGGACATTAGCCATTGTTAAAGGAATGGAACATAATTATTTTCATTTTACTGCATGGGTAGGTTTAAGCATAAACATTTTTATCGATGTATCATATCACTGTCCCATCTCTATTATTAGTTCCTTTCCCCCACATTGGGGGCGCTTCAAATAGGCACAATAGATAGCTGTCATTTTAAAGGGTATCATTAGTCTAGCGTACTTGTATCATGGACGTCAATGGTAATTACTAAAATATTTTCGATATTTTTTTGGATGTTCGTTGTCTGTGGTCCGGTGCAGTGTAGTTTATTCCTGGCTACGGCCTTGTTCGGAACTTAGAGTCAGCAAATAAAGGTAGGTATATGTCTAAATAGGTACCTACCAACTACAATAAGCTATTGTTACGTGAAAATTGCTTCGTCTATATTAGGAAACTAGCTGTTGCCCGCGACTTCGTCCGCGTGGTATTTAACAACGTCTCAACCGTTGGCAACAGCCTGCTCGCGTTCTGATCCCGCGGGACGCATTGCAGATTGTTGCTATCAAACTTTAAGCAGGCGCAACGTTTTAATTTTTTTTTCGAGAGATCCAATTTTTTTTCTAAAATAAAAGTAGCCTAAGTTACTCCTTGTTACATCAGCTATCTGCCAGTGAAATTCCCGTCAAAATCGGTCCAGCCATTTCAGAGATTACCCGGAACAAACAGACAGACAGACAGACAGACAGACAGACGGACAGACAGACAGACAGACAGACAGACAGACAGACAGACAAAAATTGTAAAAAAATTTGTTTCGGTATAGGTAACGTGTATACATCCAAATGCACTTAGTAAAAAGCGGTTATTTTAATATTACAAACAGACACTCCAATTTTATTTATATGTATAGATATTAAGTGGACTATGTCAAAAGTTCAATGATTAACACATATTTACGTAGGTATAATGTATACCACATGTAAATTTATTACGTAACGTACTTAAGTAATGTATATTTATACAGAACTATTCAGAGGGGTATACTAATCTTTAAACATGCGCTTCATTAGCGCGATTTGACGTAAGAATTTCCATAAGAGTGTCAACATAAAAATTAACATTCGGTCGGCAAGTTTATGGCGGGAAGTTGAACCGTGAGATTGTCAATATTGTTTCATTATCAAAAACATGTGTAATATTAGCGGGATATTAACCATTGTGTGATCATGAACATGCACGAGTGAAGGACATTGAAATAAAATAGTATAACTTGACTTTTCAAGTTCTCCCAAGATGTCCGGTAAATTTTCAGTAAAGTATCCACAGGTTTACTGATAGGGGTAAGGGATTAATTTCATCATAATCAACATTTCTATTAGCATCAGGGCTACATATAATGCAATAACAATTATCAAGAATTACTGGACACTGGCAAAAATGGCACTATTTTGTAGCTGATTGCCAACCTAAAAAAGGACAAGAAGAACTAATCTTTCTCGTAGATTGAAAAAGTTATTCTCGGCCTACGATCTTGCTTATTTTTTTATTACATTCCACCAGCCAAGTGCTTTTACTGTTGGCAAAATCATCGACAAAAAAAACAATAAAAGCCATAATGTTTTAAAAAGTAAAGTGTAGTGCACATTTTTTTTTAAATAGTCAAGCCCATCGATTATGACTTTATAAGGTATAATGATAACATAAGCGCAGGTTCAAAGGTTAGTTTACCATTTCTGAATCATTCTGAATATTCATGCATATGCCATCCCATCCATCTAAAGGTAGGTATTTACAACTAGAATATTAATTTCCATTAATAATTCGTATCCAGGGTTCGAGTTCCGATACGAGCAAACTGTGTTTTATCAACAGGATATTTAAATCTAACGCAAATCTTTTTAGAATTTTTTTTCGCGCAATAATCAAGTTTGTAATTTAATTTACGCGGGGCGAACCGCAGGTAAATTTATAGTATATACCTAATTCTCCCATTTACAAATGACATTAGCTTGACCAACAAATCAAACACCATAACACCAGTCTAATAATAATTAAACCTACAAGAACGAAAATAATTATTATACACTAATAATACGTAAGTATGCCACCACATTATGACGGTATCGATTCCATCGTAAATAGATCCCTTTCAAGGCGACAAAGACAAGAAAAAAAAACAAAGCAATTTATTACGTACCTTGACAATAGACTAGACTTATAAAAATCCATTCATCCATATTCAATTTTACACTACAATTTATTACTTTTAATCACAGAACATAATATAATCACTGTTTCTTGCACTATTAAAAAAAAACAATGTAATCTAGTTTTTCTTTTGTCAAAAATGAAATAAAAAAGTTTGTATAAAAAAAACCGGCCCGCCGCGTACGACTGGCCGTATCGCGGCTTTCCGCGCAACTACCATTGCCTTTCAACAGCGATTTGAACAACAAACCATTTAAATTGAACAGGATTTTTTGTTTACACACCTTTATTGCAATCCACCAAAGTCTATATTACTGTAACACAGGTGCAAATTTAAATTTGTCAGCGAACATTATCTGACGTTTCCTCGACAAATTTATGTATGCTGCTAAATAGAGAAAAACAACCTCTGTACTGTACAGAAAATGGAGTTTATTGATCGCAAAATATAAGTTTGTGCGTTTCGCCGCGAGTAACCGTTGATGACAATCTTTGTTTTTACATAATGTTAATGTTCTCAACTTGTTTTGCCCAAAGTACGTACCTAATTACAACATATATGTGACCGCGTTATGGTTAATTAGCTCACGGGATTAGATAGTCGTGGGTTCGACGCCTGGAGAATTTCTTCCGTATGTAATCTATCCCTAAGTAAGGTGCACTTAGTGTTTTTTTTTCGAAAATTAACCCCTAAAAGAGTCCAAGTTTTTTTTAATTCCACTAAAATTTTAATTTAAAAAATCTGCAATGCTTTTGGTTGGACGTCTATGAATTGGAACCAAGTGATCATAGAATTATTTTCTATAATTACTCACTCACAATGCTATGGGCGTTACTATTTTTGTATGGCCTGTTGTTTGACTCAAAATATATGACAACATGCTAGTAAAATTGGGGGTCGAGGGGCAGAGTAAGCCCAATGGTAGCGCGGGTGGAGCCACGGGCAAAAGTTAGTGAACACTCCAGGGGCCCAATTCTGCTAATTTAAATAAAATGACATATAATTGCCAGTCCAGCGACACACTATTGAGGTTCCATTGCGACTGTGACTGATTGGGTATAGCTAAAACTTTAATGTCGTTTCGATGGAGTCTCAGTTCAGTGTCAATGGTTGTGTGTCGACTGCTGGAAACGTCAGATAACTATATACTTAGTAGCAGGTTTAATTTATTTTTTGCACACCCAGTCGGAAGATGGACGGAGTGTTGTGAAGAATTTCAAAATTTGAACTACACAAAACAACTTGGGTTTTTGAGCATCTTCTTCTTCTTTCTTTACGAAATGAGATGCGATGAAATAAAATGGATATGAATATGGCCTCGCCCACAACATAGCGGGTATTTTGCCAATGTCAAGTAATTAATAGCAATAACACATTCAATAAATACACATTATAAATAAAATAATGGATGTGACATGATGATATGAAAATGGCGTGTAGGTACCATCACCTTAAATCTGACACCAATAGAAAGACTGTCTTTGTCTGAAGTCACTGCTGTCATTTGCCAAGATATTTTAGCGGTAAAGGGAAGATCTTCCAGCCAGGCGGGTGGTATGCCTGGCGGGGCGGCCGCTATGCCCCGACGGTTATTGTCGGGATCTTGTATATATGCTACTTGCTCCGAAAACTCTGATAGCGCGATTCAGGATTGTGACGTCACTTGTCTATTGTTCTGAATGCGTCTATAGTGCCATCTGCGTAGCTTGTGGTACGGTTGAAGTAGTCGCTACAGTACTCCCACCCAAGACCGGAGGTCGACATCGTTGAATGGCAGCGTCTTGTGTGCAAGGGCCAGGAAGCTAGCTCGAAGGTCTGCAGTGAGTCGAGACCGAGCTGTGCGCGTCGCAGAACCAGGAGCGCGGTGAGTCGGCTGTGATGGTCCTGAGTGACGACTTGGCTTGCTGTGGGACAGGCTGCTTGCTGTTGGATGTCGATGTTGATGTCTTGGTATGGAGTGGTGATGACGTTGGTGCTTGAGTCTTCACAGAAGGATGTTGTTCATTGTCAGGGGTCACCAATTTAGCGGTAAAGGGAAGATCTTCCAGCCAGGCGGGTGGTATGGCTGGCGGGGCGGCCGCTATGCCCCGACGGTTATTGTCGGGATCTTGTATATATGCTACTTGCTCCGAAAACTCTGATAGCGCGATTCAGTATTGTGACGTCACTTGTCTATTGTTCTGAATGCGTCTATAGTGCCATCTGCGTAGCTTGTGGTGCGGTTGAAGTAGTCGCTACAATATTATAGAGCAGGGATTCCCAAACTATTTTGGGCAAGAGATCCCTTTTCCAAAACGAACTGATACCTCAGACCCAGATACATAGTCAAATCACTAAAAATCCTATCTCTATTTTTTTTCCAATTAACACATAATTTCATCTTGTACGGACTTGTGCACGCTTATCGACTTGTTGAGTTTTTTAAAGTACAACAATGACACTTCTTACCAAAATATTATCATTCATTCTTATAACAAGTTGGTGCACGTAGCACAACTTATACAGTATCTTGAAAGTTTCAAATAAGAACTTGTGTTAATTAATAGGAGTCGATTGTTAGTCCTCGTCGACCCCCAAAATCAGTTTTCGTTTATGTCGACCCCTGGTCGACGGAATCGACACCAAGGGATCGATATTTTTTTTTATACATTATAGGCAAGTATTTGATCTCGATCTCACCTGATGGTAAGTGACGATGAGATCTACGATGGAGCATACTTGCCTAGGTAGGAAGGCGGCAGTAGATCGAGACGCCACATTCACTAGGCACATGCAGCGCAACTGATCTGACCCGCCATCCATGAATGGCAACACCGAACATCATGCCGGAACACGGCTAGGCTGCTTGGCGACATGGCTTTGTTCAGTGGGTGGTGACTAGCCACGGCCGAAGCCTACCACCAGTAGAGTTGTCACCTGGTTGGCACCACCCAGGGTCACGTGTAGGGTATCTCGAGGGTACTTCATTCTCCTACGGACGAAGGTGATTCGTCCCCAAAAAATATCGATATTGAACACTGGTTGCTGTTCGACTATAAATCAATTGTGTTAGCAGACTTGGGGCCCAGTTCAAGAGACCCTAGCTAGCCCCTAGCTATGTCAAGAAGCAAGTTATGGCTATTCATTTATATGCCAGTTGGTAGACCCTACAAATTGGGCCAACAGATTATGTTGTTGTATGTTGTTTATGTTTTCACATGGCTACAACATCGGCCCCCTGCATAAATACACCATCCAATAGGGAGAGATGGCGAGACTTCGTGAGGCAAGCAACACCAGTCCCAAAACCAAAACATGACGACCACGACCGCTCTGACAAGAGCGTCACGACTTAGAAGAAGACAACATCGACTGGGCATATTAGCTTATAATAACATATGATTTTGTATTGTCACAACTATAGCACTGGCCTCGAAGTATAACTAGTAGCTACTGTATATAATGGTCGTAAATACTTGGTATAACTATAGAAGGTCAATTGGTCAATTTTCAATGTAATTGAATGGTAAATAATTAGCTAACTTAATAGATACCTACGAGACAAGTATGCAGATTTTATATGCCGGTGATGTTGGCTAATTTTTAAAACGTTTGTTATATAATTTAATATTAGTAAAAAAATATAACGTTGTTTGCTTATTATTTTATTAATGAAACACTTAAGAATGCACGTTTTTTTTATCCTACCCAGGTTTTCTATTGGTAATTTATTTAGTACTTTGTTTATACAAAGTCAACACTACCTGAGTGAAATGAAACGTTCTGTAACGACCTTGAATTTTTGACATTACTTTAAATGTTGCCAGTTATATTGACACTACTACATCGTCAGGTATTTTAATCCTGGTGCACCATTACTATGCACGAAACGTGGAGTTTATTATCACAAGCTTGCAGGGAGTCAAGGCGATTAAATGTCAGCGATCTATGTAGTCATATTGCTCGTGTAACTTCATTCACTTGCCTTACATTTAAAGCGACATGAGCCAAAACAATGTACTTAACTCCATATCGACATCGATACAATCTTGATTTTATCCTTTTTGTGTTCAATAAATAAATACATGACATTAAGCTTATCAACAAATGCATGCAACAGATAGGGAACACATAATTATTAATTGGCAACACCAAATTGACGGCCATCGCAGTTTACTCAGTCACGCGAGGAAAAAAATGAAATTTTTCGAATTCAATATTTTCATTGTTTTAATTGAGTAAATAAAGTTTAAACTGTGTTATTATTAGGTAAATATCATGAAGGACGTATATATTATATAATAGTGTCGTCAAATGAAGTGTTACGCCGTTAAACTTAAGGTTTATTAATGGTCTCCAAAGTAATTTGTGTGTGATAAAAAAGTGCGTTTTTTTGGTGCTCCGGCCGACAGCAGGTAGGTTTTTTTACATGAGAAATATCGATTTGTAAGTTGAACGTCACGCTATGCCACCGAGTTGCCGTTTTCACGTTAATTGTTAAGTAAAACATGTGTTAAAAGTTTTGTTTACAAAATTTACATTACGCTAAAATTTACTGGCATTTCAATTCTTTGGCCAACGCAAATAAGACAATCATTTTTAATAGCGCCAATGACGTATACGCATTTAAATGAGTTATAAATTATAGTAATTTACATAATATCATTGTTGTTTTTATTGTTCCATTGAATAAAAATAAGCCAGACCCAGATTTATAATATAAGTAAAGTTAAGTTTTATATGTCGAAGCAGAGAAACAGGTTTAACATCACTCAATTTATAAATCCTAATTGCATATACTATGGTTGTCTCATTCTTAAACAGACTATCAAAAAATTCAATCACACTATCACACTAATGGATGTTTGATTGTTACTAATTCACGCCAGAACCGCTGAACGGAGCTGGATGAAATTTGGCACAGAGATAGATTATAGTCTGGAGTAGCACATAGGCTAATTTTGATCCCGGTAAGAAGGACATACTTATTAATCGTGGGTAACACCGCGGGGCGAAGCTAGTTTAGTAATAAAAATAACTAACTGGAATTTTATAATCTATGAAATTGCCTAATGCATTTGAAATGTTGAGGTATTCCCCGCTATAGCAATGCCTTTGTTTATAAACCTATCCAGTGAGTCAATTATACGTTCAGATGTAGAAATAATATAGACAGACCATCACAAACAACATATTCAAGCTATTAAAGAGATAAAGTCTATCTATACAAATAAATAAAATTGGAGTGTCTGTTTGTAATATTAAATAACCGCTTTTTACTTAAATGTATAGACGGTACATATACTGAGACAACAAAAAAAAAAAATGTCCATATGTTTGTCTGTTTGTTTCGGCTAATCTCTGAAATGGCTTGAGCGATTTTGACCGGACTTTCACTGGCAAATAGCTGATGTAACAAAGAGTATTTTAGGCTACTTTTATTTTAGAAAAACTGTTTTGGTAAATACCACGCGGACAAAGTCGCGGTTAACACCTCGTATAAAATATAAAATGTATATTAGTTTTTATAGCCAATTGTTATTTTCCATCTGTCCACAGATTCCAAACGCAATGAGTCACAGACCAATGGATTTAGATCCGTTAAGCACGTATGACTACCCATCGTACAATAGTTATCCTGCATATCCTCACAACGTCAAATCCGAACAGCCAATATCTTACCAATACAACAACACCTATATACACAATCAACAAACCACAAATCAACAACCAATCATTAATGATCAAAGTAATGAAACAGCACCGAACGTAAATGACAGCGGTTCCACAAATAACGATGGCAAAGATGATGGCAGAGTCGTTGCAGGCAAAAGAAGTGACAAAAAGAACGGCAGAAGTTACTACTGTTCGGAGAAGATAACGGACACAAACTTTGCATTCTACGGATGTTCCGTGTGTGATATTAGTTATACAACACTGTTGGACCTGGATCAGCACGTCATCAGCCACAAGGACCGCATGACGAGCTACAGGTTGCGTTTAAAAAATCAAGTCAAGAAGAAACAATTAAAGAAACAGCAGAAGAAATTTAAAAAGTTGTCCAAAATTAAAAAGGAAACCGACCCCGTGCTAGAAATTAAACCGGAAGATGGTTATATTGGTAATGAAACGGCTGGTGATTATATGAATAAGGACTCTGATATCAACGGAATAAGTCCAAATTTGAATGTTAACGGATGCGTTGAGAATACTTCGCAGATCAATGGGACAGTGAATAATTCTCAAAATAATGGTGTTTTAAATAAGGAGAATTCGAATATAAACAATTCAAGCGAAAATAGTTTTAAAGATAATGCAGTTAAAGATGCAAATGAGTTGAAAAATTTAGAGAAAATATACAAATGTTTTGCTTGTAAAAAGCAGTTTACGTTAAGTTATTATTTAAAACTACACGTGAGATCACATACAGGTAATAATTATATATATTTTTTTTATAAAATGGCCTCACCCACCTATGAGTACGTATTTCACCAACGTCAAATGGAATGTTTTTTTATAAATATAAAAAATGGGAGATTCTACACAGGCCTAATCCGTAGACTAGGCCTAATAAATCCCTCCCTCACCCTATCTGTAAAGTTGAGGGTACTTGACATTATAAATCTTGATATTTGAGCGATCAGTCCCAGGCTGCTTTATCATCCAAATAATCCAAGATTCTCTAATAAGTTTTCACTGATGTAAACTTACTAACGGGAAAATCTCGGATTCCTTTGGGAAGTTTATTATTGAAGCAACGAACCTGCACTCCCTGTTTTCAAAGTCAGTTCTTAACCCACATGGCTATCACTGCCATAATCCCACTATCCCACTAATATTATAAATGTGATGGTTTGGATGGACGGATGGATGTTTGTTACTCAATCACGCGAGAACGGCTGAACAGATCTGGATGAAATTTGGCACGGAGATAGATTATAGTCTGGGATAGCACATGGGCTACTTTTTATCCCGGTAAAATGTATGGTTCCCGTGGGATAGATTTGTTTAAATTTTTCATATAGCTAAGGATTGACATGATCTTTTGCCTAGGTAGTGGTAGTTTAGGGGTCAGAAAATGACATAGGCAAATTTTTATCCCGGAAAAATGCACGGCTCCTATGGGATAGCGTACAGGAACCGTGATTTTTTAAACTTAACTTTTTAATCGTGGGTAACACCGCGGGGCGCAGCTAGTATATTGAAGTCAAAGTCAAAGTCAAATCATTTATTTCGTATAGGCCTACGGGGGCACTTACAAATTGTCATTACATTTTTTCCTTAACTCTACAACCGGATCGGAACGCGACCTCAACTGAGAAGATCCGGCAAGAAACTCAGCGGGCTTGTCTTTTTTTTTTATCCATTATTTTTACAAAAAAAAATTATAAAAAGTAAGCTCCAGTGTGTTGCCATGCGAGGCGCACACACGCTACACTTTAACATTATATATATTGATATTTAAGCGATCAGTCCCAGGCTGCTTTATCATCCAAATAATCCAAGATTCTGTAATAACCCTTACGACATAAATTACTTTTAACAGTTCATTTAAACTTACTAATGGATATATCTCGGATTCCTTTGGGAAGTTTATTATAGAAGCGTATACCCCATAAAAGAATTATTTATTCTAATATAGTGTTATTACTTTTCAGATGAGAAACCGTACATTTGTAATATATGTGGCCAGTCGTTTATCACAGCGAGCAAACGAGGGAGGCACAACAAGAGAATACACTTAGCTGAGCGGTACCAGTGTAGGATATGCTTTAAGATATTCTCAAGGTAAATAAATAAATTAAAAAATATCGCCATACGAGCACACCAACTATACGGTCCCACACTAAGCGACGCTTGTATTATGTGTACCGTACAATGGACTGGGGGCGAACTCAGTATATAATACTTATATACATATTAAACATCCATGACTCTGGTACAAACATTCGTGCTCATCACACAAAGTTTGCCCCTACCAGTATTCGAAACAGGGACCCTCGGGGTCACTAGCAACAGCATCAATCCCACATACCTTGACGGCCTGATTAGCGCAGTGGTAGTGACTCTGCTTTCTGCGCCGAGGGTCCCCGGTTCAAATTCCGGTAGGGGCAATCTTTGTGTGATGAGCACGAATGTTTGTACCCGAGTCATGGATGTTTAATATCTATATAAGTATTATATACTGGGTTCGCCCTCAGTCCATTGTACGGTGCCCATAACACAAGCGTTGCTTAGTGTGGGACCGTATAGTTGGTGTGTTCGTCTGGCGATATTAAAATTATAGGATAATGTTCACAGAACTATGGACTCGTATATTGTTGCATCAAAATCAATCCTGGCTTGTTATATAATAATACCAGCTGTTTTTTAATGTCCCACTGTTGGGCACGGGCCTCCCCTCAATGCGAGGGGGATTAGGCCATAGTCCACCACGCTGGCCTAGTGCGGGTTGGTTGGGTTGTTATAGACTGCGACTATTCAAAATCTATACAAATAAATAAAATTGGAGTGTCTGTTTGTAATATTAAAATAACCGCTTTTTACTAAGTGCATTTGGATGTAGACACGGTACATATACCAAAAAAAAAAATTTTACATTTTTTGTCTGTCTGTCTGTTTGTTCCGGCTAATCTCTGAAATGGCTGGACCGATTTTGACGGGACTTTCACTGGCAGATAGCTGATGTAACAAGGAGTATCTTAGGCTACTTTTATTTTAGAACCCCCCCCCCCCCCCTCCTCAACCCCCACCAACGACTTAATATCACAAAGGCTGCCGGTCGCGGGCTCAGAACGCGCGAGCGGGCTATTGCTAACGATTGTGTCTTTGTTAAATACCACGCGGACGAAGTCGCGGGTAACAGCTAGTAGTTAAATAAATTCTATTTCAGATTCGACTCGTTGACAGGACACTTTGATAAGAATCATCCCGACGACAAACTGGAGGGCGAGCCGTATGGTAATAATGGTTTATAATTACTCTTACAAATGTTCCATTGCTGGGCATATAATGCCTACACGAGGGCAGGCATGAAAACAAACATAAAAATAGTTAAGAACTAATCTTAAACTGTGATGTTATTTGCTAACTTAAATATTATGTGGTTGTGTATTTTACTTAACTGTAACATTTTGCCATCTTACAGTGCTTATCTATCACCTGGCCACACACAGCACACCACACGAATACACTCATATACCCACACAAAACACACTTCCCCCACACAAAACGCACGTCCCCACACAAAACACACATACGTATTGCGGCGCCACGTGGACCAGCCGTAAGAGTGGTACAGATATATACCGCGTATTTCCTACAGGCCCCGCGTGATTGCTATAGGCCTAGCGTTTTTGCTACAGGCCCAGCGTATTTCCTACAGGCCCAGCGTATTTGATACAAGCCCAGCGTACTTGCTACAGGCCCAGCGTATTTCCTACAGGCCCAGCGTATTTGCTACAGGCCCAGCGTATTTGCTACAGGCCCAGCGTATTTGCTACGGGCCCAGCGTATTTCCTACAGGCCCAGCGTATTTGCTACGGGCCCAGCGTATTTCCTACAGGCCCAGCGTATTTGCTACAGGCCCAGCGTATTTGCTACAGGCCCCGCGCGATTGCTACAGGCTCCGCGCTGGTTTTATCCGGCATTGGACATGAGACTAGCCAACGTCCACCGCTGAACATAGGTCCAGCAGCTGCCGATGATTGGATAGATGCTGGTTATTATAATGCTTTAACTTTTTTAGACTACAACGCTATCCTACCGTATCTCAAAGAGCTAGAGGAGCAGCTGAAGGTACAGGATCAGGACGTGAAGCCGGACCCCGAAGGTTTGTTGTGGGACGGCGACCAACCGTTCGTGGATGCTGCGTCCGTTCAGCAAACGACTGAATCTGTGCAGGTAATCAGAATCGGAATATTTTTTTATTCATGTAAACCAGTAAGCAGTGCCGCAGCAAACAGCAGTGATAGCCAAGTTGGTGGAACGCTTGCCTCGGTGACGAAGATCGTAGGTTTAAACCTCGCCTCGCACCTCTGATTTCTGGAGATCATGTGCGAATCTCATCTTCAAACACGATCACTTGCTAAACGGTGAAGGAAAACATCGTGAGGAATCCTGCATGTCTGAGAGAACCCCTCGAAAGATGTGTGAAGTCCATCAACCCGCACTGTGCCAGCGTGGTGGACTATGGCCTAATCCCCCTTGCATTGAGGTGAAGCCCGTACCCAACAGTGGGACATAAAGAGGGCTGGTATTATATATTATGTAAACCATTAAGATAACAGTGTTACCCTGCTTTCTGTGCCGCGGGTCCCGGGCTCGAATCTCGCTACAGGAGCGTTCAAGTATTACCTAACGCAATTTTTGGAGATTTTTGACCCCCCCTAGTAAAACATAAAGTCTACGCGACTGTTCGCGTAACGTGTGGTTGAAACCCCCCCTCCCGCCCCTGTAACGCATCGTAACGTTTCAGAAGCCCCCCCCCCCCCCCAAATTCGTTACGTAATACTTGAACGTTCCTTAGGGGCAAACTTTGTGTGATGAGCACGAATGTTTGTATCCGAGTCGTGGATGTTTAATATCTATATAAGTATTATATACTGAGTTCGCCCGCAGTCCATGGCACAGTACACAATAATACAAGCGTTGCTTAGTGTGGGACCGTACAGGGCTCCAAGTCTGCTAACATAATCGATTCATAATCGAACACCAACGGCATAGTAACTGTCACTTTTGACAGATATCCCACACAATATCTGTCAAAAGTGACAATTACTATGCCGTTGGTGTTCGATTATGAATCGATTGAGTTAGCAGACTTGGGGCCCAGTTGGCTTGTTCGTCTGGCGATATTGTTATTTTGAAGTATACTTTTCTCAACAGCCTCAATCAGATGACCAGAATGAACCATCAGTAATGGGTATTATAATCGAGGAGATCAAAGTTGACCCTGACGATAGCAATGATGGTGATGTCAAGGTGAAGACGGAGATGTCTGATGATGAGGGGCACGCCGGTGATGACTATCCTGGTGATGACCACATCCGTGACGATGATACGAAAAACGAGCCGGTTAAGGATGAAAGGTGAATTTATAATTAGCAGTTCTGAACCTATTGATTTCTTATATTTACGCGAATATTACACATTGAATAGAAACTAATTTTTAGGGATTTTATCGCGATTTTATTTTGATTTTACGTTTCCGACGTTTCGGCTGCTTTACAGCGACCATGGTCACGAGAGGACGCTCGCTGTAAAGCAGCCCAAACGTCGGGAACGTAAAATCAAAATAGAATCGCGATAAAATCCCTAAAAATTTGTTTCATTTCAGATTTGACCCTGGTATTCTTTTCACTATCGCGACCCTTTTACCAACTGCGCTATCGTCATAAGTAAATGAGATCCGAACAAAATCCATATATCATATATTTCAGCAACTCCGACGAAGACTACTTCCCCTCCAAGACTTGGCTCTCGTCCCCTAAAATGGACCTGTCCCCCCCCTCCCCGCCGCGCCGCCGCCGCAAGTCCTCCTCGCTGGTGTGCGAGGTGTGCAACAAGCGTGTGAGCAGCGCGTCCTATATGCGAGTGCATCTTCGCACTCACTCTGGCGAAAAACCATTTAAGTGTTGGCACTGTGGCCGAGGCTTTATAACTAGCAGCAAGATGCATCGGCACGTGCTTACCCATGAGATTGATGGTGAGTAGTGAGTGAGGGTGTGTGCTGTGGGGAAAGTGTGGGGATGTGTTTGTGTTTAGTGTTTTGTTGGGTGTGTTCTGTGGGGTGATTGTATGTGTATGAATGAGTGAGGATTTGCGTGTTTGGTTGTCAGCTAAGTTGTGTGAATATAGGGAGGTCTGAGTATGTCTAAGTTAAGTGTTTTATTGCGTATGTTCTGTGGGGTTAGTGTCCTTGGGTGATTGTATGTGTATCAATGAGTGCAGATCTGCGTGTGTGGCGATGGGTTGAGGTTTGTGACCTTGCGGTTGTCTGAGTATGTGTCTAAGTTAAGTGTTTTGTTGCGTGTGTTCTGTGGGGTTAGTGTCCTTGGGTGATTTTATGTGTATGACTGTGTGAGTGGCAGTGGGTTAAGGTTTGGGAACATATGGAAGTCTAGGTATGTCTTAGTTAAGTGCTTTATTGCGTGTGTTCTGTGGGCCTAGCTCGCTTGTCTATTTGTGTATTGGAAAATATGGATATGTGTCTAAGCTAAGTGTTGTGTTGCGTGTGTTCTGTGGGGTTAGTTATCTTGGGTATGTCTGTGTGTGTGTGTGTTAGATGCGTGAAGCGTTAAGTATTCTTTTAATAGATTGAGATTATATTGTTTTTTGAAACAGAAGAGGGCAAATCGGAGTCCGTTGGTGACAAGACAGCCTCAGGAGACGGCGAAGTCACCACCGGCAAGAATAAAAAGTAAGTTATTAGTTTTTTTTATATAAAAACACACCAACTATACGGTCCCACATTAAGCAACGCTTGTGTTATGGGTACCGTACAATGGACTGAGGGCGAACCCAGTATATAATACTTATATAGATATTAAACATCCCTGACTCGGGTACAAACATTCGTGCTCATCACACAAAGCTTGTCCCTACCAGGATTCGAACCCGGGACCCTCGGCGCAGAAAGCAGAGTCACTACCACTGCGCTAATCAAGCCGTCAAAGTTAGGTTGAAGGCGTTATTTTTCCTCCTTAGTTATTTTATGATATTCTTTTTTTCGTAGTGCATCTAAGAAGAAAACAAAATCTAAGTACTCGAAAGCAAATAAGAACAATGAGGAGAAGCCGAAAAAGAAGTATCAGAAGAGACCTCACGCCTGCGAGTTCTGTAATCAGAAGTAAGTATTCTTGTTTTATTTATGGGGTCGAGTCACCTTCGTCCGTAGGAGAATTAAGTACCCTCGAGACACCCTACACGTGACCCTGGGTGGTGCCAACCAGGTGACAACTCTACTGGTGGTAGGCTTCGGCCGTGGCTAGTCACCACCCACTGAACAAAGCCATGTCGCCAAGCGGCCTAGCCGTGTTCCGGCATGATGTTCGGTGTTGCCATTCATGGATGGCGGGTCAGATCAGCTGCGCTGCATGTGCCTAGTGAATGTAGCGTCTCGATCTACTGCCGCCTTCCTACCTAGGCAAGTATGCTCCATCGTAGATCTCATCGTCACTTACCATCAGGTGAGATCGAGATCAAATACTTGCCTATAATGTATTAAAAAAAAAATACTAGCTGCGCCCCGCGGTGTTACCCGCGATTAAAAAGTTACGTTTAAAAAAACTCGGTACCCGTATGCTATCCCATAGGAGCCGTGCGTTTTTTTGCCGGGATAAAAATGAGCCTATGTCATTTTCTGACCCCTAAACTACCACTACCTATGCAAAAAATCAAGTCGATCCTTTGCTCTATGAAAAATTTAAAGAAATCTATCCCACGGGAACCATGCATTTTACCGGGATAAACAGTAGCCTATGTGCTATTCCAGACTATAATCTATCTCGTTGCCAAATTTTTTTTCAGATCCGTTCAGCCGTTCTGGCGTGATTGAGTAACAAACATTTATCCATCCATCCATCCAAAGTTTCACATTTATAATATTAGTGGGAATACAAGGTGCAACAGTAATAGTGTAAAATATATGAACACGGCCAACAGTGGGTTATAAAGATACCACACTAAAATAAATTAATCAAATTGTTGGACATTTAAAAAATTACAGCCTGTACTGAACGGCCAATGCTACTGGGTCACATTTTTTAAATAATCTATACTAATATTATAAATGTGAAAGTTTGGAGGGATGGATAGATGGATGGATGTTTGTTACTCTTTCACGCCCGAACGGCTGAACGGATCTGGATGAAATTTGGCACAGAGATAGATTATAGTCTGGAATAGCACATAGGCTACTTTTTATCCCGATAAAATGTATGGTTCCCGTGGGATAGAGGTTTTAATTTTTCATACTTTTTATCGCGCGTCACACCGCCGGGCGCAGCTAGTTCTCAATAAATTGACAATTGCGATTTTATGGGAACATTTTTTTTTATTGACATTGAACCTGCGACTATTGTTACCGAGGCGGACGTTCTACCCACTGGGCTATCATGGCTGAGTTATATTTTTCAGGTTTTTACACTTGGACATGCTTCAAGTGCATAGAAAGAGTCACGAGGGGGAGAAATTGGTGCTTAAGTGTAACTTCTGCCTCGTCGAGGCGTCCGACGAGGCGTCGCTCAAGGAGCACGAGGCCACGCACACGGGACCGAAGCCCTATCTGTGCACTATATGCGGGAAGTGTTATAAGAAGAAAGAAACTATGGTAAGTCTTGTCTTTTTCTCAATTACACACACACTCACGCATTTATACATAAAACACACACACGTGCATCTATACATAAAACACATACAAACGCATTCGTACACAGAACATGCACACACGCAATCATACACAGAACACATACACACGCATTCATACACATCACACACGCACGCACACAAACACACACACACACACACATTCACACACATTCAAACACACACACACACACATATACACACGTACACACACATTCAAACACACACACCACACACACACTCACACACACACACACACACACACACATTTCGTTCTCAATAAACTTTCCGAATACCCCTCCCCGTGTCAGGTGTACCACAAGAAGCACCACAAGCCCGACCGCGAGTTCGTGTGCGAGATATACTTGAAGCGCTTCGGCGCGGCGTGCAAGCTACACAAGCACATGCTAGCGTTCACATTCACACACACACACACATACACACACACACACACACATACACATACACACACACACACACACACACACACACACACACACACATTTCGTTCTCAATAAACTTTCCGAATACCCCTCCCCGTGTCAGGTGTACCACAAGAAGCACCACAAGCCCGACCGCGAGTTCGTGTGCGAGATATACTTGAAGCGCTTCGGCGCGGCGTGCAAGCTACACAAGCACATGCTAGCGTTCACATTCACACACACACACACATACACACACACACACACACACACACACATACACACACACACACATACACACACACACACACACACACACACACACACACATTTCGTTCTCAATAAACTTTCCGAATACCCCTCCCCGTGTCAGGTGTACCACAAGAAGCACCACAAGCCGGACCGCGAGTTCGTGTGCGAGATATGCTCGAAGCGCTTCGGCGCGGCGTGCAAGCTGCACAAGCACATGCGCACGCACCGCGCGGGCGGGTTCGTGCTGCGCTACGAGTGCCCCGTGTGCGCGCACATGTTCAACACCAAGTACCACGTGCAGATGCACCTCGCCACGCACCAGAAGGAGGGGCTGTGAGTAGGCCGAGGGGCACTTTGCACTTTGAAGCGCTCTTTTATGTGCGATTTGAGTCTGTGAACGATTTGACTCTGTGTGCAATCTGGCTATGTGAACAATTTGACTCTGTGTGCAATCTGACTATGTGAACAATTTGACTCTGTGAACAATTTGACTCTGTGTGCAATCTGACTATGTGAACAATTTGACTCTGTGAACGATTTGACTCTGTGTGCAATCTGACTATGTGAACAATTGACTCTGTGTGCAATCTGACTATGTGAACAATTTGACTCTGTGAACAATTTGACTCTGTGTGCAATCTGACTATGTGAACAATTTGACTATGTGCACAATTTGACTCTGTGTGCAATCTGACTATGTGAACAATTGACTCTGTGTGCAATCTGACTATGTGAACAATTTGACTCTGTGAACAATTTGACTCTGTGTGCAATCTGACTATGTGAACAATTTGACTATGTGCACAATTTGACTCTGTGTGCAATCTGACTATGTGAACAATTGACTCTGTGAACAATTTGACTCTGTGAACAATTTGACTATGTGCACAATTTAACTCTGTG
Source organism: Pheosia tremula (assembly GCA_905333125.1). NCBI lineage: Eukaryota > Metazoa > Arthropoda > Insecta > Lepidoptera > Notodontidae > Pheosia > Pheosia tremula. The sequence goes on along the minus strand of HG995425.1, from coordinate 863,497 downwards.
CGTAATTTGACTAAGTGTGCCGTTGAACTATGTACGCACTTTGACTAAGTGTTGACTATGTGCACATTTTGACTATGTACGAACCTTGACCAACTGTTGACTAAGTGGACACTTTGACTATGTGTACACATTGACCAAGTGCGTAATTTGACTAAGTGCGCGCTTTGAACTATGTACTAACTTTGACTTTGTATGCACTTTAACCAAGTGCGTAATTTGACTAAGTGCGCGCTTTGAACTATGTACTAACTTTGACCAAGTGCGTAATTTGACTAAGTGTGCCGTTAAACTATGTACGCACTTTGACTGTATGTGCTATTTAATTGAGTGCAAGCTATGACTATGTGTGTAATTTCACTATGTGCACACTTTAACTAAGTGCGCGTTTTGACTAAGTGCACACTGACTATGTACGCACTTAGAGTGCGTAATTCGACTATGGGTTGACTAAGTGCACACTGACTACATATGCACTTTGACAAAGTGCGTCATTTGACTAAGTGCACACTTTGACTATATATGCACTTTTACCAAGTGCGTAATTTGTGCGCAACCCCTTTCACCTCGCATACATACCAAAATCTCACCGTACCTCACTTCATAAGCTACGTACACTAACCCCCCCCCCCCCCCCCTCCCCCCAGGATCCTGGAGGAGAACCGCAGCGACATCCTGGCGATGGTGCTCCAGAACGCGCGCAAGATACCCAAGCAACCCGACGCGCCAGCCAACCTCACAGACATCATCCCCTCCGACGAGAGATCTCGCATATGCAACATATGCGGAGAAATCTTCCACCATTTCTACTATCTCGAGGAACATCTCAAGAACCACGGCTCCCGAATATCTATTGAGGATACTCAAAAGGACGAAGAAAAGAAATATATATGTCAGATATGCAACAAGGGATTCAAACTACATTACTATCTGAAACTTCACACTTTCACTCACTCGAAGGAGAAACCGTTTATGTGTCAACAGTGTGGCAAAGGATTTATTACTAAGGGCAAGTTGAAAAGACACCTGGAGACACACACCGGGCTCAAGAAGTACCAGTGTCATATATGCTGTAAGTTTTTCACGAGGCCCAGTTATCTTAGGATTCATATTAGAACGATCCACGGTACACAGGATTATAATTTTAGCTTTGATAAGTACAGTGTTAACAATCTGGCTATGCCCGTGTTGACTCAGATATCTGATGGCAGTCCGGGGAGTATTTGAAGTTGTATTGCCAGATGAATACACCTGTACGGTCCCACACTAAGTAAAGCTTGTGTTATGGGTACTGTACAATGGACTGAGAGCGAACTCGGTATATAATACTTATATAGATAATTAACATCTATGACTCGGGTACAAACATTCTGGCTCGTCACACAAAAGTTATACCAGGATTCGAACCCGGGACAGCAGGTGGCAGGGTCACTACCAACTATCTCAGTCGTAGTGTAATCTTTTTGTATCGCTCTTTGTCAGACACTAAAACCATATACAACGTGATTCAGAAATGTTGTTCCGAACCAAATGACAAATATTTTTTTTTTTTTTAAATTTCTGACTTAATATAATGAATTACAAATGCAATAAAGAAGCGTAGGGTTAAATGTTAGTATACCGTTTCTGAGTCACGCTGTATAGTTTGCAGTTAATTTGTTTGAAATAAAGTTGGTTTTAATATATTGTTGGTCTCAGATATACAGGCTGTTACAGAAAGGGTATACTAAGCCTTGGACCTCAGCTTCTTTAGTGCATTTGTAAACACTTTATGCAGTCAGAATCGTAATATGTTTATTTTTAATAAATAGTTTTGTACCCAACAAAATGATAATTCTGATTTATTAAGAACAATAGTTTTCTTTTTAAATGGACATTCTCCACATTCTAACTTCAAATAGTGTTTATAAATGCGCTGAAGAAGCCCAGGTTCCAGGCTTAGTATACCCTTTCTGAAACACCCTGTATAATATAACGTCAATTTGGTGCGTGTTGTCAAAAATGAGTTTGACAAATAAATGTATTGTTGTCTGTGTCATACATCTGGCAATATTTTTTTTTTGGTACAGCTATATTCGTTTTGTACCAACAAAACAAAGGTTCAGTGGGTTATAATTTAAGTGAGTTTATTATTAAGTTAACTGTTATTCGGTAACGGTACGGTTAGTTGCGCGGTGTTGTACATTTTTATACGATAAGGCTGTTGATTTTGTAAAAAAAAAATGTTGAATAAATTAAGTTTCTTAAAATCGTTGTTTTTTTTGGCGGTACAGAACAAAAATTGCCGCTTCACGCTCTGAGCGGTAAGCGTCAAAATATAATCGCTGTCAGTACGGCATTTTCCAATGTTCCTTGTTTGTTTGTTCTTTCCATTGGTATATTCTATCTTCGTCTCATTTTACAAAATGAGATGCGATGAAATAAAATGGATATGAATATGGCCTCACCCACAACTTAGCGGGTATTTTGCCAATGTCAACTAATTAATAGCAATAACACATTCAATAAATACACATTATAAATAAAATAATGGATGTGAAATGATGATATGAAAATGGCGAATTCCGGTACATTTTATGTAGGTATTTGGGGGTCTATTTTGACGTTTATCGCTAGAGTAGCAAAGCGTCCATTTTTGTGTGGCTAGGTCATCAGTTGGGGGGGAAAAAAAAACGAAGGTAAGGTAACGAGAATTGCATATTATTCGGTGTCCCGTCACTCGTGACAGACAGTTTCTCGACTGACATCTTAAAGTTCCGTGTTGCCGGCTTCTTTAATTATCGATCAACTGGTTTGGTTAGTAATTGGAAAAGTTGACAAGCCGAGGGTCAGTGGCGGGTTCCTCTTCCCCCATTTGTTTAACAATAGATTTCCGCCAAGTATCGCCTACCCAGTTCTATCAATTACATCAAAACAAAAGTAAGGATTTTACGCGTAGGGAACGTAAAAACATAAAACTCGATAAAATCCTTATTTCAAGGTTGCTTTACATGTTAAACAAAACCAATGATGACTCACACGATATATATTCAAATAATCCCAACCAATAATCATTATACAATAATTTTCTTCAAGTCACAGAGTTTCCCTAAGATACATTTAACAAAATTCAGACAATCGCTGCAGAGGTCGCCCGTATGAGTTAAAAGCTCACACAGAATCTCTCCGAAGCGAGTTTCGGTCATGTTGCCACCCTTGCAGAGACATTTCAATATCTCCTTCATGTACTCAGCAATAGCGCCGATGCACGCACAGCAGTTGGCACTCGCATCGGTGCACACAGAAGCGACGCTGCCGGACTTAGACTTTTTGGATTTGGTGCTAGGCTTGCTGGATTTATTCTTTTGATTCTTCTTGCCCAGTTTAGTTTTGGAGTGAGCGATCTGCGGATACAGAATTAGCATTTAACGTATATATATTTCCAGCCCCTTTTTCTAATGTCATACTGCCGGGCCTCCACTCAATGCGAGGGGGATTAGGCCAATGTCCACCACGCTGGCCCAGTGCGGGTTGGCGGACTTCACACATCTTTCGAGGGGTTCTCTCAGACATGCAGGTTTCTTTTACCGTTTAGCAAGTGATAATCGTGGTTGAAAATGAGATGCGCACATGAAATCCAGAAATCCCAGAGGCGCGAGCTGGGATTTGAACCTGCGATCCTCGTTACCGAAGTAAGAGTTCTACCAACTTAGCTATCACACTACACTCGGTACGGCATCGCGAAAATACTTCAAGAGGCCACCACTCTTTTGAATAGATAATATAATAATAATAATACCAGCCCATTTAATGTCCCACTGTTGGGTGCAGGCCTCCCCTCAATGCGAGGGGGATTAGGCCATTGTCCACCACGCTGGCCCAGTGCGGGTTGGCGGACTTCACACGTCTTTCGAGGGGTTCTCTCAGACATTTTAGACTGAACATCCATGAAATTCGTACAAAATGTAGCCTATGTCACCCAGACCATAATAACGAATTGATTGACACCTCACTCATTAAAATCATCTGAGCGCACGTACAAAGATGGAGTCTCATTTCAGTGTCAATGGTTGTGTGTCGACTGCTAGACACGTCAGATAACGAGTAGAACACCATTACTTAGCTACATTATATTGATACGCGACTGAAGTACAGAATACGAAATAGTTCTATGGCAGTTGAGTGGCTGGTCAGTGGAAAGTCGTTGGTCTTAAAAAGCTAGTAGACTACCAAATGTGTAAAATCATTCAATCGACACGCTATCGACACTCCACTGAAGCGTTTGTAAATTAGAAGAATTGAGCCCCAGGTCGCAGGTGGTCCCACTAGTTGTGTCTCGGAGGCAGGCGACAGCCACCCCGTGCGTGAACAGTGATCAGACCAAGACCGAGACTGGAAGCCGACCATTCAAATCGGAGTTCTTACACACCTATAACATTGTACTGCTCAAAAATGTAAAAGATCTGTATAAAAAGAGCAACCATGGAGTTTCTTGCCCGTTTTTCTCCACAGGAACGGCATTCCGAACGGGTGGTAAAGTTGTAGCTTAGCATTTTGTAACTTTGTATTGACGATTCATAAGTACTGTTAGGTACTTAATAAATAAATAAATATCGCCATACGAACACACCAACTATACGGTCCCACACTAAGCAACGCTTGTATTATGGGTACCGTACAATGGACTGGGGGCGAACTCAGTATATAATACTTATATACATATTAAACATCCATGACTCGGGTACAAACATTCGTGCTCATCACACAAAGGTTGTCCCTACCAGGATTCGAACCCGGGACCCTCGGCGCAGAAAGCAGAGTCACTACCAACTGCGCTAATCAGGCCGTCGACTTAATGGTTTTCATGAATAAAAAATATTCTGATTCTGATTCCGATCGTTGGAATATTACCTTCATTCGCCACGCCTGAGCACTTGAATCCATCTTGCTGTACACCACCGCTTCGCTCTATCCGTACATTTTACTAAAGATTTCGGCTTGTAAAGTAAAATTTTACGAAATAATGACAACTAGACATTGTCAAGATGGTATTTTTCTTAATGTTTGTTGTTTGACGGTCAATGGATCGATCAAAGAGATTATACCGAGCCTCTATGGTTAATGATAACAGTAGGTAGGTACGTACTAATAATATTATAATAATACCAGCATCTTTTTTAATATCCTACTGCTGGGCACGGGCCTCCCCTGAATGCGAAGGGGATAGTCCACCACGCTGGGCCAGTGCGTGTTGGCGGACTTCACACATCTTTCGCGGGGTTGCAGCTTTCCTCGGCACTAGCTACACAGATAGTGTTGCAAACGCATTCAGAACAACAGACAATTTTCAGTACAATCCTACAACGCGCTATAAGAGTTTTCAGAGCACGTAACATATATACAAGATCCCGACAATAACCGTCGGGGCATAGCGGCCGCCAGCCAGGCATACCACCCGCCTGGCTGGAAGATCTTCCCTTTTCCGCTAAAGTCTCAATGCAAAATGGCGATGAGGTAGGAATCCAAATAAAACAAACACATTAAGTAATTCCACAAGACTGTATTATATCATTAAAAGCTTCGTGCCTCGATTCAATTTAAAATCTTTATTTCGTCCACCATGTCGACCGTTTGCCGCGATACGTGGGTCAAGCATTCATGGTATAATAATATGCTACGCCAACACTGACCTGGGTTATTTTAATTGAATCGGAATCGATATCGGAAACGGATTTGAAACTTTCCGATGTTGGTGTCGCTCCCGACGAGCTCTCCGACGGAAACTTTTTGACACAACGAATTGGAATTGCTATCGAGAAACATCGAAGATAATCAAATTCGGAAATTTTAATAGCGATTGCGGTAATCCAGTTCGGAGGTTTTCGATTCCATTTCCGACATCGATTTCGAATGGCTCAAAGTAACCTGTACTTATATTAGCTTGAATAGACTGAATTTACAGTATAAAACCTCATATGTCAGTTGTACACCAACACTAGTAGCACAGCTGCCCCTGACAAGACAAAATGTGCGATAAATCGATTTTGCCTCTTTCCCTCGTATGAACTACGAAAGGGACAGAGCGACTCAGTGCAATATAATCCATGATATAGGTTTTGTCTTGACTTACGTGCTGACCTTTCTGGTATTCTCTTCACGTGACAACTGTATCAAAGTCAAAGTCAAATCATTTATTTCGTATAGGCCTACGGGGGCACTTACAAATTGTCATTACATCTTTTTTTTCTTAAGTCTACAACCGGATCGGAACGCGACCTCAACTAAGAAGATCCGGCAAGAAACTCAGCGGGCTTGTCTTTTTTTTAAATTCATTATTTTTACAAAATAGAATATAAAAGTAAGCTCCAGTGTGTTGCCATGCGAGGCGCACACACGCTACACTTTAACATTATATATATTGATATTTAAGCGATCAGTCCCAGGCTGCTTTATCATCCAAATAATCCAAGATCCTGTAATAACCTTACGACAAAGATTACTTTTTACAGTTGTTTTAAACTTATTAATGGGCAGATCTCGGATTCCTTTGGGAAGTTTATTATAGAAGCGTATACATTGCCCCATTATATCACGTAATTGGCGCAAGATTACTTCATCGGCTCTATCCGACCAATTAGCGGTGATCATTAATTAAAGATATCAGCTAATGGTAACACTGATCGTGATCGTTTTGGGCAATCGGTAAAGAATACATGGCGGAGGCAGCATATTATTATACCATGGGTTTAGTAAGCGTGTTGTCCCGCTCACACTACAGGGTTCATAATAGGTACGACGGTGACAGCATGCTTCTTCGACGACGCAACTGTTGTAACATTAGTTCCTGATAGATGCAACAGTATATACATTATTTAGAGTCACCGCTGACGGGCCGATTAAAAAAACCTTTTCAGAGTGATTTACTTTTCAGCCGATTTTGCAATTTTTTGCCGGATTCAAAAGTGAGTATGATTAGTTTTAATAATAATAATTTAGTCACTTCGCCCGTCGTCGGCGCTGACCATAATAAATGAAAGAAATTACCTATTACAGGTCACGTTAGAAGAATTAGAATTTCTCTCAATAAATAAATTTGTCACTTCTCAAAATCTTTGTGAGCAAAGAATTTGGAAATAATTGATTGAGTAGATTTTTATACGCAATAATTATAATTTTAAAATATAACATTTTATAAGAACATACTACTTATAAAATGCTTTTTTTTTAATTTTCTAATTTTTTAATTTTTTTTAGTACAATAAAATAAAACACCATTTTTTTTTCATAATAAACGTTTTTTCCAAATAGCATATATTTTTTTAAGAAATAAAAATTACACAGATACATTAATTAACATAACGTCTCGTTTAAGCTACACTTAAGTTCTAAAATTGCCGACCGCTAACGTTGATTTGTGACGGGTGAAAATTAAAAAATAAAAAATAAAATGTGAAATTAAAAACTATAAAAATATAAACACTTTGGGCCAAACACGATTGGTCATATTCATAATGTACTTGTAGAGGTTTTTTTTTTAATTTAGTGTATTTATAAAAGAAAATAATTAAACTGACGTGTAGTATTATTTTCAGTACAAAGTATTATCAGTATATTGTCAGTAAAATATTGATCTTGTTCTTAAACGTGTCAAACTATAATGTATTTACCCTGCCTGATAAAAAAAAATAGAGCAATGATTAGTTTTGACACTAAGTCATAGATGAGTTTAATTTTTTTATTCACTTTGGAATAAAGAAAAATATACAGAAAATCATTTTTATCTGACCACACGTCAGTAAACAACAAATCAACTTGTCATTTTAAAAACACTAGATCGAATCTCTAGGTAATGTCAAATCGAAAACTAAAATAGGACTGAGTGAGAAGGAAATAAAAAAATGTTTTTTTTTCCTATTATAATTAAAAATAAAGACAATTTCAATTAACAACATTATAATGTACTGATCTCTTATTATAGTAAGGTTGTTTTAACTTGGTTGGGTTATAGGATTCCATAGTTTACTTAAGTATTTAACATTCTACAAACAGTGAACCATAGCTAAAATATTGGCTTACAATGTTTATGTAGAGTAAAAATAGTAAGGAACACGACGTCACCGCCTGTCATCGCGTGTGCGCCATAGACAAGTCGAATCAACCTCACTATTAACGTCCGAAAATTCAAAAAAAGGAAAATAAATTAAAAACTACAGCAGTAGGCTAGCCAGATTATTCTTAAATTTACATAAAATGCTAACATATATTATTATATTTTTTGTTTTATATTTTAAAATATAATATCTCTTATACACTATGGTCTTATAAAAACAAACGGTATGACGAGTAAAAAGTTGTAAAATATCCCATTTGTATGAAAAAAAAACAACACAAAAAAAATGCGTTCCTTTAAAAAAAATATACATTACAGACTAAAAAGCACACAGTACAATGACTTAAAAATGGACAGTAACTGTCAAAATACAGTAAAAAAAGACCGACGAAAAATAATCCTATACTTTTTTTTATCTCTATGTCAACAGACCATAATATATAATCGATAAAATCTATGTCGTAATTATATTATTTAAAAGCACGAATGGCGCGGACCCCCACCTCAAGCCGGCTACTACCTACATCCGAGATATACGACGTTTATAACCCTTTTTAATTTAATTATAACCTTTTTTTAATTATAACATTATAACCTTTTTCATTTGCACCACCGAATCTCCAAATCGGTCTCATTAATGTGCTTTCTTGACGTACACGTATAAATCAATTTAATTTAATTTGTTTTTAAGAGCAACCCCAAATCGCATCGAATGAAAGGCAGCATCAAATGAATAGATCAAAAATGGCGTCGCTGCGGATGCACAGCCGCCATCTTAACCTATTTTATTTAATCCAACCTGAACATCTTGTTAACTCTACTCGGCATTGCATTCGGCTCATTATTGAATTGAAATGACAAACTTGTCAACGTCACTTTGACAGTTGCAAAGTGACAATTGACAGATGCATTGATGTGTTATTGCTATTAAATACTTGACATTGGCTAAATACCCGCTAAGTTGTGGGTGAGGCCATGTTCATACCCATTTTATTCCATCGCATTTCGTAAGAACATTGCTTTTGCTTTTTAATGTCAGCCGATTGTGGAGCACACACGGGGCGTACATTATATGTACCCCGGATATTGGGTAGGCCGGTTGCGATGGCGAATGGTCCCATAAAACATGAAAGCATTACATGCCATTTACATAAGAGAATACTTGTAATTATAATTAACGCACCAAGGTTTCTGTAGCGATGTCGAATGCAAAACATTGATCAGTCAGATGCCGAACATTTCGCTTGTCATCTTCATTTGTACCGCAGTCGTTAATTACTAAATATTGAATCGAAACGAATATACAGCGTGACACAGAAAGGGGATATTTGTAATCATAATGTGAAGTCACAATGTCGATGTAATTTTTTTTTTTAACATTCACCAAAAATGTAATTTTTTTGGGAACAAAAAAATATTTTATAAAATTCAATGGTGTGTGTACCCTTTCTTTATAACCCTGTATATATGGGCGAGCTGTATGTGCTTTAGTATATTCCTGCTCGCTGAAGCGATAATATTTACGTTTGTCTTATAATCAAACATCGGTAATCAAGCGTCGGCCTAGAGGTTAGTAGGACAGCTTGTAAATAATACGTCGGGGGTTCGATGCCACAGCTATTGACGTGAACCACACCTAGCACAAGCTTTGGCTTAGTTGGATAAACTGACGGGATTAAAAATATTGTAATAAAAAATAACACTAGTAATTACAAAAAAAAAAAACAAGAAATTTCAGAACAATTTCAGAGTTAAGAAATTATATTTCATGTTGAGCTGCCTTAAGTCACTTAAATAAATAACTGTTCAACATTTTTCATTTGACATCGCAATTCAACAGTCAGAGTAAAAACTAAAAAATAAAAAAAACAGTAGTTGTCAATAAAAAAAAACAATTTATCGACCATAAGAACTCGTTTGGCAAGTCATAAGTGAAATCGTCAAAAAAAAAATTCAATTTATAGTTTTCTTTTGTTTATGGTCAAGAAATAAATTAAATTAAAAAAATAAAAGTTACGCCGTCCGTTCCTACTTAGCTTTCTAACCACTAAAACAACATAATTTGCTCAAAATTGAGAATATATTTAGACGTTGCGCACGCGCCGAAAAGACAGAATTCTTTGCCCTCACACGTCATTATATCAATGGCATAGATTTATAGATCCTACACGTGCCAATGGAAAAATGTATGCAACTATGATCATAGCTAGGATCATACCAAAATTATATTTTCATATAAATAGGACGTCCTAGCCCTATGGAACAGATATACGATCATGTTAGACCTAAGTCGAGTCAAGACGAGACTTCTGTCACGGACACTGGCTCTCTCTATCACACTTGATAGGGGGGAATGAGACGCAGATATTCTCTCACATGTTATCACGCCCATCTCCTAATTTCACTGCCATTTTTCCAAAAATCCGTACAACCCTAAATCTAAAGGCCCTTTGACAATGTATTTAGTATTAAAGAAATTTTGTATAATATCGGTGGTATTGCCATAAAGAATAAAGCTTATAAGGAAACAAAAATGTAGTATCTTTTCGCCATAGACAATCGCAATGTCTAACGCAACTGTCAAAAGTGACATTTGGATTGTATAGGACTTGGGGTCTCGGTTGTCACATCATTATTTTATTTGTAATGTGTATTTATTGAATTTGCTATTGCTATAAATTACTTGACATTGGCAAAATAACCGCAAAGTTGTGGGTTAGGCCATTTGCATATCCATTTTGTTTTATCGCATCTCATTTCGTAAAGAAAGAAGTGTAGGACTTGGGGTCTCGGTTGGCAAGTTAATCTCAATTTTGAGCAAATATAACACCATCTATCGTCAAAGGGTATTAGCGCAGGCTCTAGCATGTACACTTTACAGCTGCAAGTTGTTTGGTGGGATTACGAAAACATCACATGAATTTTAACATGCAAACGAGAACTCTATTTACGTAGCATTTTAAAGTCGAATATCTAAACGCATAAAGCGTCCGCCATCTTGAAATAAGTTGACAGTTCGTTTCACAAAAAACATCATTATATAATTATTTCGTATATTAATTTATATTTATTGTTATGTTGGGATTACAAAAACGTTTACTGGGAAGCATTGGTCGAGGAAGATAATTGAATTTATTCATTATTTTATTTAACTATATAACTAGAGGCGTGTTAATCGATTAATAACATACAGATGGAAAATTTATAAAATTAAAAATGCACAGTATACAAAAAATACTTACCAAAAATATGTGGACTGGATTTTGAAATAATCAGTTCAGTTCTTGTCATAAAACAAGTTACTTTTAGTGAACAGTCGAATACAAAATGGCGGACGCGATCTCATATACAGTGCGATTCCTTTCTTCAAAATATAATTATGTACACCCACCACTAAACACACTGTGTAAGCTGTATAACGAATGAAAAAGTACGCGCATAATTTTCAAATCCCTTACAATTATTACGAAAAAAAAATTACAAGTATAGAAAGCGAGATGGCAGTGTGGACTTGTGGGTTTATCTGTGGACAAGACAAAATATAATATATAAATATCGCCAGACGAACACACCAACTATACGGTACCACACTCAGTGGCGTAGCATGGGGGGGGGGGGGCACTTTGCCGGGGCCGGCATGACGCAGATGGCGGTTAGAAAAAAAAAATCTTCCAGTGTTTTTTTTTCGTAATTTTTTTTGTCTTTACCATGCCCCAATTTTTTTATAATGAACAGCAAAAATAAGAGGGCGGCAAATTTGAAATCCGCCCCGGGTGCTAATGACCTATGCTACGCCACTGGCCACACTAACTTGTATTATGGGTACCGTACAATGGACTGAGAGCGAACTCAAATTATAATACTTATATAGATATTAAACATCCATGACTCGGGTACAAACATTCGTGCTCATCGCACAAAGTTTGTCCCTACCAGGATTCGAGCCCGGTACATTCGGCGCAGAAAGCAGGATCACTACCAACTGCGCTAATGAGGTCGTCGTTCGTTAAGACAAAATATAGATGAATCCTGCAGATTCCGGTTGCTTCACACTTCAAGTGCGAGATTATTCATAAGCTAACCGGTATAGGTTTAGTTTAGGACCAACTAGTATTTAAACTCTCCGTGGTGACTTACACCTGGACTTAGTCCAGCTGTAAGAGTCTCGCTTCTGTGGAAATTTGTCTACCAACTCTTTTTTGTCTCCCGCTTTGCAATGGAGGGAAGTGGATAATTTTCTTCCAACTCCTCCTATTTTTATCTTTCGATTAATTTCACATCTTTACATATTAAGACACATTGTATGGAGAATTGAAAGTTTTAAATACTGTTCGCTCGAGGCGGCATTCAATTTACCATACATAAACTATAAACTGTGCAGTTAGCTTACGAACAATCTCGCACTTGACGTACAGATACAAAATACTTTAAAGAATAGAAACTCGCACTTGGGTGTACTGATTTGAAATGATACCTCGGGAGATCAGCTCAACGAACATCTATACTGATATCATAAATGTGAAAGTTTGGATGGATGGATGTTTGGTACTCAATCACGCCAGAACGGCTGAATGGATCTGGATGAAATTAGGCACAGAGATAGATTATAGTCTGGAATAGCATATACGCTACTTTTTATCCCGGTAAAATGTACAGTTCCCGTGGGATAGATTTGTTTTAATATTTCACAGCGCAAAGGATCGACATGATTTTTTGCGCGGGTAACAGCGCAGGGCGCAGCTTGTTTTGTATAAATAGATACCTCTAGGCGGGCTGTGGCGTGCTGGACTTCTTCTTTTCCTTCTTCTTCTTGAGGAAGGAAGGCGTCCGGAGGCCTTTCTTCTTCTTCTTGTCCTTCTTGGGGGAGTCCTCGGTGGACACCTCCTTGGACGGCGAACCCTGAGCCGAAAACCAGTCAGGTTAAAGTATATTATAATAGCAGTGATAGCCAAGTTGGTAGAACGCTCGCCTCGGTAGCGAGGATCGCAGGTTCAAACCCCGCCTCGCATCTCTGAGATGTCTGGATTTCATGTGCGAATCTCATTTTCAACCATGATTATCACTTGCTGAACGGTGAAGGAAAACATCGCGAAGAAACCTGCATGTCTGAGGGAACCCCTCGAAAGAAGTATGGAATCCGCCAACCCGCACTGGGCCAGCGTGGTGGACTATGGCCTAATCCTCCTCGCATTGTTGAGAGGCCCGTGCCCAGCAGTGGGACATTAAAAAGGGCTGGTATTATTATTATTATAAACACACGAAAAATAATTACAAGCGCGCTAAACAAGTCAAGTTCCAAGGTTAGTTCACCCTTTCTGAATTACCTTGTTCAGATAATAAACATTACGATCCAGGTACAAACATTCGTGCTCATCACAGCCTGCCAGGAATCGAACCCGGTACTCTCTTATGCAACATAATTGGGTTCAACATACCTCTTTACTGCTGTGCGAGAATGTACTCTGATGGGCGTCGGAATGATCACCGTTCAACGTGTGCTCGCCTGTTGCAACAAATAAATAAAATGTATAAAATAAAACAAAAACAAAAAATCCTCTTTGCAAAATTGAATGTACAAAAAATACGAAGAAATTTATTGTTTGCTATCGTCGAGTGTACAATTAAATTCTATGGTGCCAAACATAAGTAAAATGTATAAAATAAAACAAAATCTCGTCTTTGCACAATTAAATGTACAAAAATAGTAAGATTCTATTTATTGTTGGCTATCGTCGAGTATACTATTAAATTATATGGTGCCAAAAATAACATGCTAAGAGTAAAGTGCCAAACATTATGAGTAACAAAAGTGCCAAACTCACCATAGAGTTAGTGCCAAATAGTGCCGCTTACCTTCACAGTGGGTTAGTACCAGGAACCGCCGCGTACGGAACCACGTGTAAGCTATTGGTGTCATGCAAAGCGTTAAACCAAAAAACACATATTGCAAAAAGCATTTGTGAGAATATACAACCAAAACGATCTCAAGAAAGTGTATTAAAATGCAATATAATATTTTTTACGTTTGCAATTCAACGCCATTTTGAAAAAAAAAACAATTACTTGTCTCTATTTAGATAGCAAAATGCAAACATAAAAAAATAAAACAAAAAAAAATAATTTTATTGAGATTTTTTGCAAATAAGAAAGTGGAACAAGAACAAGCGTTTATGTTATTTGGCGTTGTAAAAAATATTTATTCCATTGTTTTTCTTTATGCAGTAAATCTATCCCCAAATTTATAAACAGTTATAATGAATCATGATGGGACATTATAACGGACTTTTCAGAGGAAAAAGTGCGTCATAATAGCTTTATAACGCATTATAAGTTTCTATAAAATCGAGAGTTAATATTTAGACTGAATGCCAAAATTATCACAACATACCCAAAACACATTTAAATATTATCCCAAACCTATATTTAAAAAAATGTTTTTTTAGCGTTGTTGCTACATATTTGTTAATAAAACACAAACACACACAGATAAGCGGGTTTTAATTACATGCAAAACACACAAGCGCTATAAACAGGAGCATACAATGAAAACATTAAACAAATTGTTTATGGTTAAAAAAATATGTTAAATTCCAATGCCAATTATATTTTATTACACAATTTTATAAAATGCAAGCCTACGAAGATAAAAACTCACTGGCACATAAGAAAAATAGAGAACACAAAATGCAATAATAAAAATAAAAAAAAAGATTCGTTCGTGAATGACAATTATTAAAAAGAAAATTTGCAAATATCCAAACCAAAAATAATCATTAATCACAACTGGTGCTATTTCTGTTGACATATTTTCATTGACACTTTTAATCTATTTTTTATTTAATTTTTTTTAAGAATGTAATATGTCTTGCCCTTATAATGGCGGCCCTACTTACCAACTAAACGGTAGGTATTTTGCCAATATCCAGTAATTAATAACAATTTAACAAGTGAAATTAATTATTAATAAAAACGAATAGTATTGTGAAAGTATCATATTTAAATTTTAACATATTCAATATTAGAACTAGCACCATTGATATGTTTTTAAGTCTTGTTTATGGTATATTTCTTTCTTGGTTATGGTGTAAACATAATACTTTGTACGTCAAGTGCGAGATTGTTCGTAAGCTAACCATATAGTTTATAGTTTACCGTATTTAGACATTTTGTATGGATAGGTAATTGAAAGTTTTAAATACCGTCCGATAGAGGCGCTTTTCAAGTCTCCATACAAAATGTCTAAATACGGTAGACTATAAAGTATACGGTTAGCTGTTGAGCTGTTAAGTTGTGTGTTGACACACAACGCATCTACCAACAATTCAGGGCGTTGTTGATCACGGGACTGAACCAAAAAGAAACATTATTTTATATTATGATAATTTTTGGTATGGCCACAATTTAAAGCTTATTTTTCATACAGTCAAACATCCTATTTATTAATTAGCTTCCAATACTCCCAACGAATATTCCCGTAAACAATTTTATTATTTATTTAACATCACTCACCATCGTTTAGTTATCAAAACTAAAGGTTAAATAAATCACCGATTGAATAAATAAATAAATATCGCCTGATAATCTTGCAACTGTTCAAGTCTCAAACTTGTATTCTCGACACCGTACAAATTACTCTGGAGCGTGGGCCCAGCAATACCCAGACTCCGTTGAACGAAACTGTCGAATTGTCTATGACCTCTAAGTTACATAAACTATAATTGATTGGGACTGGACTAAGGTGGGACTTTTTTAAGGACAACATATTCTTTAATTATCCTACCCTACTAGTACTGTAGACTACTCCACGAGGATCGGGCTTACGGTATAAGAATACGAGGGACTTTATGCAAGGCTCACGTTCCCAGCTAAGCGTCTGCTAATTCTGCTTGGAGCCTTATCTTTACTTTTAAAATCATTCATTGATACGTCTTGAATATACAAAATGGGTAAGCCATATATTTTATAGGCTGCTGTCAATTTTGGCATTGTCTAATTCACTCGTATCGAAGCTCTCCGACATTCTAAACTTAGATATAATCTTGTAGAATAGTGTGTGTTCGAATGGAGGCCACGACGAATACTGGCGTCTCGACGGCTTTCTATGTACCTCATATATCAACTTCTTTTGCGGTTCATTCGATTCGAATTGCGAATCGATTACATCCTCGCTCGACATGTAATCGATGTTGGAGGCGCTAGGCGATCCGATACCTATATTCGCTAATACACTCGATCGTTTATCGTTAAAACCATTGGAATCATCCAATTCGAGGGAAACGAAACTTGGCAACGTCTCGTCTGCATTCTTGACGTTCCTACTCACAGCTGTTTCAGTGTCTGTGAAGTTTTCGTCGAAGGATAACCAGTATTTGACGCCGCCGGCGTGTTCGGTCTGTGACATAGATATGACTTTGGCTTTTTTTATGAACGGCGATGTTATATCGTCGAGGATGTTCGAGGATTTACTGGGTGTGTCCAATTCAAAAATTGGTCTTTTATTTGGTGACGATAGAGTGTTGGTATCTGATTCATTATATCTATCAATAGCGTCGTTGTAATACGAAATGTCTTGATCTGCAGTCAATTCACCCAGATCTGTTGTATCATCATTATTAACTTTATCTAGCGGCCATGATTTGTCGATTCTATTATCACAAATAGAATCATTGATAAATATATTAGAGATATCCAAGTCTGTGTCGTTGTTGGACAATTCAGACGGGGTTGAATTGTCACTGCGTTCTTTATTGATTTCGTAAGTGTGTAGTCCTCGTTCGTTTGATGAATTAGTGTTATCATTAATTTCAATGTTGGATTCATATTCATATGCAATTGTATTTACGTCTTTATCACGTGCTAATGTATCCAGGCCGCACGCGATTTCTTCGTAAGCCGATTCGCTACTGTCATTTTCATTCGTTGAATCGTAATGTCCGGCGAACTCCTCCAAAAAAGCGTTATTCATGTCGCTCAGATATTCTATGAAATATGTTTCGTTAAGAGAGTCTCCTATATCGGCACTTATTTTATCTTCCTCCTTATACACAGCAGAAGTTTCTGAAATAACTTTCGGAATATTTTTTTCCTCAAAAATGTTTAAATTGACATCCAAATTGTGTTCTTCGGGTGAGATGTTTTCAATATTTATATCAAGAGTTCCTGTATTATGTATCAAACATTCATCTGCGTCTGTATTTATGAAATCATTTTCATTAATTATTGAATCATTCATTTCGGCCATTATCTTATCGTAAGGGTGTTCTGTATGTTTGTTTTCGTGTGAACTTATTTCAATATGATTAGTAGCATTATGCGTAGTATTAATTTCAATATAAGCATCAGTTTTTACATTTAAATCATTGTCTATGGTATATTCAACATCGTAAACCACCGTCTCAGTTATATGTACCGCAGATATATCTTCATTATTATGCGACCATAGAGGTATTGCTGTGTAAATAATATCTTCATAATCAGCGACTGTTACCACTTTTTTTAAGCCTTTATCTACTTTATGTTTGCCATCACTGGTATATAATACTCTGTTGAATAGATAATATAAGATACCTTCTATAATTTTATTTGTTTGTGTATCAATATCACTTACTTCTGTTAGTATTGTATCGTTACAGACATTTTGTTCTATGTCTTCAATTAGTTTAGCTATGGAGAAAGTTTCACTTTCAGCTTTTGTGCTATCATCATTAAGTGCATAATCGTTTGGAGAGGTAACTTCTGAGTTATCAATATTTGGAGCTGTTACCAATGGTGCTACTATTTCTTCAGCAATGTCTACGATATTATTGTTTTCATCATCGTTTTGTGTTAAAACTTCAATTACTGGGTTAACTATTTCAAGAAAATCGATCCTACTGAAAAGTGTCGCTAAAATTTCCGTTACAAATTCATATATTTCAAATTCCGCTGTCGAATCAAAGCTGACTAGCTCCGAACTTAGAGTGCTCGCCAAAGAACTGTGCCTCCTATTCTCATGTGGTTTAAGCTTATTTTCAGTTGGTAATATATCTAATACATTATCAACCACACATTCAAGTGTTTCTATGTGATTATCTTTACCTTCGTAAATATCTATAGCTGTTGACACAACACTAGAGGTCCTATTTACTTCATTTCCAGTGACATCAGAACTATCCTTTCTACATTCAGTTTCTAGAACTCCCATAGTAACTTTATCAACTTCGCTATCAGCTATTTCTTCTTTTAATTCACTGGCCGTTACAGCTGTATCGACAGCTACACTTACAATATTATCAATGAATTCAGCATCTTTCTTCTCGTTTTGAGAAGTATTAGATTCGTCTCCGTACGAACTTTTGGATTCTTCTAGAATTGGTTCAAGCGCGTTAACGTCACGCGACTTTAGAGGGGATTTCCTTCTGTCTTCTCTCGCGTAGTCCTCACAGTAGAAGTCTATTGGCACTGAGTAGTCTCTTATGTCTTTCTCAACTAAATCCTTGACAGGACTTTGGTAAGCCTCCTCAAAGTCGTCAGTGAAACTGTGATACTCTCCTTCAGTGGACTCTATCGTTTTATCCGCATCTTCTATTGGGACTACAGGTACTAACTCAGCTTTGTAGAGGCCATCATTATCGTCATTAGTTCTTAAATCAAGTTTCTCAATGACTACAGTATCATCATCAGGTTTCTCAATAACCGTCTGATTTTCAGACGAAAAACTATTACCTATATCGCCTATATAAGTATCCTCATTAAACTCTTGACTATCAACGAACTCTATATCTTTTTTATCGACTTTGAATACGGGAACTATTTTCTCTTGCACGGTAACAACAGTTTTGTCTTCGTCTGCACATTCCCGGGGTATATTGTCTACCGAGAAGAATACAGGATTGGGGGTCTTAGTTTTACGAGTGGTATTTAGCTCCCAAGCGTAGGAGACGTTTGTGGCGCCGCAGGAGTTACACCGAGGTACATGAAAGTGTATAGGTTCGGGGTCTTTCAAGTTAGTGTTGATGAAACCGCTATGGGACCTAGTTCGAAAGATTTTAGAGGTCTTCTGACGCGGTAACGATCTGGTACGGAGACCAAACTCAGATTTGCATCTGCCGTCCCAGTCTATGGAGGGGATAGAGTAGAGGCTGGATCTACTGCTGGCCATACAAGTTTGGTCGTCGTTCAAGCGATTATTTAAACTGATTTTGCATTTAGGATGCTTTGGTGAGTCGAAAATTTTAATGAAATTGTCAAAATTCGAGCTACGGGAATATTCGCGTCTCGCTCTGTCACCGCTGGCTTCTTTGTTAGCTTGGTTCGTACCTGCAATGGGGGTGATGTGGATTAGCAAGCGGTGAATGCAAGCAAGGATGCTGTGTGACACACATATGAATATATTAACATTTACTTCGATCTAGTATCATTTATAAACTTAAGTTATCATATTAATATGATGTCGTGGATATATGATAACATATTATATCCCGTAAGCATTGGCACACGGTTGATATGGAATAATCAACGAAAGTCAACCACATGATTTATTGCTTGTTTAAAAAAAACATTGTTATCTATCGAATGGATCAAAGTAAATTTAAATTTTTCATACATGTTTATCAATTCATCACATACTTAATGAAGTAAATTTCTTCATGGATGTCTTTTTACACGATTTTAGCATCTCTGAACTTGCTAACGATGATGACCTCTGAACTTGCTAACGACACAGATGTTGATTAGGATTTGGACAATAATATGAGTGCTTTAAGCACCAATCAATGTAAGACGACGAAACTAACTTAGCTCATAAAATGACTTTACTATCGTCAAACTTGCGAATGTCACAAATGTTGACAATGTGGACAATAATAACCCATTTCAAGCACCTACCAATGAAAACCAACATACCTAACGTATATTGATCTCTTATATATACACGAATACTACACATTGAAATGAAACTAATCTTACGGATTTTATCGCGTTCATTTTATGTTTTGCGTTCCCGACCTCAAGACACTGTGAGCACTCACTGCATACATCGGACCGCAAACAACAACTAAATAGGAGGGTGCCCCACTTGAAACTTTGACACTAGCACGTCGAACACCTCAGTCCTCCCGTGACCACGGTCGCTGTAAAGCAGCCCAAACGTTGGGAACGTAAAAACATAAAATAAACGCGATAAAATTCGTAACATTAGTTTCATTTCAATATACCTAACATAGCTCATAATATCGAGCTGAATATACTTGAACTTGCTAACGACATAAATAATGATGACGATTTGAATATCAAAGAGCCATCAATGAGAGACAACGCAACGAACATAGCTCAAATGACAGACGTTCCACAAATGTTCATGGATGGCGGGTCGGATCAGTTGCGCTGCATGTGCCTAGTGAATGTAGCGTCTCGATCTACTGCCGCCTTCCTACCTAGGCAAGTATGCTCCATCGTAGATCTCATCGTCACTTACCATCAGGTGAGATCGAGATCAAATACTTGCCTATAATGTAATAAAAGAAAAAAAAATGTACTAAGATAAGACGCAAGCAATGAGAATGTAGTGGCTGAAACGAGACTTGAGGAAGATGGGTCGACATATTATAATATACAAGGTGTAAGCGGCATCGCAACGAAAACTGATGCCATGGATTTAACTCACGATTCTGAACCCCCCACAGTTGGAATTTTTCGTCGTACTTTTCATGAATTTTGAGAATTATAACTTGATTTGAGCATGAAATCGTAATAGAAGTCTATAAAAAAATACTTAAGCTGCAATGTAAATTAAAACTCGATATGCTCGAGCGCGCTCGCTACTCACACGGGGCGGGTATCGCGCGGAGCGATGTATTGTGATCGCGTTGCTTACGGTACATTGCGCCCAAAAATACATCATTTGTAACCCATGACTTCCGAAGTACATGATTTCTATAGTTTTATTACAAGCATTAAGTAACCTTTACGCAAAGCTTTCGTTATTATGCCCCTCACATCCATGATATAATATCGCCAGACGAACACACCGACCACACGGTACCACACTAAGCAACGCTTGTATTATGGACACCGTACAATGGACTGAAGGCGAACCCAGTATATAATACTTATATACATATTAAACATCCACGACTCGGGTACAAACATTCGTTTTGACCATTGGACGTACACAAGCTTCTTGAATCACGCAAATAGTTAGAGCATTTCCCCACACCCATAGACACAGACACAACAATTAAACCAATTCCCGTAGAATTGTAAAAATAATAGAGATAGGAAAGCCTTTGGAAGAAATAGAGAGAAAGAGGAAAGATGGCACATATTTTTAGACGACAGTTTAAATTTTTCATATTAAGAAAAGATCTATACTAATATAATAAAGAGTACAGTTTCATAGATCTAAAATCAAGGCACGCTTCGTCAGCGATACGTGACCCAAATTGGATAGTCAATTATTATTTGATTTAGTATATTTAATCCTAAGCACTGTTGACAACAAACCGACTAAATGTAACTATAAACGAGGACCCGAATGGCATCAATATGAAATAACAAACATAAAATAAAAAAAAATACAACCGAATTGAGAACCTCCTTTTATTGAAGCCGGTTAAACAACGAGACGAATTGGGTGGTATAATTTAGTAGACAAAAACGAAGACTCTCCTATCTCTATATTTCCCAACTCTTTAACTGCCGAATGACGTCACAAATCACCAAAGTCAACGCCCCCCCCCCCCCAATCCGTGACGTCACAGCCTCACCTCGCGCGACAGTGTGCTGCACCGCGGTGTGCTGCGCGCGCACGATCACCGGCCCTGTGATTGGCTCCGGGGCTGGTGACGTCACGCTCGACGTCGGCGCAGACGCAGGCGAGTCGTAGAACACCTCGTCATCGGAGAGGAGGCTCGGGTCGCGCGCATACGCTTCACGCAAAGAGATGGCGCGTCAATCGCCAGTACACGACCATACCAATCAAACGCCAACACATTATCGTGAAATAATTAACTGAAACTATCATTACTATCACATCGACACTATCATTAACCAACACTACGATATTAATTACTACGGCTTCACATAAAAATAATACACCACCCTGCCGTCAAATAATGCCTGCCATTCATTAAATACATTATTGTTACTGTCTTATTAATCTATATTTAATCAACACAATCATTCTTTACGAAATCATTGAGGACACGTATCTTAACTCACTTCGTATATCATTAAATGACACACCTGTGATTTCCATACCATGAATTGGTGGAATCTCAGCGGCCTAACACTTCGCTAAATTGTCAGATATTCATTCAAAAATCATTACTTTCATCACGGCACTACCTTCATTTATTTCCGTCCGTCAAATAATCACTATATCATTAATAGACACAATCACTAACTGAAACTATCAACATTATTCGCCACTATATCATTAACAGACACCATCATTATTATGATATCATTAACTGAAACTATCGTCATTATTCGCTCACACCCCTCTCACCTCTAACGACGACGTGTTGCGTCCGCGCCGGCGCCAGTCCCGTGGTAACAGTGGAACTCAAAAACACCTCATCGTCTGTTAGCAGGTTCGGGTCTCGGGCTGACGCTTTATTTTCGAAAAAAGGATAGAAATACGTGTGTGTCATAAAGAATCGACCTAATCTAAACATATCCATATATACATAAAACAAAGTCGTGTTAGTTACACGATTTATAACTCGAGAACGGGTGGGCCGATGTTATGACATTTTTTTTTAATATATCCGCCCCGAATAGCTGAATGACACATGAATAAAATTCACAACAAAAATAATAATAATGATAATTAAATCTCTCATATATTTGATTCTGAGGCGGTACGAAGTTCGCCGGGACAGCTGGTTAAGAATATAAACCAATCACAGGATAGTCTTCTTAGACAATAGTAACTTGAAGATAAATGCAAGTACCAAGAAATAAATATTGATCTCTTATATTTACGCGAAGAGTAACACTTTGAAATAAAAAACTTATTTTACAGATTTTATTTTCTGCGTAGATCGGACCGCGAGCGACAACTAAATATGAGGGTACCCCGGTTCAAACTATGACACTAGGACGTCTAACAACTCAGTCCGCCCGTGACCTAGGTTGATGTAAAGCAGCCGAAATGTCATGGATGGCGGGTCAGATCAGTTGCACTGCATGTGCCTAGTGAATGTAGCGTCTCGATCTACTGCCGCCTTCCTACCTAGGCAAGTATGCTCCATCGTAGATCTCATCGTCACTTACCATCAGGTGAGATCGAGATCAAATACTTGCCTATAACGTAATAAAAAAAAAAAAAAAAAGTACTTAAAAAACATAAGATAAAATCTGTAAAATAAGTTGCGTATCAAGTGAATAATTAGTTAATATCAAGTTCACACAATTGTCATGCAAATCAAGCACTTATTTGCATAGAAAAAGTGCGATCAGCAATCATGCAACAGCACTTACATATATTCAGGGTGATACCAGAAAGGCTATACTAACGTTGTAACCTTTCCATTTGTAATCATTTTGTGAGGTCGGAATTAAAATGTCAATTTAAAAAAAAATATTTTCCCAAAAAATTACATTCGACATTGTGTTGAGAAGAGAATTTATTTTTAAAAATAATTTTCCAAATTGTGTAATTAATGACGGAGATCTGAGGTAACAAACATACAAAAAAAATACAACCGAGTTGAGAACCTCCTCCTTTTGAAGTCGGTTAAAAATCATCTTAATATCCAAATTCTGACATCACATAATAATAATTACAATGCGCTAAAGCAGTGTTGGCACAAATATTAGTATACGATTTCTGTAATACCCTGTAAGTGTAAATGTAACAATAATTATGCAAAATATTTTCTCAGATCCATCCGTTAGGCGTACACAGGACTCGCAAAAAAAAAAAGTTTTCTTAAGAGTTAAAAAAATATATCAGAATCAGAAAATTTGTTATTCGCGTAGACCATTAAGTACAGTACTTATGAATCGTCAAAAGTTACTAAAATACTAAGCTACCACTTCACCGCCCGTTCGGAATGCCGTTCCTATGGAGAAGAACGGCCGAGAAGAAATCACATCCAATTTCGGAACACTACTGTTTTAATTTCATAAATTTCTAAATGTAAAATTGCAAAATATGTGACATCACACTAGGGTAGGGGGTCTCTGTGTGGTGTGGCGGAACACCGTCAGGTTTTAGTGAGCCGGAGTCTTACATCACCAGTCTGTCTCCCTGTGGCAGACTGGTACCCATGAAGGGTTTCCTGACGATAAAAAAAAAAAAAAAAAAGGTAGGCGGGTCTCTCAAATGTGACCAGATGTGACACGGACGGGGGAGGGGCAAAAATTCATGAAATTCGTGTGACGTAATTTATGGATGGCCTCCAATTTGATTTATTTCATATCTTTATAACCTACTGTTGGCCCGTGTTCAAATATTGTACACTATCACTGTTACACCTTGTATAGACACATACCTTTCGTCCGATCGGCGTGAGCGCGCTCCGCGTTCAAGAAATCAGTGGCGTCAGCTAAAAAGACGGTATTATGCGTTTTACACGAAACACTACATGCAGACTAGTATCAGTTGATGAGAGGATAATAACAGCCGAGTAAAATCTAATAAATTCAAAGAGCATGCCTTCAAAACGAAACAGGCAAGTAGAAAAATGAATTCAATAAAAAAAAATACTGGATGCACTAACCTATGTATGCGACTGTACAATTTTATTATGACAGTACAGGGTAATTCAGAAAGGGTATACTTACCTTAGAACCTGCGCTTCTTAACAAATTATTTGCTCAGAAAAAATCACATTATCATTTGGTTCAGAGCATTTGTTTTATTAAATCGACATCTCGAAGAACCACAACCCTTTCTGAATCACTCGGTATAGCCAATCTTGAGCCCTAGATATGATAGACCTTTTAAAACGTTAAAGAATGTCTAATACATGTTATCTCACAAAATTTCTTAAAAGGTCTCGTCCATTTTTGCCAGTGGCATTGCAAAATAATCTTATTTGGCAAAATGGTTTGTAACTCTCTTGTAAACTTCTATGAATTTGGTGGTACTACTTACCATCGCTTAGAACGACCTCGGGCTGACTGCGTATGGGCGCCTGTTTTGTCTCTATTCTCAGCACACGGTGTTCTGAGTAGGAAAGAGAAGGAACATTAATCATTATATATCTTCCCTATTGAAATTAGGATGTTTTGAAGATGGCTGGGCGCTACCACCGACTTCGGATCCAGTAATTAATATAGTGAGAAGCAGTGATAGCCAAGTTGGTAGAACGCTTGCCTCGATAACGAGGATTGCAGGTTCAAACCCCGGCTCGCACCTCTGGGATTTTTCACGTGCGAATCTCATTTTCAACCAAGATTATCACTTGCTAAACGGTGAAGGAAAACATCGTGAGGAAACCTGCATGTCTGAGAGAACCCCTCGAAAGATGTGTGAAGTCTGCCAACCCGCATTGGGCCAGCGTGGTGGACTAAGGCCTAATCCCCCCTCGCATTGAGGGGATACCCGTGCCCAGCAGTGGGACATAAAAAAGGGCTGGAATTATTAATTAATATAATTAAATCCAAAACCAAGCGCACCATTGCAAGACCACAAGACACTGTGAGCATTTTCTGCGTAGATCGGACCGCAAGCAACAACTAAATATGAGGGTACCCCGTCTCAAACTATGACACTAGGACGTCAACCACCTCAGTCCTCAAGTGACCAATTCCGCTATTTTAAATAAAATGACAAACAAATGCCATTCCAGCGACACACTATTAAGGTACCATTACGACTGTGACAGATTGGCTATTCTGCTGAAACTTTAATGTCGTCTCGATGGAGTCTCATTTCAGTGTCAATGGTTGTGTGTCGACTGCTAGCAACGTCAGATAACGAGTAGAACACCATTACTTAACACATTATATTGATACGCGACTGAAGTACAGAATACGAAATAGTTCTATGGCAGTTGAGTGGCTGGTCAGTGGAAAGCCGCTGGTCTTAAAAAGCTAGTAGACTACCAAATGTGTAAAATCATTCAATCGACACGCTATCGACACTCCACTGAAGCGTTTGTAAATTTGCAAAATTGAACCCCTGTTAGGTACTTAACCCTTAATAGCCTAGAGTTTCAATTTTGATACCAATCTTTTAAACCGAATGTTCACATTACTATTAGTTTTTTTTTTATAGGTTGGCTGTACGTATTTTACTGTTGTATAATATTCTTTCCAACGAAATTAAAAAAAAAATCAAATGTCATTATTATTAAACACGGTAATATTAAAAATAAATCACTTTCGTAATTTTTTTTTTTTTTTTATTACATTATAGGCAAGTATTTGATCTCGATCTCACCTGATGGTAAGTGACGATGAGATCTACGATGTAGCATACTTGCCTAGGTAGGAAGGCGGCAGTAGATCGAGACGCTACATTCACTAGGCACATGCAGCGCAGCTGATCTGACCCGCCATCCATGAATGGCAACACCGAACATCATGCCGGAACACGGCTAGGCCGCTCGGTGACATGGCTTTGTTCAGTGGGTGGTGACTAACCACGGCCGAAGCCTACCACCAGTAGAGTTGTCACCTGGTTGGCACCACCCAGGGTCACGTGTAGGGTATCTCGAGGGTACTTAATTCTCCTACGGACGAAGGTGACTCGACCCCAACTAAATCTAAATAAATAAAATCTAAATCAGGCTACTAAGGGTTAAGGGCTTCACAGGTGCACATAAGAGCAATGATCACGAACAGACTGGTAGCTTACCGTCGCGTGACTCCTCCTCGGTTTCCGAAGGCGCGCTCGCGGGCGAGGTGATCTGGGCTGCGCTGATCGCCTCCGACTCGGACAGGTCGGTGTCGTCTGCCAATCAAAAATATTATAATAATATCGCCAGACGAACATACCAACTGTACGGTCCCACACTAAGCAACGCTTGTGTTATGGGTACCGTACAATGGACTGAGGTCGAACTCAGTATATAATACTTATATAAGGTGTGACTCTCCACACCACCCTCCTCTCCTCTCTCTCTCTACCCCCCCCCCCCCCCCCCCCCTCCCATCCAACCATGATCATCATCATCGTCTTCAACACCACCATTATCATCAGGGATACTTAAAACAACGATGTAACAATTTTCTCGACGCTGCCGGCTAAACATTGCACCATTTTGTAGCTGATTTATCTCGACACTAGCTAAAAACTGCACCATTTCGTAGCCGATTTAATTCGACACTGGCTAAAACTGCACCATTTCGTAGCCGATTTAACTCGTCACTGGCTAAAAATTGCACCATTTCGTTGCCGATTAACTCGACACTGGCTACTAATTTCACAATTTTGTTGCCGATTGTCAGCCTAAATAAAAGCAGAAGATGACTACAGCCGGCCAGCACTCACAGTCCGATCGTTGTTTCCTCTCAATGGTGCGTTTGTACTCGTCGATCTCGTTGTCTGTGACCTGGTCGAAGGGGTTGCGGGCATAGGGCGCGCTGTACATAGTCGCGTTGTGCTGGTACCCGCGCTGGATGATGCCCTTCGACGCCGCACCCATAAGTACCTGCTGCAGGGGACAGTTTATTACATTATAGGCAAGTATTTGATCTCGATCTCACCTGATGGTAAGTGACGATGAGATCTACGATGGAGCATACTTGCTTAGAAGGTACCTGTTCACTCTCGACTTGAAAACACCCAGATTAGTCGACGGGGAACAAAGACGGCAGCGTGTTCCATTCCTTGGCAGTTCGCACGATGAAAGTAGAAGCAAAACGCTTAGTACGAACCGAAGGATTGTCACAAGATCACATCAATACCATAATCCTTTTCAACACACATATGCTTGTAATGTGGCTCTTATTACGCCGCTTTAAGGTTCATAATGCACGCTGATTTTACACGCGTGCTTTTACTTTATATTGACACTAGCTGTCCCGGCGAACTTCCTACGCCTCAGAATCAAATGTATGACAAAATGAATTTATTGGTATTCTATGAAAAATTTAAACAAATCTATCCCACGGGAACCATACATTTTACGGGGATAAAAAGTAGCCTATGTGGTATTCCAGACTATAATTTATCTCTGTGCCAAATTTCATCCAGATCCGTTCAGCCGTTCTGGCGTGAAAGAGTAACAAACATCCATCCATCTATCCATCCATCCAAACATTCACATTTATAATATTAGTATAGATACCTATAACAATGTATTGCTCAAAAATGTAAAAGATATCTTTTAAAAAAAGCTACAACCATGGAGTTTCTCGCCCGTTCTTCTCCATAGGAACGGCATTCCGAACGGGTGGTGAAGTAGTAGCTTAGCATTTTGTAACTTTTGACGATTTATAAGTACTGTACTTAATGGTCTACGCGAATAAAAAATATTCTGATTCTGATTCTGGGCCCGTGGGGTATAGAGAAATAAAATATTTGACTTTGAAATAATAATAATTTCTAAATAATGTTATATAATTTTATCTAGCGACTACATATAAGCATTGAAAAACTCTATTGACATGTTCCTGTACCTAGTATTTAAGAATCGTGTTTAGTAGGTAGAACTAGCCCCTCAACATATGCAATGCTCGAAGAAGGCCGCTATGTCATAAGTACTAAAACTAATGTAAGACCACATAGTTTGCAATAAATGTTTGAGTTAGAGTTTGTCTTTGAGTGGGTGACTCCACTTACCACATTGTCTCCTGTGTGTGTGTTGACGGCGTCCTCTCCGATCAGCTTGTTCGCTTCGTCCCACGTGACCCCCTCCAGTATGTGGGACTGGGGACCGGCGCTTATCTTGTCCGCGCGACGATAGTCCTTAATCTGTGCACATACGACATACTTTACATTAATATATTTGTAGACTAGCTATTAGCCGCGACTTCGTCCGCGTGGTATTTAACAAAGACACAACCGTTAGCGATAGCCCGCTAGCGACCGGCAGCCTTTGTGATATTAAGTCGTGGGCGGGGGTTGGGGGGGTGTTTCTAAAATAAAAGTAGCCTATGTTACTCCATGTTACAGCAGCTATCTGCCAGTGAGAGTCCCGTCAGAATCGGTTCAGCCATTTCAGAAATTAGCCGGAACAAACAAACAGACAGACAGACAAAATTTTAAAAAAAAATTGTTTTGGTATATGTAACGTGTATACATCCAAATGCACTTAGTAAAAAGCGGTTATTTTAATATTACAAACCGACACTCCAATTTTATTTATTTGTATCGATATGGGAAGTCCGTGGTGGACCGATGACAGTATCGAAATTGTGACTTAATTCTATGCACATACGACATAGTTTCCATTGAATTTTGTAAATATGTGTGGTGTATATGTGGTGGTCCGACTTCACAAATACGCTAAAGAAACGCAAGTTCTAGGCTTAGTAAACACTTTCTGAATCACCTGATATACTTGGGTTCGACCCCAGTCCATTGTACGGTGCCCATAATACAAGCGTTGCTTAGTGTGGGACCGTATAGTTGGTGTGTTCGTCTGGCGATTTTTTATTACGTTATAGGCAAGTATTTGATCTCGATCTCACCTGATGGTAAGTGACGATGAGATCTACGATGGAGCATACTTGCCTAGGTAGGAAGGCGGCAGTAGATCGAGACGCTACATTCACTAGGCACATGCAGCGCAGCTGATCTGACCCGCCATCCATGAATGGCAACACCGAACATCATGCCGGAACACGGTTAGGCCGCTTGGCGACATGGCTTTTATAATTTTTACTTATGTTTTTTTTTTATTACAGTATAGGCAAGTATTTGATCTCGATCTGACCTGATGGTGAGTGACGATGAGATCTACGATGGGGCATACTTGCTTAGAAGGTGCCGGTTCACTCTAGACTTACCTGCTGTTGTAATTGCTTGAACTCCTTGGGGTTGGTGTTCTTGGGGACAAACTGTAGGGTGTCGATCTTGACTGGAGTACTGGAGTGAGCTGGTGACCCGTCTTGCACCCACTGGGAGTCAGTCCAGGGTTGACAGAGCACCGATCCACCCGGGGTTGGCACAGCAGCGATTCCCGCCCAGGGTTGACACAACATCGACCCCCGTCCAGGGTTGACACACCACGGATCCGTCCAGGGTTGACACAGCACGGATTCGTTCAGGGTTGACACAGAATCGATCCGTCCAGGGTTGACACAGCACCGATCCGTTCAAGTCCATTGAAGACAGGTTTTGTTGCACACAACGGTTGTGTTGGCGATGTTTGTAGCCAATTCCAATGTTGGTCCAACGTCCATAGATTCAGGGTTGTCATGTTTTTTTTTTATTATTTCGACGTCAAGATAATGTTTATAATTAACATTATCAATGGTTGAATATTAAATGTGTGACCACAATTTTGGTTGTGGTTCGTGGAATTTTTTTTCCATTTGTGTGTGTCCGTTGTAATGTGACCATATTTTAGTGTTTTCAGTGGATATTGTTTATGGTTCGTATTCAGTTGTTGTTCGTTTCGTAGCATCATCGTCGTGTGTACAGCCACGACCAATCGTCGTTTTCGTTTCGAGATAGAAAGAGAGAGAAAAATCAAAAATTAGTAAAAATGTTGCCAGCATATCGCGATTATCGATAAACATTCCGAATTCCGAAATAATCTCGATTCTCGCTTCGAAGTGTTAGTAAAAGGATGCGGTTAAGGTGAGTGGCATTAACATTAATTTTTTTTAATTTTTTTTTAAATAAAATAAAAGATTTGTGCGTAAAAGATAAAAGAAAAGAGAGAAAAGATGGCTAAAAAATTCTCCTCCGACCTGGCGATTACATCGAGCATGTACAGTACAGACTTTTTTTTTAAATTTGCGGGCCAAAGCACAAAACTAAATCAATCCCCATGCATAGCGAGACTTTTTTAAAAAACAAATTTCTGAGCATTCAAAATGTATTTGTATAGACAACATTCCATGTTACAACAAGACATTAAAAAAAAACAGCACATTAATTTTTTTACTAGTAATATTTGGCTGTTTGACATTGCATCTATAAATATAATAGATTTTTTTTTCAAGCTTATCCGAATTTATAGGAGGCTTCACGGGCAAAAGGATTTTAATAGGAAGAAAATAATAAAAAAAACAGGTTGTGCAAGGGAAAGAGGATATTACGTCACGTGGCAACATTTTCTACCATTTTGTTTTTTTAATTCTCGATTCAAACTGTACAGACTCGATGTTTAACTACGAATAAAGTTATTTTTTTTTCAATAACTCTATTCAACCAGGGCAAGGTGCTTAAATGAAATGCTGTTGATTTTATCGACAATCATCAAGGATTTGTCCTAATAAATAACATTGTAACATGTACACCCTACAATTAAAACTTTACAATGAGACCCCAATCAGAGTGGAAACAA
Organism: Pheosia tremula; assembly: GCA_905333125.1. Classification (NCBI taxonomy): domain Eukaryota; kingdom Metazoa; phylum Arthropoda; class Insecta; order Lepidoptera; family Notodontidae; genus Pheosia; species Pheosia tremula. The sequence goes on along the minus strand of HG995425.1, from coordinate 832,012 downwards.
CATTTCGCCATTGCTGAGAATAACAAAAAGCTTTCGAAAGAAAAGAAGAAAGAAAGGTATAGTGTTGACGTTATTCAAAATACTATCTACGTGTTTAAAAGCCTAAAGTACGTAAGGGAGCGTTCAAGTATTACGTAATAATACCCCCCCTCCCTCCCATGTAACGCGCCGTAACGTTTTTCTAACCCCCCCCCCCCTAGTAAAAATAAAATCTCTACGCGACCATTCTGAAGGGTTAAAACAATGGTACGTAACGCGTAGTTCAAACCCCCCCCGGTAACGCAACGTTTCAGAATACCCCGCCCCCCCCCCCCCCTCCGCCAAATTAGTTACGTAATACTTGAACGCTCCCTAACGTACTTAACGTAGGTAAACCTACGTAATACGAATTGGCGGTTTGAAAGCAAATATTCAAAGATTGATTTCTTATATTTACGCGAATGTTACACATTGACATAAAACTATTCTATACGATTTTATGTTTTTACGTCCTCCCGTAGTCCTCCCGTGACCATGGTCGCTGTAAAGCAGCCGAAACGTAAAAACATAAAATAAACGCGAAACAATCAGAAAAAAATGTTTTATTTCAAATATTTAGGCTATTGCAATCGCTAGGCTATTGCAATCACTAGGCTATTGCAATCGCTAGGCTATTGCAATCACTAGGCTATTGCAATCGCTAGGCTATTGCAATCACTAGGCTATTGCAATCGCTAGGCTATTGCAATCACCAGGTTATTGCAATTTACGTAATCACGGGGCGAGTTACTTAAACGATGTTTTTTTTGTTAATCGCGGCTACATAACGAGCATTTGAATAACGTCTTTATCACGAAGAGGTTAACGATTAAAATAAATAATTGATCGTCAGTATTACCTCGTCGTTGTTAGCGTCCACCCACTGCAAAACATTGTAACATTAGTAACAACAACAACAAAAACAAAAAACAAAAAAAAAACCTTAGTCAGTTAATAAAATGAAGCGAGTTTTTTTTGGCTGAAATCATATATTTTTTTCAAGAGTGAAACCCAACGCTCACTCTTAGCAGATCTAAAATGTCGGTTTGAAATGTTAATAATCTCGCGAGGGCAACGACCTCTGTGTGAGAAAAAGATTCCCGTCCAAATACTTATTACTATAAAAAATATATAATATACGTTAAAAAATCAAAAGCATTTCATTTGTGAGTGAAGCGATAAAAATGTCATTTCTTTGAGTATTATTTTCAAATTATTTTTTATTCTCGTAACATACAGTATATTATAAGCACAATAATTTGACAGCTTATTTGAACGCTGTCCCTAGTTAATTGCAAAAACTTTTCAAAACTAAGCTGTATTCGTTTTTTAAGAAAAAACAACAAATCTAATTTTAAGCAAAAAAAAAATAAGATTTTAGATTGCCGATTCAAACAAGATTTTGCAAATAAAACCGGGAGTGTCCTTTAAAAAACTCGAATTATACACACAATAGCGATTAGCGTAGATATAGGATTAATATAAAAATGTATTCTATATATATATATATTAAATTTGAAATATAAACTCTTATATTTAAAAAAAAAATTCGTTGATCTCGTTTGGATAAATTATTAACATACAAAATTAACTTTTGAGCCATGTTGAGCGGAAATTCGACAGTAAAGCTCAGAGTTACTTGCACTAGACTCGTTTAACTATTATTCTGTAAACTATTCGAAATATAGTTAACTTTATTGGTTCAAAAACATGTTAAAAGATATCTATTTAATTTTAACTTACAGAACTTGATTCGTGCGTTTAAACAATGCGTTATGCCGTATAAACGCAGAACTACTTAGAACGTGATTAATATTAAACTCGATAAGTCTGAACAAACCATTACTATAGGTAACAATAGTCCAAAATTTTTTTTTTCAAAATTTTAAATTCGTTAGGAAATAAAATTATTCAAAAAAAAAACTAATGTAAATGCCACTACCATAAAACCCCATAATATAAAAGTAAAAAAAAAAAAGAAATATTAAACAAAAATGGAATGTCCTATTCCAATACGAGATTGGTGGCCTACCTACTGTGATGAAAAAAAATGATCCTATAAAATTATATGGCAATGCTTTGCTTGTTCTGAATAGATGTAATATATTTTACGAATTAATAGATTTTAGTCGGAATAGTGTCAAATTAATAAAGACTCTGTGTGTAGACCGGCAACACATTGCTAAAATATTGTTATAGGATCAAAGTCTCGTCCTCAAATTTATAGAAAGTTATAATGGAGTATGAAGCCATTATAACGCACTTTTTCCTCTGAAAAGTTCGTTATAATGCCTATAATAACTGTCTATAAATTTGGGAGTAATAAATTTAACTCCAAAATTTATAGTCAATTATGAGGGCATTATAGCGAACTTTTCAGATGAAAAAGGGCGTTAAAATGGCTTTATAATAATTTTTTTTTGTTTTATAAATTTGAGGACTAGTGTACAAGAAACAATTATAAAGATAGTGATTTTTAAAATTGTGATTATTTGAACTGCAATTGACGTGACTGTGAACAATCCTACCCGACAACGAGAAGGAGGTATGTTTATGTTTACACATCATAATAATATGCTGGCTGCTATACAGACGAAATGATGACGGAATTATCCATCAAATATAAGGCAGTACGAAAAAAATAGTATTACTTTTTATACACTACAAAAGTTACAAATATATGGACCGAATTAATCACTAAACATAATAAGGAATTTTTATATCGCAACCCTAATTAATTTGGAATATAGGAATATCTATTAAATAGCCTCGCACGGTGTCACCCTACTTTTTTGACAGCTAACTTCGTATAGAGCAAATACACTTGAGAAAAAAAAAACGTAGATAAATTAAAACCTCCCAACTACATGCCATCTAAAATTTAATAGGGTGAACGCACTTATTACTGACCACCCTAAAAAAAAAGAAAAAAAAAAGACAAGCCCACTGAGTTTCTCGCCGGCTTCTCAGTTGAGGTCGCGTTCCGATCCGGTTGTAGAGTTAAAGAAAAAATGTAATGACAATTTGTAAGTGCCCCCGTAGGCCTATACGAAATAAATGACTTTGACTTTGACTTACGATCCACCCATAATAGGGTAAGCATCCCAATCGCTCTCCACTCGTACCGCTATAGTAGGGTGACACCACTAGTTATGGGATGTTATCTACTCGGCCTCAACCCTTAGATATTCTACCTTGGTGATCTTCTTGGGGTCCGAGGTGCCGGTTTCGAGGACCTCCACCTTTTGGTACACGTTGGGGGAGTTGAGCCAGCGTGTGCGCTCGCCAGTCTTCCCTTGGCCCTTCTTCCAGATCCTGCAAAGAGAACACATACAATACTATTATCTATACATATAAATAAAATTGGAGTGTCTGTTTGTAATATTAAAATAACCGCTTTTTACTAAGTGCATTTGTATATATGGTATATATACACGATACCTATACCAAGACAACATTTTTTAAAAAAATTGTCTGTCTGTCTGTTTGTTCCGGGTAATCTCTGAAATGGCTGGACTGATTTTGACGGGACTTCTACTGGCTGCTGCTGTTGTAACAAGGAGTAACTTAGGCTACTTTTATTTTAGAAAAAAATAGGATCTCACGAAAAAAATTAAAACCAATATTGCAGCGCTGCGCCTGATTAAGTTTGATAGCAACAACCTGTAATGCGTCCCGCGGGCTCAGAAAGCGCGAGCAGGCTGTGCCAACGGTTGTGTCTTTGTTGTATTTTGTCTACGCGGACGAAGTCGCGGGTAATTAATTAGTAATTTTTTTAGTAATTTTACGGATTTTATCGCGTTTATTTTTTGTTTTTTACGTTCCCGGCGTTTCGGCTGCTGTACAGCAACCATGGTCACGGGAGGACTGAGGTGGTAGGGCGCCACAGTAGTATGCCGAGTGCGATCCTGTGGCGCCCCACTCAAAGGCGGTGATGGCGGACCAAGGGGTTTTAGTGGGTATACCGGCACTCTGCCGGGGAGTCCCACATACCCCTCTCGTCCCCCCGGGCGAGAGGGGATGCGTAACGCATTTCCCCTTGTAAAAAAAAAAAAAAAAAAAAAGGACTGAGGTGGTTGACGTCCTAGTGCCATAGTTTGAAACGGGGTACCCTCAAATTTGATCGCGGTCCGATCTACGCAGAAAGTGCTCACAGTGTCCTTCACCGTTTAGCGAGTGACAATCACGGTTGAAAATGAGATTCGCACAAGAAATCCAGAAACCCCAGAGTAGCGAGTCGGGGTTTGAGCCTGCGATATTCGTTACCGAGGCAAACGTTCTACCCATATGGCTATCACAGCTTTGTTTTCCCAAAAAATACTCAATTATTCCTGAGACAATTTCTCTGTATCTCCTTTGTGTTGGTATATCGTCGGATGGAAGAAAAACACACTCTAGTGTAGTGTACTGACCCCTGCTTGTAGAGTTCCTCCTCCTCGAGAAGGTATCCCAGGGAGGACACAGCCGGCGGCACCTCTACATCGTTCTTCGGCCTGGGAACGTCGTTCTGTAGCGAACACACAACAATATTATAATTCAAAACCACTTCTTCAGAAGGAGGTTCTAGAAAATATTAACTTTATCATCTTTATGGGGTCGAGTCACCTTCGTCCGTAGGAGAATTAAATACCCTCGAGACACCCTACACGTGACCCTGGGTGGTGCCAACCAGGTGACTCTACTGGTGGTAGGCTTCGGCCGTGGCTAGTCACCACCCACTGAACAAAGCCATGTCGCCAAGCGGCCTAGCCGTGTTCCGGCATGATGTTCGGTGTTGCCATTCATGGATGGCGGGTCAGATCAGCTGCGCTGCATGTGCCTAGTGAATGTAGCGTCTCGATCTACTGCCGCCTTCCTACCTAGGCAAGTATGCTCTATCGTAGATCTCATCGTCACTTACCATCAGGTGAGATCGAGATCAAATACTTGCCTATAATGTATAAATAAAAAAATATATTAGAGGGGCTACCTTGATGAGCGGGTGGCGGTAGATGTAGCCGGTGCGGAAGCCGGCGTTGTCCAGCATGCGCATGAGCGCCTCGAACTCCTCCCCCCCCACGCGCCACTTGCCGCCCTCCGCCGGCGGCCGCCGCGACGCCTCGTACATCTGCGCGCGCGCACACAACGTGAATCAGAAAGGTTGTACTAAGCTGTGCTACTTTAGCGCACTGCTGTAATCATTGTCTGTAGACTGAACTACAGATATCTAGCCGCTCGCCTGTCTACTACCATGTCAACTGTCTACAAGTATCTCGCCTGTCTAATACCATCTCTCGCCTGTCTACAAATATCTCGCCTGTCTACTACCATGTCACCTGTCTACAAGTATCTCGCCTGTCTAATACCATGTCACCTGTCTACAAGTATCTCGCCTTTCTAATACCATCTCGCCTGTCTACAAATATCTCGCCTGTCTACTACCATGTCACCTGTCTACAAGTATCTCGCCTGTCTAATACCATCTCGCCTGTCTACTGGCATCTCACCTGTCTACTACCATGTCACCTGTCTACAAGTATCTCGCCTGTCTAATACCATCTCGCCTGTCTACAAATATCTCGCCTGTCTACTACCATGTCACCTGTCTACAAGTATCTCGCCTGTCTAATACCATCTCGCCTGTCTACTGGCATCTCACCTGTCTACTACCATGTCACCTGTCTACAAGAATCTCGCCTGTCTACAGCATCTCGCCTGTCTACAAATATTTTATCCGTCTATCAGTATTACATTTCTGTCTCCATAAGTTGAGACTAATGGAGACAGAAATGTATACTAGAATATCTACTAGCATCTCGCCTGTCTACAGCATATCACCTGTCTACTACCATGTCACCTGTCTACTACCATCTCGCCTGTCCACAAACATCTCACCCGTCTATTACTATCCCACGTGTCTACCAACATCTCGCCTGTCTACTCCCACCGCACCTGTCTGCTGGTCTCCTCGTCGATGAGCGCCAGCTCGTCCACCGGCAGCGAGGCGAGGCGCAGCTGCACGTCGCACGCGGCGGTCAGGTTCCTGGCCTGGTAGAAGGCCTCCTCCAGGGTGGCGCCGCAGCACAGCGCGCCGCCGCTGGTCAGCACCAGCACCTTGGCTGACGGGCCCAGCGCCCGCACCAGCTTGTCGCGCTCCTCGTTGTCGAGGATACCTGGAGGTGGCACAGTATAAAGATATATATTGGTACTGGTATGATAGTGTAAAGGGAAGATCTTCCAGCCAGACGGGTGGTATGGCTGGCGGGGCGGCCGCTATGCCCCGACGGCTATTGTCGGGATCTTGTATATATGTTACGTGCTCCGAAAACTCTCATAGCGCGATGATCCGTTCAGCCGTTCTGGCGTGATTGAGTAACAAACAACCATCCATCCAAACTTTCACATTTATAAATTTGGTGGGATAATATCGCCAGACGAACACAGAATAAGAATATTTTTTTATTCAGGAAACCCATTATGTACAGTGCTTATGAATCGTCAAAATAGTTACAAAATATTATGCTACTGCTTTAACACCCGTTCGGAATGCCGTTCCTATGGAGAAGAACGGGCGAGAAACTCCATGGATGCACGTATGTATATTTCCAGCCCCTTTTTCTAATGTCAAACTGCAGGGCACGGTCCTTCCCTAAATGCGAGGTGGGATTAGGTCATAGTCCACCACGCTGGCCTAGTGCTGGATGGCGGACTTCACACATCTTTCGAGGGGTTCTCTCAGAATTGCAGGTTTCCTCACGATGTTTTCCTTCACCGTTTAGCAAGTGATAATCATTGTTGATAATGAGATTCGCAAATGAAAAATCCCAGAGGGGGTTTGAACCTGAAATCCTCGTTACCGAGGCAAGCGTTCTACCAACATGGCTATCACTGCTTCCTGTATAATGTGTCTCTGAAATCTATACATATAAATAAAATTGGAGTGTCTGTTTGTAATATTAAAATAACCGCTTTTTACTAAGTGCATTTGGATGTAACACGTTACCTATACCGAAACAACATTTTTTACAATTTTTGTCTGTCTGTCCGTCTGTCTGTCCGTCTGTCTGTCTGTCTGTCTGTCTGTCTGTTTGTTCCGGGTAATCTCTGAAATGGCTGGACCGATTTTGACGGGAATTTCACTGGCAGATAGCTGATGTAACAAGGAGTAACTTAGGCTACTTTTAGATTAGAAAAAAAAAATTGGATCTCTCGAAAAAAAATGAAAACCAATGTTGCAGCGCTGCGCCTGATTAAAGTTTGATAGCAACAATCTGCAATGCGTCCCGCGGGATCAGAACGCGAGCAGGCTGTTGCCAACGGCTGAGTCTTTGTTAAATACCACGCGGTCGAAGTCGCGGGCAACAGCTAGTATATACATAAAAGTGTGGATAGTCACCGTGCGGCACGCGATGGTAGGCGACGTCGCCCAGCAGCGCGGCCTCGGCGCACAGCGGCAGCAGGCCGCGCCGCGCGGCCGACACGGCCAGCGCGGCGGGCGCGCGCACGTGCAGCACGCACCGCACGTCCGGCCGCGCCGCGTGCACCGCCGCGTGCAGCGAGAACCCTGCCCACACAGCACGAGTGAGCACGGAGCGGTCACGTATTACGTCACACGTTAAGCGGGAGGGAGGGGGTCGGCGATGTGTGACATTGCGTGACAAGGGGCGGGGAGGGGTCCCAAATTTTGTGACTACACATTTTTTGAAAATATAATTATTTATGTCTATGTGTATTTATAACTACGCGTTAGGTAACATTGTTTAAACCCTTCAGAACGGTCGCGTAGAGACTGAGGCTGTGTCCCCAGTCGGCAAACTGTCAGTGGCGAACTGAGTGAGCCGCAAATTTGTGGCGAACTGAAATTCGAGGTAGCTGCAAACTCAGATCAATTTGCGTGCGTCGCAAGCAAACTGTTATGTGTTAACCGCTTATTTAGGTCGATTTAGGACTGAATTTTCACTGTCAACTGTCCACATGACAGTTTGCGGCAGACGGACTCACTACGCCCGGCGAACAAGCATATCGCCGCCGCCGACTGGAACCGGTTTTGCTGTGAGTCGGCCGCTCACTGAATCAATCGACGCGCCCAACACAGCAAACTGCGTAGAATGAGCGCAATCTAGCAAACTGAGAACACTCCATTTCAAATATATGGAAGGGCGTACTAAACCGATACGCCGCTAGCTCTGTCGGCCGCTAACAGTTTGCCGACTGGGGACACAGCCTTAACGTTTAACTAGGGGGGGTAAAGAAAAATTGCGTTGCGTAATACTTGAACGCTGCCTTACGTAGATATGTGATGCTGTAGCAGCCGCGTTCAAAACAGAGTCGTCTGGCTATAAATAATTGTTTTAGTCTGTCTCGCTCGCACTTATGAAGCTTATGGAGTAATGTCCCACTGTTGAGCACGGGCCTCTCCTCAGTGCGAGAGGGATTAGGCCATAGTCCACCACGCTGGCGCAGTGCGAGTTGGTGAACTTCACACGACTTTCTAACATCAAGTAATAATCAATTCTATCAGCTTGCAGGAAAAAAATGTTGCCATATCCAAACACTCCATCATACCTCCTACGTGCCTTGGCAACCAAGCGATCATCCCACCATCCATAGAACAAAACCGACGAAAGGATAACCCCCCCCCCCATTGCTGATGTCGATAAATAACTGTCTCACCATCCACGTTGACCGGGAAGTTGGTGGTGCCCTGGTCCTGGACGACGCCCTGCATGTCCACCTTCACGAGGGACGAGGCGGTCACCTCGTGCGGCAGCAGGCCTCGAGGCGTGGTGAGCACCTGCTCTATGGCGGTGTTGAGGCGGGCGGTGATCAGCCCTGTGATGCCGGCTGGAAAGACGAACACTTGAATAAGCCACCCATGCTTATTAGTGCGAAAGAGATGCCATGATTTTGGGAATCTCCTTGACAATAATCTATGAGAAATGCTCTATACATAATGTTCTCTATGGTCCTTTCTCTCTTATCTATGGCGCTTCCTTGACATAGTTTGTTTTGAAAAGTGTTCTGAGTATTTAATCCCACTAATATTATAAATGTGCAAGTTTGGATGGATGTTTGTTACTCAATCACGCCAGAACGGCTCAACGGATCTGGATGAAATTTGGCACAGAGATAGATAAATATGGTTCCCGTGGGATAGATTTGTTATAATTTTTCATAGAGTACCAATAAAATAATTCTCTCATACATTTAATTCTGAGGCGGTATGAAGTTCGCCGGGACAGCTAGTTAAATTATATTTATATAAATCTCAAGAAATCTATAATTTCCACCCCAGGGCCCATGTTATATTTACCACCTCCCAATAGATTTTGTTAAACATAATATACATTCAGTAAGAGTATACTAACCTTTGAACCTGCGATTATTTAGCACATTTTTAATCATTATGTGATGGCAGAATTGATATGTCAATGAAAAAATAAACGCTCACAATTAAAACCAATTGTCATATAGTTGGGAGGATTTCTCTTTCTCTTTCACTCACTCTGGGTCCAGCCGAACAGGTCCACGAGGCGGTAGACCGCGGCCAGCTTGCAGCGGAGTATCTTCTCGCCTTTCTCGTAGCCAATGCCTTCAATGCCACGAATGTCATTGATGGGCAGCACGCAAGCGGGGCCCTGCGGAAAAAAAACAATAACTAACAAAAAAAAACGAATCCTAAAAAATGCATTTTATTGTTTTTCAGTCGACATAGTTAATAATAATAATCGATACAAATAAATAAAATTGGAGTGTCTGTTTGTAATATTAAAATAACCGCTTTTTACTAAGTGCATTTGGATGTATACACGGTACATATAGCAAAACAACATTTTTTTAAAATTTTGTCTGTGTGTCTGTTTGTTTCGGCTAATCTCTGAAATGGCTAGACCGATTTTGACGGGACTTTCACTGGCAGATAGCTGATGTAACAAGGAGTATCTTAGGCTACATTAAAAATTTTTTTGTTAAATACCACACGGACGAAGTCGCGGGTAACAGCTAGTATATAATAATACCACCGCTTTTTTTAATGTCCCACTGCTGGGCACAGGCCTCCCCTCAATGCGAGGGGGATTAGGCCATAGTCCACCACGCTGGTCCACTGCGGGTTGGCGGACTTCACACGACTATGCATACCTAGGTTCCAAGGCGAGTGTACTACGAACTTGGCTATCACTGCTATAGCCAGACATAAAAAAACAATATTGGTGATGTTACCCTAAGGCTTCCAGTGTGGAGTCTCCCCCCCACCATCTCTCGGATGCGCTGCAGCAGCGGCGCGTCGTTGCCCTCGTGCATCTGCTGGTCCAGCACTCGCTCCAGCTCCTCGCGGAACAGCTTGGACGACATCAGCGCCTCCACGCGCTTGCGACGCTCCATCTCGCGGACGTCCTGGGAAGGGTCACGCGGAAAGGTTAGCTTGTAAGTCTGATGACGTCATGACCAGTAGCTAGGTTTCAAAATAGGGCAAGCCCGATGTATATTTTTACTACAAAATGAATTGTAATCCATCTCGTGCCCTCCTTGTTCTTCAGTTCTCTCAATTTCAAAATACTTATGTACTGCAATAAATGCGCGACATTTGAAATGTTCGATTCGCTTTGAAAATATATGTTTTTATTTGAGATATTTTATGCACGCCCGGCTTTTTGGCTTGTTTCATACACCGGTACCGCTACTGGTCATGAGAGGTTTTTTTATGGCCAGACGATCACACTAACGGTACAGTCCCAAACCAAGCAACGCTCGTATTATGGATACCGTACAAAGGACTGGGGGCGATCTACAGCCTCGGATATATTCCGCTTGCGGCCACCCTAGTTTTGCCCTAAGCAGAGAGCATGCAAAGCCGTCGGACCTGTGCCAGATTACTCTCCGGTCGTGTCGGATCGCCATCCCATCGAACTATGAGAGTGAGGGAGGAGAGGATCCCTGTGCTTGCACTCACACTTGTGGACTACAATATCTCCTGCGTGGTTGGCTAGTCTCCGTTGAGGACTGAGGACTTGTACTCACAGCGTCGATGTCTGCGGGCCGCTGCTTCATCCTCTCTTCCTCTTCTTCGGTGGACAGCGCACCGGTGCCGTTCGGCATCGTCTCCGTGTCCGTATCAGCCATTGTGGGCGACAGGGCTGCTGCGTCTGCGGAAGAGAGACAGAATATGCTATAGCACTTTGGTCCTCATTTAAAAGGGTGTGATAATAAATAATAAATAAATATCGCCATACGAACACACCAACTATACGGTCCCACTTTAAGCTTAACGCTTGTGTTGTGGGTACCGTACAATGGACTGAGGGCGAACCCAGTTGTATAATACTTCTATACACATTAAACATCCATGACTCGGGTACAAACATTGGTGCTCATCACACAAAGCTTGTGTCCCTACTAGGATTCGAACCCGGGACCCTCGCCGCAGAAAGCAGAGTTACTAACACTGCGCTAATCAGGCCGTCGAACCTCTTCAACCTTGTATATATGTTGCGTGTTCCGAAAACTCTCATAGCGCGTTTCAGGATTGTTTGGATAATTGTCAATTGTTCTGAATGCATCTGTAGCGCCATCTGTGCAGCGTGTGGCGAGGATGAAGAGGTCGCTACACATTGAATACCTATATCAATTTATAGCCATCAGCTGCGCCCACGCACGTGTCTATGTATGTAGGAGAATAGCCCAGTCTGCGCGGTTGATTGAGCTATTATACGGATATGATACCATTGTACGATGCGTTGTATTAGTACCGATACTAAATAGATGAATTTGTGTAGCGAGAAATTGACGGGTTTATGCATTTAATTAAATTGTATACTAGAAACACTAAACAAATGGGGTAGAAGGACCCCACCACTGACCCTCGCCTTGTCAACCGTTACGCCCTGGGCCAGGCAGCTGGCAGCCTGTGCCCCAAGTCTGCTAACGCAATCGATTCATAATCGAACAGCAACCGCATAGTAACTGCCACTTTTGACAGCTATCCCATACAATATCTGTCAAAGTGACACAGCACAGCACAGCAGACTCTGGGCGCTGGTTTTGTGCTGATAATCTGTCTGCTCCATTGGGGCACACCTTCCAACTAATCAAATTATCCACATGAAGGTCGTTCACCCTAAACTATTAACTCGGTATGGCGTGGGCCGAATGTACTTTATACCATAATTATTATGGCGTATTGTGGCGTTCGTGTGTTTAGACAAAAAACGTAAGGGGAACGCCCATACAAATACCATAAGTTTAAAACAGCTATAGAAGTTTTATAATATACTAGCTGTTGCCCGCGACTTCGTCCGCGTGGTATTTAACAAAGACAACCGTTGACAACAGCCTGCTCGCCCATTCTGAGCCCGCGGGACGCATTGCAGGTTGTTGCTATCAAACTTAATCCTGCGCTGCGCTGCAACATTGGTTTTAATTTTTTTTCGTGAGATCCTTTTTTTTCTCTAGAATAAAAGTAGCCTAAGTTACTCCTTGTTACATCAGCTATCTGCCAGTGAAAGTTCCGTCAAAATCGGTCCAGCCATTTCAGAGATTAGCCGGAACAAACAGACAGACAAAAATTGTAAAAAATGTTGTTTTGGTATAGGTACCGTGTATACATCCAAATGCACTTAGTAAAAAGCGGTTATTTTAATATTACAAACAGACACTCCAATTTTATTTATATGTATAGATGTATCTTTCCAAAAAAAACCCCTAAAGATAGATGGGTTGGGAACTCAGCTTATTGTGATGAGTTTCTTTTTTGGGACTAGGCCCGCCACACTCTCCCACCACTGCTACTCCTGTAAGCCAGGATCTACAGTGTTGTCCAATGAAGACACCGAGGTGTGACCCTCGGCGAGTCCCGGGATACAGTTAAGTGTCTTGGAACCCGCACGAATTTCATCGAAGGATAAAAATATTTTTGTGATGTGTTTCATGGAAAAAAAAAAGTGCAAACATTGAAACACACCATCAGTCCACCACTTCACAAATAATTTGACATGACAAGTCACGGCCAGCGTGACGGGTCGTCGACCCGCCCCGCCCGCCATCTTGGAAATTTCACTGACAATTGTCTGCGCGCGCGCATTGATTTACGATTACTTGTGTACGGAACGGAACCTGTGACCTGTACTATTTTTTTATTTTTTTTTTATTACATTATAGGCAAGTATTTGATCTCGACCTCACCTGATGGTAAGTGACGATGAGATCTACGATGGAGCATACTTGCCTAGGTAGGAAGGCGGCAGTAGATCGAGACGCTACATTCACTAGGCACATGCAGCGCAGCTGATCTGACCCGCCATCCATGAATGGCAACACCGGACATCATGCCGGAACACGGCTAGGCCGCTTGGCGACATGGCTTTGTTCAGTGGGTGGTGACTAGCCACGGCCGAAGCCTACCACCAGTACTACACTACAAAACTTGATATGTAAAATATTACCTATTTTTTAAGATCTGATTAGTGTCGTTGGTGGTGGCCCTGCTGTTGTGCCAAGGGCCCCTGATTCGAATCCTGGTGAAAACTTTGTGTGATGAGCACGAATGTTTGTACCCGAGTCATGGATGTGTAATATCTATATAAGTGATTTATACTGGGTTCGCCCTCAGTCCATTTTACGGTGCCCGTAATACAAGCGTTTCTTAGTGCGGCACCGTATAGCTGGTGTGTTCGTCTGGCGATATTTATTTATTTACATATCGTATCTCTATCATTAGTTCCGTTGACACTCACTCCCTGCTATCACTACTATCATCGCTAAAATGACGAAAATCAAATAAACACAAGACGACTGTGTCCATCTCTAGTGCAGTAGTAATACAGGTCAATGATTGGAGCTGTTTTTTTATAAGTTTGCGGTGTGACCTATTTTTTTTTTACTAACAGCAACGCAACTTCTAAAATTGCTAACAGTCAGTACGTGGTCCTATCGCTTCAAGAACGCTAAATGATTTAATTACTTACATAGTCCTGGACTAGGGTTGGCAACCGTACTATGATATACTATACAGGGAGTTATGGGCATGATAACGAAAACTTTGGCTAAAGGTTACACTTAACCTATAATAAAATTATAGAAATCGTTAAGGTTGAATATGCTGAGTTACAACTGATGTAATTTTTGAGCGCGCAATGTATTGTAAGCCACGCGATCACAACACAACGCTGCGTGCGATACCAGACTCGTGCGAGTGACGAGCGCGCTCGAGCGTATCGAATTTCAATTTACATTGCAGCTTTAGGTGTACATTAATAATTACGGTATTTTTATTTAAAGTCACGTTGAGTTAGACATCTATCATAATTTCATTGTAAAATCAATTCAAAGATACTGAAAAAAAAAACATATATGAAAAGAACGTCGGATACATCCAACTCTGGGGGTTCCAGAATCATGAGCTGAATGCATGGCACCAGGGCCCCAAGTCTGCTAACACAATCGATTCATAATCGAACAGCAACCGCATAGTAACTGTCACTTTTGACAGCTACCCCATACAATATCTGTGAAAAGTGACAGTTACTAATACTAGATTCTCAGACATTGCCAAAGAAATAAATAAAATTATTGGACATTTAAAAAACTGGTTCGCCATGTTTAAAAAAACAACAAAAAAAAAAACACAATCATTCTATAAATCAACGCCATCCATCCATCTTACTGATACATCTGTTACAATATTTAACACACTTTTTGTTAAACCTTATATATATATTATACGGAACAAACAGATAGACAGACAGACAGACAAAAATTTTAAAAAAGGTTGTTTTGGTATAGTTACCGTGTATACATCCAAATGCATTTAGTAGAAAGCGGTTATTTTAATATTACAAACAGACACTCCAATTTTATTTATATGTATAGATAGATTCTGAAAAATAGTACACTCAGCCGAATCGAAGTTGGCAACCCTATCCAGAACACTTGTGAAGCTTCAGAGGGGTCACGGCCGAACCGCGTCGACTTGATTATGTTGGTATTGAGACTCCATACAACATCGTCAACATATATACATATAAATAAAATTGGAGTGTCTGTTTGTAATATTAAAATAACCGCTTTTTACTAAGTGCATTAGGATGTATACACGTTACCTATACCGAAACAACATTTTTTACAATTTTTGTCTGTCTGTCCGTCTGTCTGTCTGTCTGTCTGTCTGTCTGTCTGTTTGTTCCGGGTAATCTCTGAAATGGCTGGACCGATTTTGACGGGAATTTCACTGGCAGATAGCTGATGTAACAAGGAGTAACTTAGGCTACTTTTATTTTAGAAAAAAAAATTGGATCTCTCGAAAAAAAACTAAAACCAATGTTGCAGCGCTGCGCCTGCTTAAAGTTTGATAGCAACAATCTGCAATGCGTCCCGCGGGATCAGAACGCGAGCAGGCTGTTGCCAACGGTTGAGACGTTGTTAAATACCACGCGGACGAAGTCGCGGGCAACAGCTAGTATTGAAATAAAATAAATGTCCTCCCGTGACCATGGTTTGCAGCAAGCAGCCGAAACGTCGGGAATTGCATAATTCCAGAGGCCCAATTCTGCTAATTTACAAACGCTTCAGTGTAGTGTCTATAGCGTGTCGATCGAATGATTTTAGACATTTGGTAGTCCACTAGTTTTTTAAGACCAGCGGCTTTCCACTGACCAGCCATTCAACTGCCATAGAAATATTTCGTATCAGCTTCAGCTTTGAATCAATATAATGTAGTTAAGTAATGGTATTCTACCCGTTATCCGACGTTTCTAGCAGTCGACACACAACCATTGACACTGAAATGAGACTCCATCGAGACGACATTAAAATTCCCGCAGAATAGTCAATCTGTCGCAGTCGTAATGGAACCGTAATAGTGTGTCGCTGGAATGGGGATAGTATATCATTTAATTGAGCCCCAGGACTTGTCGAATCAATCTTATTTCTCTTTTTTTTTTATTACATTATAGGCAAGTATTTGATCTCGATCTCACCTGATGGTAAGTGACGATGAGATCTACGATGGAGCATACTTGCCTAGGTAGGAAGGCGGCAGTAGATAGAGACGCTACATTCACTAGGCACACGCAGCGCAACTGATCCGACCCGGCATCCATGAATGGCAACACCGAACATCATGCCGGAACACGGCTAGGCCGCTTGGCGACATGGCTTTGTTCAGTGAGTGGTGATTAGCCACGGCCGAAGCCTACCACCAGTTAAAGTCTCAGTACAGTCACTTGAAAAATCAAAAGACTCTCCTCATCCTAAGTTGCTGTCAATAATGTTATAAACATAATAAACATTAACGACACATCAGCATTACATTATCAACACACTCATAAAACATCCCATCGGCTTGAGCGGATGAAAAGGTGTTATTACAACGACGGAACCCTTCTAAGCCGGCTGTCAAAACAAAACACTTAAGGTACTCTGAAAAAGGAATTTGTGAATGATGAATAATTTATTAAGATGAAATTATAAGTTTTTCTATCTATTTTCCCGCTGAGTTTCTAGCCGGATCTTCTCAGTTGAGGTCGCGTTCCGATCCGGTTGTAGAGTTAAGAAAAAAAAGGCTTATACGAAATAAACGATTTGACTTTGACTTTAACCGACTTCAAAAAGGAGGAGGTTCTCAATTTATGTTTGTTTTTGCAGAAAATGGTCGATGCATTTCGGTGATATTTGATATAGAAGACTTAATTTTCATGGAATATTTTTTTTTAAATTGACTAACCATTTTGGCAAATATTTTATTCACAATTAACTTGTTCTATTGTAATAGTCTTTGGTAAATTAAAAAAGAAAAAAAATTGTGACTATGGACAATTTTTATGTTTACTTAACGCTAGAGTATTACTTAAGCTGTACTAATTCATTTCATCATCATCAATATTATTATCATTACTAACTTATACTAAAAAAAAACTATCTAAAATTTTACTCGATACAGGCAAGTGCCTTGATTTAGTAGCCGATTGCCAGCCTAAAAAAAAAACCAACAACTTTAGCCTTTTGAAAATAAACAAACACACCTCTACGACTATGGCCAGACAATAACGCGGGCGATGCCGCGGGAGACACCGAGTTGTTCATAAAATTAACTTTATTAGTGAGACACGACCGAAATAGACGGCGCATAGGCGCGGAATGCGCTTCCGCCTTCCAAATTTAAATTTTTCACCAATTCTTTTTTTTTTATTTACTTTTTTCTCTGTACGGGCAGCGGCGCGCGCGGCCACGTCGCGCTCGCTAGGGTTGCCACGATAAATAAGCGCCCACGCTAAGCTCACACTATAAAAGTGTCGATAAGTTATTTTGGGATCAACTTTACGGGTGTACCGGCTTATATTGTCCTATTCGAGATAAAACATTGTATGATGAGTTGGTAGTACGTCATTGTTATACACAGAGAAGTAATAATATACTTATATAATACTAGCTGTTGCCCGCGACTTCGTCCGCGTGGTATTTAACAAAGACAACCGTTGACAACAGCCTGCTCGCCCATTCTGAGCCCGCGGGACGCATTGCAGGTTGTTGCTATCAAACTTAATCAGGCGCTGCGCTGCAACATTGGTTTTATTATTTTTTCGTGAGATCCTATTTTTTTTCTAAAATAAAAGTAGCCTAAGTTACTCCTTGTTACATCAGCTATCTGCCAGTGAAAGTCCCGTCAAAATCGGTCCAGCCATTTCAGAGATTAGCCGGAACAAACAGACAGACAGACAGACAGACAGATAGACAGACAGACAAAAATTGTAAAAAATGT
Organism: Pheosia tremula; assembly: GCA_905333125.1. Taxonomy (NCBI): domain Eukaryota; kingdom Metazoa; phylum Arthropoda; class Insecta; order Lepidoptera; family Notodontidae; genus Pheosia; species Pheosia tremula. The sequence continues at coordinate 814,263 of HG995425.1, read as the reverse complement.
TGTTTCGGTATAGGTAACGTGTATACATCAAAATGCACTTAGTAAAAAGCGGTTATTTTAATATTACAAACAGACGCTCCAATTTTATTTATATGTATAGAAAATAATGTCATGAATATTATTTTTTTATTAATTCCACAGCTAGTATAACGATTATAGAGCATATATCTTTATTATTTACTAAAGTTCGTAAAAATCATGCGAACATTCGCGAATGCGAATATTCTTTACATCACTAGCTCACGCGAATTCGCGTGAGCTACAGGCCTGGAGTAGCCAGTAGGTACTTGTAATCACTGCCGACAAAAACAGGGCATTCGTCTATCAGGCCCCTAGTTATCAAATGCCATACCACTTATCTACTTAGGCGCAATAATCTTTGAAATCCAAGGGATCCGCGACCGAGGCGGAAGGCTCACCGCCGCGCTGCGCCTACGCACAGGTCGCTGACCCCTACTTGCGCATGCCCATGAGTCACCTCGCCCTTTCTTTGCGGGCGTGGGTGAGCCGCCAGTTCTTATAGCAATACCGCCGTAGGTAAGCGGCGCTAAAAATTTATTTTCTATACATATAAATAAAATTGGAGTGTCTGTTTGTAATATTAAAATAACCGCTTTTTACTAAGTGCATTTGGATGTATACACGTTACCTATACCGAAACAACATTTTTTACAATTTTTGTCTGTCTGTCTGTCTGTCCGTCTGTCTGTCTGTCTGTCTGTCTGTCTGTCTGTCTGTCTGTTTGTTCCGGGTAATCTCTGAAATGGCTGGACCGATTTTGACGGGAATTTAACTGGCAGATAGCTGATGTAACAAGGAGTAACTTAGGCTACTTTTATTTTAGAAAAAAAAATTGGATCTCTCGAAAAAAAAATAAAACCAATGTTGCAGCGCTGCGCCTGATTAAAGTTTGATAGCAACAATCTGCAATGCGTCCCGCGGGATCAGAACGCGAGCAGGCTGTTGCCAACGGCTGAGTCTTTGTTAAATACCACGCGGACGAAGTCGCGGGCAACAGCTAGTTATACAATATGTAAACTCCATACTAGCTGTCCCGGCGAACTTCATACTGCCTCAGAATCAAATGTATGAGAAAATTAATTGAATTATCTTTATTATCATTTAATAGTTAATTTTTCCCATGTTTTATAGTTATCACTGCTAGCATCGATAGCCAAGTTGGTAGAACGCTTGCCTCGGTAACGAGGAACGCAGGTTCAAACCCCGGCCCGCACCTCTGTGATTTCTGGATTTCATTTGCGAATCTCATTTTCAACCATGATTATCACTTGCTAAACGGTGAAGGAAAATATCGCGAGGAAACCTGCATGTCTGAGAGAACCCCTCGAAAGACGTGTGAAGACCGGCAACCCGCACGGGGCCAGCGTGGTGGGGACTATGGCCTAATCCCCCTCGCATCGAGGGGAGGCTTGTGCCCAACTTGTGTACACCAAGAGACATAGTGCGTGATAGACTTTTACAAACGTCAATTCTCTCTTCACCGATATAAAGGTATTAGGAGCAGGTACTGATCTTTCTGCATCTGACTGTGAGCGTGAGGGAAGAGAGAACTCACACCTGCGCGTGCGCAAGGCTATAGATATATAGCTTCCCTTGAGATTGGACACCGTCACCGAAATTCGTTCAGGACATGCCGTCCACACGAACAATTCTGATTCCATTTCACGTTACACTCGTGTGGGTTCGGCTTAGTACGGTTTTTTTCGTGCGTCGACCTATTCATGTATAGCAGCCTATCCCAAAGTGGACGATAACGCCCCCTTGTGGGCGCTGCAGGCCTAAAGGGGGGCGGTAAGAGACCCAGAAAAAAAATGGGAGCGTTGTGTAGAGGCTTACAATAATTAATTTCATTTGGTTTTTAAGTAGGTGAAAAAATGGGGACGCTAAAAATAATTCATTCTCAAAGTGGGCGGTAGACAAAATAAGTTTGGGAACCCCTGATGTACAGCCATCTATCCGTGTGAGTCACCGGGCTATAGATCGCGGTGGCATGCGGCCAAATATTAACTTCATTATGCCAATTAGCGCCATGAAACGGCTATTGTTTCGGCGCGGAGGCCGCGGACCCCGCAGTCGTAATCTAGAGAATTGTTTTTGCAAATATACTCACAATGAAATGGTCTGTAGCGATGTATGTTACAGGACACATGTATGTTATGTGTGTTAGTACCTCAAAAGATAACATGATGGAGCCCAAAAACAAATGGTACTTCTTCTTCTTTTTTTACGAAATGAGAAGCGATGAAATAAAATGGATATGCAAATGGCCTCACCCACAACTTAGCGGGTATTTTGCCAATGTCACGTAATTAATAGCAATCACACATTCAATAAAAACACATTATAAATAAAATAATGGATGTGACATGATGATATGCAAAACAAATGTTTATGTAACTGTATCATTCGTGGTATTAACACAGACGATCGATCTTAGCACGGGCCGGACCACAGCCTATAGGCTATGAGACTATAGACTTAGATTAGGGATTCCCAAAGTGGTCGATATCAGTTTCCTAGGGGTCGACATAAAAAAATACTTTTGGGATTCGACGTGGTCTAAAAATCGACCCCTATTAATTGACACAAGTTCTTATTTGAAACATTCAAGATACCGTATAAGTTGTGTTGCGTGTAATAATTTGTTATAAGAATTACTAATATTTTAAAAGGAAATATCATTTTGATTTATTATATTTACGCGAATACTACACATTGATAAAACTAATTTTACGACATTTCAATATGAGGGTACCCCGGTTCAAACTATGACACTTGGACGTCAACCACCTCAGTCCTCCCGTGATCATGGCTCCTGTAAAGCAGCCGAAACGTCGGGAACGTAAAAACATAAAAATAAACGCGATAAAATTAGTTTTTCATTACTAAGAATAAAATGTATTTTTTTTTGTGACCCCGAGGGCCTATACTTTGCAACATCCCCTCACCTTGCGCAGTAGCACACATTGTTTTACAGAAAAATCCTATAACAACTTCTTGTCTTTTATTTTATTTATGGTTCACTTCAATTCAAATACATAGATAGACAAAACTACAACATAATCACGGCCTTGAAGTCCGTAATTTCGTGAATAATTTAGCCCCGCACCCGTCGATAGGCGGGGGGGGGGGGGGGTATGACGTCACACTCCGTACCCAAAACACTGTTATTAGCCACTATGAAATGTCCAGGGTCGATACGGGGTCGGCGGTCGACTGACGCCCATGGCTGTGTACTTACCAGTTTAAATTGATTCAATTTGTTTGGCGTACATGAACGAAAAATAATATATAATTCATATTGAATTTAGATTTTGTGTATGCGTCTGTACTACTGGCTTACTTTGCTGATATGTGGATATTACAAAGCTTGGAGTATTATAATAATAACTTGCTGTCCCGGCGAACTTGGTACCGCCTTAGAATCATATGTATGAGAGAATCAACTTAATTATATTTTCGAAGAACATTAAAATCGGCCCACCCGTTCTTGAATTATAATTGGTATTACTAGCACGATTCTGTTTTATATTTATACGTTATTATAAAGTTAATAACAATATCGCCAAACGAACACACCAACTGTACGGACCCAAACCAAGCATGGATCAACGCTTGTATTATGGACACCGAACAATGGACTGGGGGCTACGAATAAATATACTTGGGGCGATTCCAGTATATATATAACATCCATGACTTGAGCACAAACATTCGTGCTAATCACAAAAAATTGATCGCTACCACGATTCAAAACCGGGAACCTTACCACAGAAAGTAGTGTCACTCACTAACCACTGAGCTAATCGGATTGTGAATTAGGACATCTCTGGCTACCCCTTGGAGTTATACGGTCAGGATATTGTACCACACAAGGAGGTACGACCGCGACAGGGCGATGCGTGCTAGCCGTATTGATTCCTCGCGGGCTAGTGGCGCCCGACGCGAGACTTTAATGTAGTTGAATTAGTACGCTTTGTTCGTTCGTTATAAAGATTTTATAGCGTTAACTAGCTTTGACTTCGGCTACACCCGCGCAACCGACGATTTTGATATACAGCATGATTCAGAAAGGGCGTACATATAAGCAGAAGGGGCAGGAAAGTCCAACTCCAAAAACATCCTAATTTCAATAGGGACGATGGCTGGGTGCTGCCACCGACTTGGGATCCAGTAATTAATATAATTAAATCCAAAACCAAGCAGCATTGCAAGACATCAGGACACTGTGAGCACGGTCTGTGTAGATCGGACCGCAAGCAAGAACTAAATATGAGGGTACCCCAGTTCTAACTATGACACTTGGTCCTCCCGCGACCACAGTCGCTGTAAAGCAGCCCAAATGTTGGGAACGTAAAAACTTAAAATAAACGCGATAAAATTCGAAAAAATAGTTTCATTTCACTCCATGGTATTGCTATTTTTAACAGACTTCAAAAAGGAGGAGGTTCTCAATTCGGTTGTATTTTTTTTATAACGATCATTGTTGTGAAACTTGAACAAACAGACATGCAGACAAGCAATTATGAATTAAAAAAACACAAGTTTTATTTTTGCTAGACTACTTATATGTTGCTTAAAATGCTTAAAATGAATATTTTAATGTTTTACAATTTTTGTCTGTCTGTCTGTCTGTTTGTTCCGGCTAATCTTTTGACGGAACTTTCACTCGCAGATAGCTGATGTAACAAGGAGAAACATAGGCTACTTTTATTTTAGAACCCCCCCCCCCCCCAACCCCCGCCAGCGACTTAATATCACAAAGGCGCGAGGGCTCAGAACGCGCGAGCGAGCTATTGCTAACGGTTGTCTTTGTTAAATACCACGCGAACGTAGTCGCGGGTAACAGCTAGTATAAAATAAATAACAGATGTATTATGTAATAATAATTGGCACGTAAATCTACTAAATCACGTAACTGCAATCGACGTACGATCATAAAATCATAGCAATGAAGCCAAAATTATCTGCGGAATGGGCCGCACGCCTCAGAAATAGGTTTATATGCATACTACATTAGTATCGGATACGTTGAGTAATACCGAATTGTACTGTAATGTTTACAAACGTTTTAACCACTTTATCGGAAAGGGAAGTTCTTCCAGGCGGGCGGGTGGTAGGTGGTGGTGGTACCTTTCGGCTGCTTTACAGCGACCGTTCTCACGGAAGGGCTGAGGTGGTTGACGTCCTAGTGTCATAGTTGGAACTGGCGTACCCTCATAATTAGTTCTTGATTGCGGTCCGATCTACGCAGACCGTGCTCACAGTGTCTTGATGTCTTGCAATGGTGCGCATGGTCTTGGATTTAATTATATTAATTACTGAATCCCAAGTCAGTGGTAGCAGCACCCAGCCATCCCTATCAAAATTAGGATGTTTTTTAATTTCAATGTCCTCACGTATCATCCTTGGTCGGAATCGGTGTTCTTTTGCGAGGATCTGTGGTTGATCAGATGTTAATGTTGATGAGATGGCCAGTCTATAGCTACAAGTTGGCGATATCGATTACACGCCAATGCTGGCCCAACATATTGGCACACGAGGAATCCAATCAACGTTGGCGATATCTTTCACTCGCCAAGGTTGTGCCAACATATTGGCACACAAGGAATCTAACAACCAATGTGTGTTCGCGGAACCCACGAGCTATATGTAACCCATAACACCGACATGCGACTCGCATCAAACTCATTTGTTTAAACAAACACCCATTACGGGACATCTGCGCGCCGCGTCACGTTGCGCGCGCGCATATTAACACACAATGAATGCGCCAACGCGCACGGAATACTCGATTGATGATCTCAATATTGGACTTAGATTTCAATAAATCAATATCGCCAGACGAACACACCGACCGTACAGTACAGTCCCAAGCGAAAAAAGAGACCGTATTAACGTGGAAGCGCAAGGTCAGGGCGCGAAATCTATACATATAAATAAAATTGGAGTGTCTGTTTGTAATATTAAAATAACCGCTTTTTACTAAGTGCATTTGGATGTATACACGTTACCTATACCGAAACAACATTTTTTACAATTTTTGTCTGTCTGTCTGTCTGTCTGTTTGTTCCCGGTAATCTCTGAAATGGCTGGACCGATTTTGACGGGAATTTCACTGGCAGATAGCTGATGTAACAAGGAGTAACATAGGCTACTTTTATTTTAGAAAAAAAAATTGGATCTCTCGAAAAAAAATTAAAACCAATGTTGCAGCGCTGCGCCTGATTAAAGTTTGATAGCAACAATCTGCAATGCGTCCCGCGGGATCAGAACGCGAGCAGGCTGTTGCCAACGGCTGAGTCTTTGTTAAATACCACGCGGACGAAGTCGCGGGCAACAGCTAGTTCAAAATATCAATGGTTTTTATTTTTTTACGAAAAATTTGGACATCTTTACGATGTAATTTAGTTGTTTGCGATATTGGCATTCTGCATTGGCTGTCTCGTTGTATTAAGTTTGCTTAAAAAATACCTGGCTTTGCTCGACTTATAGCCAAATTTTAAGTCCCTAAGTATCATGGTTTCGGAGACTTCGTGATGAGTGAGTCAGACAGACAGTCAGTGGGTGTCGCTTTTATATATCACACTAATATTATAAATGTGAAAGTTTGGACGGATGGGTGGATGGAGGGACGAATGTTTGTTATTCAATCACGCCAGAACCGCTGAACAGATTTGGATGTAATTTGGCACAGAGGTAGATTATAGTCTGGAATATAACATAGGCTTCTAGAGGTTATAGGTGGGTTTATCGAGATACCGCGGGCGCAGCCGCTGGAAAAACCTAGTTCTATATATATTGACGACCTAATTAGCGCAGTTGGTAGTGGCACTGCTTCCTGTGCCGAGGGTCCCGGGTTCGAATCCTGGTAGGGGACGATCTTTGTGTGATGAGCACGAATATTTGTACCCGAGTCATGAACGTTTAATATGTATATAAGTTTAATATACTGAGTTCGCGCTCAGTCCATTGTACGGTACCCATAATACAAGCGTATCTTAGTGCGGTCCCAGTATAGTTGGGTGTGTTCGTCTGGCGATATTCATTTATTTATATAGATTCCGAATTATTTACAAATTTTGAGTTCTGAGAGCATTACCATTCCGCTGTGAGTCGACTGACATCCTTGTGGTCAGTCAGTTGGTCAACTTTATATTCAACATTTACTTGTGTACCTATGCGCTATATACATAATACTGGATTCGTCTAAACACCTAATTGAGTTCAAAACAAGCTCGTTAGCAAGTAGGTCAGCCATCTTTTCGTGCGAAACACATTACTATGCGTTAATGACGAAACACATACAACTGTTATTATGGTATCAGCTTTTATTTTCTCAGAGCGCGGCAATGTCGAAAGATGTCGAAAGACATTGCCTTGTGTGCGAAATTATATCGGTCATTCGAGATTTTAACTCGAAAGATCGATATAATTTGATTAACAGTTACCGTGCGGTTTCTGTTCGATTATGAATCGATTGTGTTAGTAGACTCGGAGCCCAGGCAATTTTTTCCGAGCGACATATCGATATGAACTTTTTTTTTATTACAATACTAGCTGTTACCCGCGACTTCGTCCGCGTGGTATTTAATAAAGACACAACCATTGGCAACAGCCTGCTCGTGCGTTCTGAGCCCGCGGGACGCATTGCTGGTTGTTGCTATCAAACTTAATCAGGCGCAGCGCTGCAACATTGATTTTAATTTTTTTTCGTGAGATCCTATGTTTTTTTCTAAAATAAAAGTAGCCTAAGTTACTCCTTGTTATATCAGCTATCTGCCAATGAAATTCCCGTAAAAATCGGTCTAACCATTTCAGAGATTACCCGGAACAAACAGACAGACAGACAGACAGACAGACAAAATTCTTAAAAAAGGTTGTTTCGGTATAGGTACCGTGTATACATCCAAGTGCATTTAGTAAAAAGCGGTTATTTTAATATTACAAACAGACACTCCAATTTTATTTATATGTATAGATAGGCAAGTATTTGATCTCGATCGCACCTGATGGTAAGTGACGATGAGATCTACGATGGAGCATACTTGCCTAGAAGGTACCTGTTCCCTCTCGACTTGAAAACATCCAGATCGAAGTCAAAAATGATGTTTCCGGGCGACATATCGATATGAACTTGACCGTAGTCGCGTTGTTCCGCTAGTGATACATTCATTATCACTCTCTCAGAGTGTTGTCACCGGTGACATCATATGACTGACACAGAATTAATGTCAATGTCGCGGCGAACGGAGCGAGAATAGGGCGTAGGGGTCGGTCGGTACTTTTAGCGTTAAGCGTTGTAAGGTGTGGTGTCAGTGCAGGCTTTCCTAGCCACGCAAAGCCTTGGCATAAACATCCAGCCCTTTTTAATGTCTCATTGCTGGGCACAGGCCTCCCCTCAAAGCGAGAGGGATTAGGCCATAGTCCACCACGCTGGCCCATTGCGGATTGGCGGACTTCACACATCTTTCGAGGGGTTCTCTCAGACATGCAGGTTTCCTCGCGATGTTTTCCTTCACCGCAAAGCCTTGGCATATGCGGGTGTTAATCCAGGAATCAGCGGCAGATTAAAGGAAGAGGAGATACGTATGCCTAATGATCTCCTTTCTCATGTCCTTCGTTTAAAAGTTTAATAAAAGCAGCGTGCAATATTAAGTTGCAATGATAATAGATTTATTTTGGTATTTAGGGGGGGGGGGGGGGTGTCTGCCGTCGACTCCCTTGCCAAAAGGTGGCTACTATGGCCCAAAAAATAAATAACTGAGGCTGACTTGAACATAGCTGTGTTAGCCTTTGACCGCCAGCTTAACCTGCCCAAAGCATAAAAGCAACCAGACGTTCTAATTCGATCACCCATCCAAGCTCCGACCTCACACATTTAACTACCGGAACAATCTCCGGTAAACAATAAAATCGCACATAGAGTAGGCGCACGCGCCGCTCGCGTTTCGGCCTCGGCTCGTCCGTGCACCAAATGAATTAACATAATTTATGAACGCTCGCGACGAACGCCTACGAGCAACGGGACATCTCGAAGAGCAAATTGCAACGATGACGTCACATCCACCGAAGAATATCAACACAGTCAATTGGTCGGCTAGACAATAGCTTTATATTTGCTTGTCTTTATTCGCCACTAGCTTCTGCCCGCGACTACACCCGCGGTGCCTGGAGAAAATAATTGAAACATATGCTGTAAACACCACCTATCCGTGCATGTCACTCGTCTCCCCCCCCCCCCCCCCCCCCCACATCCGTACTTTAATTTGAACAATTTCATTCGCTTTTATGGAAGATCTAAATTCATACAAACCAATCCCCCCCCAAGCTAACCGCAAACCCGGTATCCGCGCCAGTTTGACCGAGAGCTTAACCTGCTCTCCGAAGTACGGAGGTCAGATTAATCCGGCCACCCATCCATGACCAGAATCAGCAAGTCCATGTCAAGACTTACATTATAAAGAGGTCACGTCTTTGTGAGTTTGGATGTAGGGGATGATCTCCGGATCTGCTGATCCGATTACGAAAATTCTTTCACTGATAGATAGCTACATTATCTATGAGTGCTGTTAGCGACGCGATACGATATAGGCTATGAGTCATCGCGGCACCGCGGGCGGAGACGCAGGCAGTAACTAGTATTATATAATGTTACCAGTATTGTTAGGTGTGTATCAAACAGCATAGGTGAATCGCAGTCAGGAAACCAGGTTCCGGTGGAAGCGGCCAATTGGGGCCGGCGAGGATACGGTGCGGAACGAAGGTGGGTATTCACAAACAAAATAAAGCAAGGCCTGAACCAGCGATTTCCAAACTATTGTGGGCAAGATACCCCTTTTCGAAAATGAACTTATACCTCAGACCCCCATAGCCAAATTACTTCAAAAATCCTATCTCTCGTTTTTGTTTCCTATTGTTACAAAATAATAATTTCATCTTGTATTGACTTGTTGAGTTATTTTAAAAGTACAACAATGATACTCCCTACTAAGATATTGGTAATTCTTATAACAGGTACACGCAACACACTTTTACAGTATCATGAAAGTTTCATATACGAACTTGTGGTAATTAATAGGGGTTGATTTTTAGACCTTGTCGACCCCTAAAATCAGTATTCGTTTATGTCGACCCCTTTTTTTTTTTTTTTTTTTTTTTGTTTTCGGGGGGGAAATCCTCATGGATACCCGACCGCGCGGGGGCGCGGCACGGGTTATGCCGGACTCCTACCGGCTAAAACCCCCCCGGCACTACCGCATCGTCTATGGGGAGGGGGACTGGGAAACCGGCAGAGCCTTTACATCCAGTCCCCCGCCGACGACCGCCCGCCTTTACAGCGGGGCCCTCACGCCCCTCCCTCCTGGGCAACCCATATCGACACCGAGGGGTCTATATCGACCACTTTGGGAATCCCTGGCCTCAACAAACATAACTTTTAAGGGGGAAGCGCAAGGTCAGGGCGCGAAATTCAAAATGTCAATGGTTTTATTTTTTTTACGAAAAATTTGGACATCTTTACTGTCGTATCGTTTTAGGTATTTTTTTAAGCAAACTTAATACAACGAGACATCCAATGCAGAATGTTAATATCCCAAAACACTAAATTACATCGTAAAGATGCCCAAATTTATGGTAAAAAAATAAAAACCATTGACATTTTGAATTTCGCGCCCTGACCCTGAGCTTCCCCCTTAACAACATAGTGACTAGCCACGAGCCCGATGGTAACTGCAAAAAAAAAAATCTATGACCTCCTTAGGGATTGAATTTCCAAAATTCCCTCGTCAGTCGACCTCAAGGATAATTTCCTCCAAATTCAAACATCTACGTCGGCATCGGCTGCTCGTTGTCGGACAGACCGTCAGTTTCAAGAATCTCATTAAATCTATACTAATATTATAAATCTATACTAATATTATAAATCTATACTAATCTATCTATACTAATCTATACTAATATTATAAATGTGAAAGTTTAGATGGATGGATGGATGGATGGATAGATGGATGGATGTTTGTTACTCTTTCACGCCCGAACGGCTGAACGGATCTGGATGAAATTTGCCACAGAGATAGATTATAGTCTGGAATAACACATAGGCTACTTTTTATCCCGGTAAAATGTATGGTTCCTGTGGGATAGATGTTTTAATATTTCATACTTTTTATCGCGGGTAACACCGCCGGGCGCATCTAGTAGATTATATTTTGTAGAACCTTAACACGCCGAAACAAGGCTAGCATACATGACGTCATCATTATTACAAACATGACATTAAAAATGAGTAACTCAACGACTTCCGTTACGAAGAAAAAAAGATCGTCTACAAACGGCTGTTTACAATTTCAAATTTAGATCGCGAATTACAAATGTATTCATTCAATCATCGGCGATCGATGGGTGCGGACGCTTTTGTCGCTAATCTATACATATAAATAAAATTGGAGTGTCTGTTTGTAATATTAAAATAACAGCTTTTTACTAAGTGCATTTGGATGTATACACGTTACCTATACCGAAACAACATTTTTTACAATTTTTGTCTCTCTGTCTTTCCGTCTGTCTGTCTGTCTGTCTGTCTGTTTGTTCCGGCTAATCTCTGAAATGGCTGGACCAATTTTGACGGGACTTTCACTGGCAGATAGCTGATGTAACAAGGAGTAACTTAGGGTACTTTTATATTAGAAAAAAAATAGGATCTCACGAAACAAAATTAAAACCAATGTTGCAGCACAGCGCCTGATTAAGTTTAATAGCAACAACCTGCACTGCGTCCCGCGGGCTCAGAACGCGCGAGCAGGCTGTTGCCAACGGTTGTGTCTTTGTTAAATACCACGCGAACGAAGTCGCGGGTAACACCAATAAATTAAATGTTGTTTTGACGATAATTGAAAGCTTTTAATGAGCAGCGATTAAGTTTATCGCCTCATTACGTTTATTGATCGTATAATGAGGCTAGTTAAATGCTATATACTTTCAGTGTATCTGAAGGATAATTATTACATCCTCTACGGGATAACATGAGATCTATACACCACTAATCCCCCTAATATTATAAACGTGAAAGTTTGGATGGATGGATGTTTGTTACTCAATCACGCCAGAACGGCTTAACGGATCTGGATGAAATTTGGCACAGAAATAGATTATAGTCTGGAATAGCACATAGGCTACTTTCTATCCCCGTAAAATGTATGGTTCCCGTGGGGTAGATTTGTTTTAATTTTTCATAGAGCTAAGGATCAACATGATTTTTTGCATAGGTAGTGGTAGTTTAGGTGTCACAAAATGACATAGGCTAATTTTTATCCCGAAAAAATGCACGGTTCCTGTGTGATAGACTGCAGGGGACCGTGTTTTTTTAACTTGATAATCGCGGGTAACACCGCGGGGCGCAACTAGTTTGATATAAGGTAGGTAGTGAGCCCATCGCCGCTAACAAGCAGTTCAAGTCGAGAGTGAACAGGTACCTTCTAGGCAAGTATGCTCCATCGTAGATCTCATCGTCACTTACCATCAGATGAGATCGAGATCAAATACTTGCCTATAATGAAATAAAAAAAAAGTACATCCATAGTAAAGTCTTTTATTCCAATGCCTTTTGTAGTACGGTTGAAGATTCTTCAACCCTCACTACACCTTCCCCCATTAGTGAATAAGCAATAAAAACTGGCTGACTCTTGAGACACCTCGTTAGGGGATGACGAGAAGGCGGTGACGTCATAGAGCGTAGTGACATCACAGAATACAACTAACTAATGCAGTGCTTAGTTGATGTTTTCTTGATGACCCGATGCGCACAGTTTGTAGTGACCCTGTAGTCTGTACTGAGGGTCCTTCGAATCCTGGTAGGGGCACACTTTGTGTGAGGAGCACGAATGCTTGTACCCGGGTCTTGGATGCTTAATATCTAAAGGCTTAACAATAATAGTGTAAAATATTTCGAGGGCACCCATTGGTAGGCTACAAAAGATACATTCTCGAAAAAAGAAATCAAATTACTTGAATTTAAAAAAAAACACTACGTACTAAGTGCGCGGTGAAACGGTACTGTCTCACATTCCCATAGAACAATGTACATATATCTATACATCTAATACATATAAATAAAATTTGAGTGTCTGTTTGTAATATTAAAATAACCGCTTCTTACTAAGTGCATTTGGATGTATACACGTTACCTATACCGAAACAACATTTTTTACAATTTTTGTCTGTCTGTCTGTCTGTTTGTTCCGGGTAATCTCTGAAATGGCTAGACCGATTATGACGGGAATTTCACTGGCAGATAGCTGATGTAACAAGGAGTAACTTAGGTTACTTTTATTTTAGAAAAAATAGGATCTCTGGAAAAAAATTAAAACCAATGTTGCAGCGCTGCGCCTGATTAAGTTTGATAGCAACAATCTGCAATGCGTCCCGCGAGCTCAGAACGTGCGAGCAGGCTGTTGCTAACGGTTGAGTCTTTGTTAAATACCACGCGGACGAAGTCGCGGGCAACAGCTAGTTATCAATCAATCAATCAATCAGCCGATAGACGTCCACTGCTGGACATAGGCCTCCCCCAACGACTTCCACACATCACGGTCCTCCGCCACTCGCATCCCCCGGCTTCCTGCTACGCGTGTGATATCATCGGTCCACCTTGTGGGGGGCCGTCCTACACTACGTCTTCCGGCTCGTGGTCGCCATTCTAGAACCTTTCTGCCCCAACGACCGTCGGTTCTGCGAGCTATGTGCCGCCCACTGCCACTTCAACTTTGAAATTATTTGAGCTATGTCGGTCAGTTTAGTTCGTCTACGGATCTCCTCATGTCTGATTCTATCGCGTAGCGAAACCCCGAGCATAGCTCTCTCCATTGCGCGTCAATCAATCAATTTATGTAGACTATACTATAGTATAGTATAATTTAGTCTACATAAATTGATTTGACTGCAATGTCACCTCTGTGTGAACATACTCTATGGAACGCCGCCCGTCTGTCGCAATCAATACGGAACTTTATTACAGACACCCCACTTCCGTATGTGGGGGTGGGGGAGGAGGGGGTGTGTGCCGTAAAAGTAAGTTTTGATAGATTTATGTGCTTACTTATGTCTTGGCCATTGGGGCAGAAAGGTTCTAGAATGGAGACCACGAGTCGGAAGACGTGGTGTGGGACGCCCCCCCCCCCCCCATAAGGTGGAACGTTGACATCACACGAGTGGCAGTGATGTATGCAAGTCATTGGGGAGGCCTGTGTCCAGCAGTGGATGTCTTCGGCTGATGGATGGATGGACGCCTTGACTTAATCCAAAAATCGTAACTTTGTTAACTTGCTGCATTTCTGAGAGAACCCCTCGAAAGACGTGCGAAGTCCGCCAACCCGCACCGGGCCAGCGTGGTGGACTATGCCCTTATCCCCCTCGCACTGAGGAGAGGCCCGTGCCCCCCAGTGGGATATCGAAAAGACGCTTGTTTTATAAGTTATAAGATGTCGTAAATACTCACTCAATTTGTCTTTTTGGGCTCTAGCAATGCACACCTCTTGGACTCATGCACAAGACTGAAACAAACAGAAAAAAAAATAAGCAAACATCCTCATTGGTCTAAAGTCACGTACGGACGACACAATATGTTTTACAGATGACAGAGAGAGACAAAACTATTTATACGAAAAGAGACCGGCAATTGATTTTATCTCATATACCATTAAGGAAGCCATTTTTTTCTTCTTTCTACAAAAATGCTGTCAAACCCACCTAACCAAGTCAGCTTATTTAATAATAGCTGTTACCCGCGACTTCGTCCGCGTGGTATTTAACGAAAAAGCGGACGAAGTCGCGGGTAACAGCTAGTGTAAAATAAAAGTAGCCTAAGTTACTCCTTGTTACATCAGCTATCTGCCAGTGAAAGTCCCGTCAAAATCGGTCCAGCCATTTCAGAGATAAGCCGAAACAAACAAACAGACAAAAAATTTAAAAAATGTTGTTTTGGTATATTTACCGTGTATACATCCAAATGCACTTAGTAAAAAGCGGTGATTTTAATATTACAAACAGACACTCCAATTTTATTTATTTGTATTCATTTTTTTTATGTGGCAACCTTACGCAACCCATGCTAGTTACAAGAGATTGATATATTAATAAGACGATATTATACCCTCTAAAGAAATACTTTCACAATGCAATGACAAAATAATTCCCAGACATCGATAGAAAAAAATAAGTACTAAGAAATGACCACATGCGTGCGCTAATCGACTCCTACGCCCCTCCGACCGACAATAGCCGATTGTAGCCGAAGTGTGCCGATATTGCCGGTCGAGCGGGCGCCATCGCGCCATGGTGCGTGATGACGTCATACCCCATCGAGGCGAAGTAGAGCTTAACTATAATGGGTTTTGTATTAGCAAGTGATTTACATTGTAAAATGGAATTTATAGTTTGTGGCTCCGTCCCGATGTTGCTTCATGTTGTAAACGGATATTACGTGAACACCATGTGCTGCCTAATAGGAACTAAACTGATGTTCTTCGATCCTAGTATATCTTTGAAGAGCTGATTAGCGCAGTTGGTAGCGACCCTGACTTCTGTGCCGAGGGTCCCGGGCTCGAATCCGTCCCGGTCGGTCTGGGTACAGACAAACTAGTCGTGAAAAAAGGGACGAGCGCCCAAAAGCCAGCGGCCCTACGTGATTACAACCCGTTCCTTTCAACATTCAACACATCAAATATCGATCATATTCCGTTGCGATAGGCTTGGTTCTACGGTTCGTCGTGTGCCGAATGACGTCACAACAGCTCACAATCCCATCACGCCACACTAAGCACGACAGTAATGAGTTTTGTATAAAAACCGTGGCACCGTGGTACCTACCTCGCACGCTTAGGGATCTGTGGGCTTATGAGGAAAAATTGAAGATAAAACACACATAAGCTGATCCAAGCGAAGCAGGATTTATTTAAAGAATAATGCAGTATGAACTAGGTACGATGCCATATCTTCCAGACCTGTCCCAGATTCAAAACAGCAACCGCATAGTAACTGTCAGTTTTGAGAGATATTGTATGGGATATCTGTCAAAAGTGACGGTTAGTATGTGGTTGCTTTCCTATTATGAGATTGTGTCAGAAGACTTGGGGCCCTGGTCCATTACATTATTCCTACCGAATCGACCCTGCTTTCTGTGGCGAGGATCCCGGGATCGCATCCTGCTAGAGACCAAACTTAGTGTGATGATCACGAATGTTTGTACCCGAGTCATGGAGTCATGTTTAACATCCATATAAGTATTATATACTGAGTTCGCCCTGAATCCATAGTACGGTACCCAGCGTTGCTCAGTGTGACCGCAAAGTTGGTGTGTACTTCTGGCGATATTTATTTATTTATACAAAATTGGAACCACACGTTCAAACAGTGAGTCGTGTTTTGAAGCACACCGCTCGCCAGACTAGCGTCCGCCCATTGAGCGGCGGCCTTGCCGTCTATTTTAGGAATATAAACACCACGTTACTAAGTTAACTGTGGCTGGTACCATGGTACCATGGTAGACGTCCGACCATGTTATACCTCGGACCTTGGTATACGAGGTACTATAGTACCATGGTATACGTCGGACCATCGCATACGTCGGACCATGGATACGTCGGACCATGGTATACATCGCCAATTTAGGCTATGTCAAAGAGGTTACACTAAAACTCTCGGAGACAAGATCAACACGCTTTTAATGCTTCAACATATTTCTTTATCGTCTACTGTCTGGCTTTTGTTCTTTTTTTTTCTCCAAGGTATTTGAAAAAGGATGTTTTTAATGCGACTATTAAAAAATATAAGTGTTAAGACGCGCGCGGATATAAATTTTAACACACCATTTGAGCGCTGACAAATGCGGTTTTTATTTTAAAAAAAACCGCTTATTTCGCTTTCGCTCGACCTCGCAAACTCCATGAAGTCTGCAATATGTGAACATGTACAGGATCGCACCCGCCATTATATTAGATTTGATCAACAACAGATCCTCGCAAAGGAACACCGATTCCGACCAAGGATGATACCCTATGATGATACGACCCTCGTAACCGAGGCAAGCGTTCTACCAACTTGGCTGTCACTTCTACACATCCTAAGATTAAACCAAGATAAATAGCTCCAATGGGGGCGATCACCTCTTAAAACGCTGACAGTTAACACTACAATAAAGAACATACAAAAGCTGTTGATTACGTGTGTGTCAATAATTGATAAGAGAAATAATTATTTTATCTAATTACTCCACTACGGATTAAGCGTTAAGATACAAGCACACGACACATTCAACTAAACCAATCAATAATTTGGAAATATCAATATAAATTAGGTGTACTGCAAGGCACAGCTATCGGTCCAATATTGTTCCTACATAATAAGATTATTGATATTCCGTACAATACCGTTGTTATCTTCTCAACAGTCATATCGCAACCATTTACAACGTCAGTCAATTTGTCAATAAGTACAGACGGGCCTGTATTGATATAAATTGTTATCGGTGCTGAGGGACTCGAGGTCACGTTCTTTTAAATCATATATTACTGCGGTGGCGGGGAAGTCAAGTGATGAATGCATCCAAGTTAGAAGTGCTAAGTAACCCTTTACATTTGTGACGGACATTTTTTGAATCTATATAACAGCAACGATCCGTTATATAATTACATAATATTTTTTTTACTACTGATGAACATATTGGTTGGAAAGGTTTTGACACGCGATGAGACAAGATTCCGGCGTAGACCAGAGTCCAGAACGCAAACAACAACTAAACATGAGTGTACCCCAGTTCAAACTTTGACACTAACAAACACCTCAGCCCTCCCGTGACCATGGTCGCTGCAAAGCAGCCGCAACGTCGGGACCGCAAAAACAGAAAATAAACGCGATAAAATCCTTCAAATAAGTTTTATTTACGAGTGATAGCCAAGTTGGTAGAACGCTTGCCTCGATAAAGAGGATTGCAGGTTCGAACCCCGGCTCGCACCTCTGGGATTTTTCACGTGCGAATCTCATTTTCAACCAAGATTATCACTTGCTAAACGGTGAAGGAAAACATCGTGAGGAAACCTGCATGTCTGAGAGAACCCCTCGAAAGATGTGTGAAGTCTGCCAACCCGCACTGGGCCAGCGTGGTGGACTATGGCCTAATCCCCCCTCGCATTGAGGGGAGGCCCGTGCCCAGCAGTGGGACATAAAAAAGGGCTGGTATTATTATTATATAAGTTTTATTTCATTGGAAATATTATAAACTTCTTTTCTAATACGGCACGCCAGGTATATGTTCTAAGTGGCACGATAGCCCACAGATAAGATATGGAATTCGTTCTAGATAATTGAATACAGCTTTGGTTGGCGGGGTGGGTGCACCGATTATCAGCGAAGATAATGTCATTCCAATAAATTGCCTAGTAGAGGCGATAGATGGCGTTGACGTTGGAGATTTGGAGTTGATAAAAATACCTGATGTTGTTGCAATTTAGTTTCATGCCTGTCTATGAACAGGGCTCGGACAAGTCGTTCAGCGAGCCGCAGTCGTTCAAGGGGTAACCCATTCATCGGGATTCCTTAAAATTTTACTGACCAATCGTACGACTGGCTCAATCCTACTAATAATATTATAAATGTGAAAGTTTGGATGGATGGATGTTTGTTACTCTATCACGCCAGAACGGCTGAACGGATCTGGATGAAATTTGGCACAGAGATAGATTATAGTCTGGAATAGCACATAGGCTACTTGTTATAGGTGAGTTTATTGAGGTACCGCGGGCGGAGCCGCTAGCAAAAGCTAGTGTATTATAATTTCATTATTACCGCGTGATTTTCTGTTCTGCTTAGCAGTACTCATAAATATACAACTCAAGCACGAATGCGGTGACTAATTGGATCCCTCACCCTACGCTATCAATAAATTATCAGCCTTTATGTTTTCTCAACCCATCTTACTCTTTGTTTCTGAAATTACTGACTAAGCCGACAACAGGACGCCTCACCCTAAGTTATCTGCATGAAATAATCAGTAACACTGGTATTTTAAGTACTGTATTCTTTAATTTATTTGAAATACGAGCTGCGCCCCGCGGTGTTACCCGCGATTAAAAAGTATGAAAAATTAAAACAAATCTATCCCACGGGAACCACACATTTAATAAAAAGATAAAAAGTAGCCTATTTGCTATTCCAGACTATAATCTATCTGTGTGTCATATTTCATCCAGATCTGTTCAGCCGTTCTGGCGTGATTGAGTAACAAACATCCATCCATCCATCCAAACTTTCACATTTATAATATTAGTGGGATAGTGGGATTAGTGGGATATTAGTGGGATTAATAATAATGTAAGGGCAATGAAAGAAATATTTCGTTGTTACTAATACAAGTGGATGAATAAGGGCCTTATCATATTGGTGATAAGTTATCATATTTCTTCGTGAATTACTTCAAATAATATCGATTAGTTCGTAATCATCCTGCATTCCATATCGTGGGCTCTGGGTACGAATCCCGGGAGGCCAACTTTGTGTGATGAACACGAATGTTTGTACCAGAGTTATAGACATTTAAAATTTATATAATTATTGATTTCTTATATTTACTAGAATACTACAGTTAGAAATAAAAGATATTTTACAGACCAAGAATGCCATTGAAATTAAAAAAAAAAACATTCTAATTTCAATAGGGAAGATGGCTGGGTACTACCACCGACTTGGGATCCAGTAACTAATATAATTAAATACAAAACCAAGCCCACCATTGCAAAGCCTCAAAACACTGTGAGCAATACCTGCGAAGATCGGACCGCAAGCAATAACTAAATATACCCCAGTTCTAACTATGACACTAGGACGTCTAACACCTCAGTCCTCCCGTGACCATGGTCGCTGTAAAGCGGCCGACACGTTAGCAACGCGATAAAATCTGTCAAAATAAGTTTTATTTCAATTGATATAGGTAATCATACTGGGATTGCCCCAGTCTGGGCCTCAATTTGGGCCCGCCCAGTTGAGTGTGTTCGTCTGGCGATATGTATTTATTCAAGAGGCCCATAATAGCAGTTTCATAAAACGAGACTCGCTCGGAATTGACTGACAATTCGTTGATTAATTATGACATTTAGTCTTACGAAAACGGGCTCCGTGAATAATGAATACGCTATAGCCCACGGTCGGGCCAATGACGAGTGCGTGCTCCCTCTCACTCTAACCCCATACAATCGTGGTCGTCTCGTTTCAACGGACATTTCGTTGGGACCGGTTCTACTGGCTTGACTTGATTTTTTCCTTCGAATATAACTTGAAAAAAAAAGACGTGTGCATGGCGACCTGGGAGCTACGTACATAGACAATATTTATGTAGATACACACGGCAGTTTAAATTTAACGGCTCCACGGAACTATTGGCGGCCGTAGTGTTATTCTGAATATGGTAAATCACATGGAAAGTCACCTCGAAAGTCACACTCACGATACGGTGAGCGAACTTAATTAGTTCTCTGTGGCACAGCACAGCACGTGCGAGCTAACTATATACCTTAGGCCTCAGCCTCGAATTTAGCGGGCAGCGGGGCGGGCGGCGGCGGCGGCGCGGCAGCGGAGCTCGTTGGCCGCCCCGCGCCGCTGCCACGCCGCTGTTTTCGAGAACCGGTCCATATGATTTTACGCATAAGATCCTGCCGCTCCCGCGCCGCTGCCGCCGCTGCCCGCTAAATTTGAGGCAGAGGCCTTATAGTCTATCGTATTTAAACATTTTGTATGGAGAATTGAAAAGCGCCTCTAGCGGACGGTATTAAAAACTTTCAATTCTTCATAGAACATGTGTAAATACGGTAGACTATAAAGTAAACGGTTAGCTTACGAATAATCTCGCACTTGACGTACAGGTGCTAACAAATCTCAAAAGGGAAAAAAATATCCCCAGACCTACCTGTAACCCAGTTACGAACTAGATCAATATATGAGCGAGCCATCTTTCCTATTGGGAAGATGGCTGGGTGCTACCACCGACTTGGGATCCAGTAGTTGACATCATAAAATCCAAAACCGAGCGTACCATTGCAAGACCTCAAGACACAGTGAGCTCTATCTGCGTAGATCGGACCGCAAGCAACAACTAAATATGAGGGTACACCCGTCAAACTATGATACTAGGACGTCAACCATCTCAGTCCTCCCGTGACCGTGGTCGCTATAAAGCAGCCGATACGTCGGGAACGTAAAAACAAAAAATAAACGCGATAGAATCCTTAAAAATGGTTTAGAACAGGACTTCCCAACCGGTGGGGCGTGCCCCCCCGGGGGGCGTAGAGAGATCTTAGGGGGGGCAAGAAGTGTATGATTTGATGATAGCTCTGTCAAAAACAGAACCTGATATCGGCCAACTGGTTCAAAAAATGCAGGCCCAAACATTCCATTAATAAATAATAAATCGTGTGAAATAAATAACGTAAAAACAATTTGTGTTTTTTATTGAAGCAATGACTAAAAAAATAGGGGGGGGGCATGATTTTTTTTTATAATCCGGGGGGGGCACCATGCAAAAACGGTTGGGAAACCCTGGTTTAGAACAAGGTATTGTAGACAAAGACGGAGAAAGTAGTTGAAGAGATCGTCTGTCGATAGATCGCCACGTCCTGAGGGAAGCCCGATGCGCCGGCGCATCTATTTATAACTCCGCGCGGTTACGTGTCGTAACGATTGTGGGTAACCGACACACGGTTACCCCGCAGTCACGGTGTGTCTCAACATATGACTGAACGAAGTAAGTCGAGAGTGAACAGGTACCTTCTAGGCAAGTATGCTCCATCGTAGATCTCATCGTCACTCACCATCAGGTGAGATCGAGATCAAATACGCGCCTATATTGTAATAAAAAAAAAATAAAAAAAAAGTAGGTGTCTCGCGCGCGACCCCACACCCATAGAGTTGGCAACCCCACTACACAAGGTGTATCAGAAAGGGTATACGAAACATTTAACCTGCGCTTCTCTAGCACATTTATAATCATTACGTGACGTCAGAACTTCGACAAGTCTATTGAAATAAAACAATTTTAAGGATTTTTTCCCGTTTATTTTATGACTTTTTACGTTCCCGACGTTTCGACTGCGTTACAGGAACCATGGTCACGGGAGGACCGAGGTGGTTGACGTCCTAGTGTCATAGTTTGAACCGGGGTCATATTTAGTTCTTGCTTGCGGTCCGATCTACGCAGAAAGTGCTCAGTGTCTTGAGGTCTTGCAATGGTGTACTTGGTACTAATCTTGATAGAAAAAAGGCAACCATACTCAGCACTAGAAAAAATCTTGACTCTTTAAGGTCTCTAAGAACGCCATGATTTGGTTCAAAATTTGGAGAGCCATCTACCAGGGTCCCTACCATACTGGCATATCAATAGAACCCTACGGCACGTAAATCAAATCACCAGATTAGTGGGCAGTGATCCTACTTTCTGTGCTGCGGCTCACGGATTCGTAATCCTGGTAGCGTAAAACCTAATTGTGTGATGAGCACGAATGTTTGTACCCGAGTCATGGATGTTTAATATCTATATAAGTATTATATACTGAGTTCGCCTTCAGCCCATTGTACGGCACCCATAATACAAGCGTTGCTTAGTGTGGGACCGTACAGTTGGTGTTTGTCTGTCGACATTTGCGACGTTCGTGTATTATATTATCTGTGATTCTTAATGCAATCGTAATCCGGCGGTTACCGTTGCGCAAGCCCACGGACCACAGACGGACGCTGCGTCTGCGCAGCGGTTATTACTGCGCTAATATAATACCGGTTTTGCGCGTCGTTTCGTGCAGTGCAAGCTTTAGACACACTTCTGTCTAGACTCTTTCCTTTCTATGGTCAGCTTCAAGTCTATACCCTAATCCAGGGATTCCCAAACTATTTTGGGCACGAGACCCCCGTTTTTCCAAAATGAACTGATACCTCAGACCCCCATAGCTAAGTTACTTTAAAAATCCTATCTCTAGTTCTTTTCCTATTATTGCAAAAAAAAATACAAAATAATAATTTCATCTTGTACGAAGTTGTGCACGCTTATCGACATGTTGAGTTTTTAAAAACCAAGTATAATCGTTTGTTATTACTATATCAGATTTAATATAATTGTCAACCTTTTGGGGTCGAGTCACCTTCGTCCGTAGGAGAATTAAATACCCTCGAGATACCCTACACGTGACCCTGGGTGGTGCCAACCAGGTGACAACTCTACTGGTGGTAGGCTTCGACCGTGGTTAGTCACCACCCACTGAACAAAGCCAAGCGGCCTAGCCGTGTTCCGGCATGATGTTCGGTGTTGCCATTCATGGATGGCGGGTCAGATCAGCTGCGCTGCATGTGCCTAGTGAATGTAGCGTCTCGATCTACTGACGCCTTCCTACCTAGGCGAGTATGCTCCATCGTAGATCTCATCATCACTTACCATCAGGTGAGATCGAGATCAAATACTTGCCTATAATGTAATAAAAAAAAATAAAAAAAAAACTTGTTAAAATCAAACCCCCGAATTTATAAACGTCCTACAACTTTGTCAAACGTCATATAGTACTGCGCAAAGCCAAACTCATAAAACGTCTCTAAATTCAGGTGGTATGACCTTAACATCTTAAATGGTGATCCTAGCATCATAAGAAGAATTCCATATCTTCCGCGCACATAACAGCATGACTAATACATAGCTTGCTGTGTGGCTCGACCCTGAAACTCGTGGGGCCGGTTTGCGGGAGTCTGGCGGGCGACATCGCGCGATTTGAACTTTTCGCGTTTACCAACCTTAAGTTTTGCAATCTACCCAGTGATGGTAACCTCGCGTGTTTAAACCTCGGAGGAATCTTCGGGGTTCTTCATATCGGTTCAGATCAGCCTTTCCCAAAGTGGGCGATAACACCTCCTTGTTGGCGCTGCAGGCCTAACGGGGAGCGGTAAGAGACCCAGAAAAAAAATGGGGGCGTTGCGTAGAGGCTTACAATAATTAATTTAATTTGAAGTTATAGTGGCTTTTTAATTAGGTGAAAAAATGGGGGCGCTAAAAAATTATTCATTCTGAAAGTGGGCTGTAGACAAAATAAGTTTGGGAGCCCCTGGTTTAGATACAGAGGTTCCCAGACATTTTTTCTCATAGAACACACTTAAAATTTAGCTGGTTCCCGTTGACACCCTGCAGCTAGCTTCGTTTCTACCATATTCCCAAAACTCGACAAGTGGCCATCCATAAATTACGTCACACGTTAAGGGGGAGGGAGGGGGTCGACGAAGTGTTACATTGTGTGACAAGGGGTGGGGAGGGGTCCCAAATTTTGTGACATCACATTTTTCAAAATATAATACTTTATATCTAAGAATTACAACTATTGATTTTATTGAAAAATAATTTAAATGGAAATAAAAACAATTTCGAAACACTGCTGTTTTAATTTCATAAATTTCTAAATGTTAAATTGTAAAATATGTGACATCACACTAGGTAGGGGGGGATCTCACAAATGTGACCAGTTGTGACAAGGACGGGGGAGGGGTCAAAAATTAATGAAATTCGTGTGACGTAATTTATGGATGGCCCCCAAACAATGTGAAGATGAAATCTGACTATGGAAATTTGCGTTGCGGCTGAGTTCCAACCACAAGTTCATAGTTTACGAAAAAAACCGTGAGAATTGATTGGTTAATTAATTAATCGATTGTGCTGTGAGTGTACTGAATATGGAATATGCAAGTTTTTACAAGTAACGGTCGCTGAGTTGAGAGTTGGGTCTTCCCCCATTCGTTTAACAATGGATTACCGCCAAGTGTCACCTAGTTCTGTCAATTATATTTATCTGTAACCAATACAATTGAGAAATGGGGCAAATGCTAGAATCGTGTGCGCCTTGCCTCTCCCTGAACCGAGGCAGTGACTCAATCACGCCAAAATAAACCCTAGTGCAGGGGTCGGCAACCTCTTGAGTCGGAAAAGTCAAACATTACAATTTACAAAATTTCAGTTTTTAAAGAGCCACCAAATAGTACTTGCATAAACTAATCTTATTATTATTATTCCAGCCCTTTTTTATGTCCCACTGCTGGGCACGGGCCTCCCCTCAATGCGAGGGGGGAAACTAATCTATTTATTCATAACTAGCTGAGCCCCGCGATGTTACCCGCGATTAAAAAGTATGCCTATGTATGTATGATTGAAGTGTGTATGAACCATACATTTTACCGGGATAAAAAAATGCCTATGTGCTATTCCAGACTATAACCTATCTCTGTGCCAATTTCATCCAGATCCGTTCAGCCGTTCTGGCGTGATTGAGTAACAAACATCGAACTTAAAAAAAGTGGCTAAATAGAAAGCGAGTACAAGCTGGGAGATAGAAATGGTGCCTAATCCTCGTTAATCGATTCTCAACGCTATTTCAATGTTTTTTTTTTATAAAATAAATAATATTTGCGTATGCAACTAAAGAGCCGCAGGTTACCGACCCCTGCCCTAGTGGGATACTTTTAATCACTCCGAAAGAGTCTCAAGCCAAGAATATAACATTCAGAACGCACAATCATCAATTGCTTTACGTTTCTGTATGTGAATAAGCATGTACCATCGAAACTAGCGTGGTACTCGCGTGACGTCATCTGGCACAAAGCCATGCGGCGGGAGAAACGTCGGCAAATTCAACCGCATTCGTGATAGCTCCTATCGAGATTCGAGAGAAATTCAATATTTATTTCGACCGTTCATACCGCTGTCATAGCTATACCAGGGATTCCCAAATTATTCTGGTCAAGAGACCCCTTTTCCAAAGTGAACTGATACCTCAGACCATAGCTAAATAACTTTAAAAAACCTATCTCTAGTTTTTGCCCTATTGATACATAATAATAATTTCATCTTGTGCGAACTTGTGCACGCTCAACTTGTTGAGTTTTTTAAAAGTACAACAATGATACTTCCTACAAAAATGTTAGTCATACTTATAACAAGTTGGTACACGCAACACAACTTATACAGTATCTTGAAAGTTTCAAATAAGAACTTGAGTTAATTAATAGGGGTCGATTTTTAGACCTCGTCGACCCGAACCCGAAAATCAGTTTTCGTTTACGTCGACCGCTGGGAAACCACTTTGAGAATCCGTGGGCTATTATACAGACTTTGAACCGGTTGGCTCAGTTAGTAGCGATCCTGCTTTCTGTACCGAGCGTCCAGGGGTCCAATTCTACTAATTTAAATAAGATGGCATACAATTTCCATTCCAGCGACACACTATTGAGGTCACATTACGACTGCGACAGATTGGCTATTCTGCTAAAACTTAAATGTCGTCTTGATGGAGTCTCATTTCAGTGTCAATGGTTGTGTGTCGACTGCTAGCAACGTCAGATAACGAGTAGAACTCCATTACTTAGCTACATTATATTGATACGCCACTGAAGTACAGAATACGAAATAGTTCTATGGCAGTTGAATGGCTGGTCAGTGGAAATCCACTGGTTTTAAAAAACTAGTAGACTGCCAAATTTCAAAAATCATTCAATCGACACGCTATCGACACTCCACTGAAGCGTTTGTAAATTAGCAGAATTGAGCCCCTGGCTTCGAATACCAGTATGAGCAAATATTGTGTGATGAGCACGAATATTTGTACCCGAGTCATGGTCATTTAGTATCTATACAAATAGGATCGGTCCCGAGTTTATTTCTCGGTGCCCGTTATTCAAATGTTGCCTAGTTTTGGATGTTGGTGTGTTCGTCTGGCGATATTATTTTAAATAATCTAAGTAAGGGTTGGAGCCAGCTTGACGCCTTATACTGCATAGTTCATGTCCTCAATGATGGCAGTCCGCCAACTGCGTCTAGACAGAATTGCAGATAAAAAATATTAATAGGTACCTTAGAGAAAATATTAATATTTATAAAATACCCGCGGCTGCGCCCGCAGTACCTCGATGTAACCTTATATAATTTAATAATACAAACGATAGTATATAAATAAATAAATATCGCCATACGAACACACCAACTATACGGTCCCACATTAAGCAACGCTTGTGTTATGGGTACCGTACAATGGACTGTTAAACTCAGTTAATACTTATACACATATTAAACATCCATGACTCGGGTACAAACATACGTGATCATCACACGAAGCTTGTGTCCCTACCAGGATTCGAACCCGGGACCCTCGGCGCAGAAAGCAGAGTTACTACCACTGCGCTAATCAGGCGGTCAGGCTAATAGAATAAACGCGAGAAAATCCTTAAAACTAGTTTTATTTCAATGTGTAGTATTCGCGAATTAACGATATTATAGGGTGGTGTATTAATTAATTATACAGTATGTTGTTTTGCTGGCTAGCGACCGTTGGCTATCCCCACCCTCCCCCTCCGTGATACAGTCGTGTTGGTGTAACATTACATTCCACGCATCTTGTATTTATACTCACATGTGTTATCTTATCACAAGCGTCACGAGATATGTTATCATATAACTATATTATTACACATCAACTTGTACATAATAATAAAAAAATGCGAAATATACAGACCTGGCAATAGAAATTAAAACCCAATAGCAAGTCAATACCGTCAAAACAGTCCCAATAAGGGGCCATCCATAAATTACGTCACACGAGTTTCATGAATTTGTGACCCCTCCCCCGTCCTTGTCACAACTGGTCACATTTGAGAGACCCCCCCCCCCTACCTAGTGTGATGTCACATATTTTGCAATTTTTGTTCCGAAATTGTTTTTATTTTCATTTAAATTATTTTTCAATAAAATAAATACTTGTAATACTTAGATATAAAATATTATATTTTGAAAAAATGTGATGTCACAAAATTTGGGACCCCTCCCCGCCCCTTGTCACACAATGTCACACTTCGTCGACCCCCTCCCTCCCCCTTAACGTGTGACGTAATTTATGGATGGCCCCTAATTGTGTCCTCAACAGGGGTAATACCCCACACATCACACGCAAGCCTTAGCACACTTAAGTTACATCCATCCACATGCACACTTCTGCAATAAGCATTCGTACTCAATACCTGTAGATTAGTTAGCAAATTTCTTGCAATGACCTAAATATCCAAGCACTTCTTACACCTTAGACTCTTGGCTCCGGCCCGTGCCTTCGGATTTACCTCCCCTTCAACAAGGAGAGAGAAAGGTATTTCAAAAAAAAAAATCTCTCGTTTTCAACCATGATTATCACTTGCTAAACGTTGAACGAAAACATCGCGAGGAAACCTGCATGTCTGAGAGAACCCCTCGAAAGAAGTGTGAAGTCCGCCAACCCGCACTGGGCCAGCGCGGTGGACTATGGCCTAATTCCCTCGCATTTAGGGGAGGCCCGTGCCCAGCCGTGGGACATTAAAAAGGGCTGGTATTATCTATACATATAAATAAAATTGGAGTGTCTGTTTGTAATATTAAAATAACCGCTTTTTACTAAGTGCATTTGGACGTATACACGTTACCTATACCGAAACAATTTTTTTACAATTTTTGTCTGTCTGTCTGTCTGTCTGTCTGTCTGTCTGTCTGTCTGTCTGTCTGTCTGTCTGTCTGTCTGTCTGTCTGTCTGTCTGTCTGTTTGTTCCGGGTAATCTCTGAAATGGCTGGACCGATTTTGACGGGAATTTCACTGGCAGATAGCTGATGTAACAAGGAGTAACTTAGGCTACTTTTATTTTAGAAAAAAAAATAGGATCTCACAAAAAAAAAATTAAAACCAATGTTGCAGCGCAGCGCCTGATTAAGTTTGATAGCAACAACCTGAAATGCGTCCCGCGGGCTCAGAATGGGCGAGCAGGCTGTTGTCAACGGTTGTCTTTGTTAAATACCACGCGGACGAAGTCGCGGGCAACAGCTAGTTATTAATAATATCGCCAGACGAACACACCAACAAACGGTGCCACACTAAGCAGCGCTTGTATTATGGGTACCGTACAATGGACTGGGGGCGAACCCAAGTGGTTTATCAAATCTGATATAATGGTGGGTGCGATCCTGTACATGTTCACAGATTGCTAGCATAATTTTATGAGGATTTTCACGATTGTATAGCCTATGATCAGACCTAAGAGACAGGGTATGTTTTCTTATGCTCTGATAATAGACAATACATCACCAAAATCTGAAACTAAATTGACTATAGAGCATATCAAATCAGTTTTTTGTTGTTGTTTTTTTTGACATCATTGTTCTCAACCATTGTGGTACAGATTATATATTTTTTGTACCATTGTAATATAATGATAAGCATATAATGTCATTTTTTAATCTTTCACTGGTCGTTGACATTGCTTTTTTTCACTTCTTCAGCTTTTTTGTGTAGGTCTGTTTGACATAATATACCTATATCGCCAGATAAACATACTAAGTGTACTTTCCCAAAATAAGCAATGCTTATAATATGGGTACCATACATAACACCAGGGATAATCCCGGGAGCATGCAGACCATTGAAATTTTTCATGACATCTGACCAACTAAACCAATGTCCAGACTTTCCTTTATCAAATGATATGCCAGTTAACAGCATGCCAGCAACTTTACACCTGCATGCTTTCTACTGGCATCTACAACACACCTTCAAACATTACATTTGCAAATTAATTTCTTATATTTACGCGAATTAGTATTCACTCAGAAATAATACTTATTTTACAGATTTTATATTTTTATGTTCCCGACGTTTCTTGGTAACCATGGTTGCTGAAAAGCAGCCACAACGTCGGGAACGTAAAAATATAAAATAAACGCAATAAAATCTATAAAATAAGTTTTATTTCAATTACATTTGCACATAAATAATTTACAGGTATGTACGTATTGACACAGATAATCTTATTTACTCATAACCACCAAGTATATGGGTTAATTGGTTTAGACACAGATAAACACAACATACAATGATTCATAGACAATGTATGTTTCATTCACCTAATTAATAATTAAGTACCTATTTAGCTAGAAATAACATAGATTCAGAATCGGAATCAGATTTTTTTTTATTCATGTAAACCATCAAACACAGTACTTATGAATCTTCAAAATAGTTACAAAATGTGAAGCTACAACTTTACCACCCGTTCAGAATGCCGTTCCATTCTGTATTGTGGGTACCATACAATGGACTGAGGGCAAGCCTAGTATAGATATTAACCATCCATAACTCTGTTACAAATATTCATGCACATCACGCAAAGTTTGTCTACCAGGATTCGAACCGTAGCCGTATACGTAGCCGTAACTGCAGTTCATAGACTAGGGTGGCTACCCACTTAGCTAATCAGGTCATTGAATGTAATGTAATATCCATTTCCATAGAGTAATCTTCGATCTGAAACTTACTTATAAGAAAAAGACAAAAGCACCCAATTTCTCTATATGCTACTCACAATGTATTTAGATTATTAATAATGGAATTATATAATTATTATTTTTTTCTTACGAATTATTGTTCAAAAAGATTTTTTTTAAGCCTCATTAAATGGCACAACCATCTGTAACCATTGTGACTAAATCAAGTGTCTATAAAAACACCAAACTGGATTTTAAGAATTAGAAATATTTAAAAAGATGCAATTTCACAGAATAAACCAATCAAATCACTTCTCAAAATCACCGAAACCTATCAGTGGCCAATTTGTTCGAATTACGCTAGCCTACTAACCGGCTAAGTTACGAAAACATACATATTGAACTGAATTACGTTATTTTTTACAACGTACCCGATTCGGTCGGGTTATACACGGTTCGAGGCAGGCCGGTGGTGACATCACCCTACGTTATTGACGAGATAATAATGTAATTGATTGGAGTCACGCCCAAAATGAATGAATAAAACACACTTTTACACGATACTACCGCTCCCTGTATCAAGATTCTCATCTTTGTTTCAGGAAATTTACGTAAGAATGTATATAAATTAAATAATCAATCGCATCACTCAATACCGTGTGTATGTGTGTGGAAATGTGTAGATTCTCGCACAGAACGCGGCAATCGGCCAAAATTACATACAAAATCATTTATAGACGCGTCGGAGTAAAAAAAGTCCGACCTCATTCCGACTTGGTAAAGACACACCCTACATAGCGGTCGAAGATATAACCGCATACCTTCACGGAATAAATGTGTTCCTAGTGTTGTAATGTAAACAAATAGGTTCAAAAGAAAGCTGAACACACGCTACTCACCGGCAGGAGCTCCAAGACGCGAGATTTCGACTTCTATGACACTTTACACACTTATTTGAGTAGCAATTGTAACTTACACTAAGCACATAAACGAAGTAACATTATATAAAATAACATGCACAGAACGTTGCTCGTTATATTTCAAAGCACTAGCACCACCGACATTACGCGTAAGCGCGTATATTTCAATATTTCGTTCGTATAAAAGGTAATCTCACATACGCCACCGGAGTAGATCGATGTCGGCACGAGTTTCGTTTTTCCGCCGCAGCGTCGCTGCTGTCGAGTGGACTGACATGAAACATGACGCACCAGATGGCGTCGGTGTAGTTTGAGTTGCCACATTCATCATAAAAATATCCCAGACCTTATAAAATATATAATTTTGCATGATATTTTAGTTAATTATAATTAGTGCAGAAGTAGTAATAGGAAGAGAACATAAAATGATTTTATACAAACGTTTTCTTAGGTTAAGGAGTTTATCTAAAAATATGTTTAATCGAGTTTGTTATGTTGTGTACATTTTATATTTTTTGGATGAATTTTTCAACAAAGCGTTAATTGGTTCATGGAAAATTGAGAATTATAAAAAATATAAATCCATGTACAAAATTAAAATCACTATCGAGCACATGCCTTGTAAGTTTGGTAAAAAAAAACGTGGCAACACAAGAAACGGTATCGTTCCATTACACGCTATATAACTCTGATTCTATTACAGTATTTAATATGACATTTTTTATTTTATCTAGCTTTTTCTAAAATTAAGTTAAACTTTTAACATTAATTTTAATTTTTTCAAGTATCATGAGTGTAAATTAACGATAAATATAAATAATTAATGAATATCATTTTGAAGTGGAACGTAATTTGCGTTTAGTTCAATAGAATATTAGCAATTTATCTTTACAAATGCTATTTCGAGATATATTATAATTAAGGATATAGTCTATTTGTCTTTAAGATGTTTATTTTTGTTCAAAATGAAAAATACATGTATTTTACCTTTCTCAATCAAAATAAATATTAACTTAATATAAAGTTTTAACGAACAAAACGTAAATGTCGTTAATAAATACTAAGAAAAAAAAATATTATTTAGCAAAATGGCGTTGGACTAAGCAGTGCTTTATTGTTACTTTTAGTTTTTGTAAAATTTTAAAACTGTTAACATAAAACTGAGGTAAAACCTTGTTTACCATAATTTTTGGCGCTTAATATGCGTATCAACCATAAAGTCTGATATTTAAGTTCTTGTTTTTCTTTGAAAACAGGTTATAATGGGCCGTTCGCCGAGCCCGCGACGGCGCGATGAGAGACGTCGCGACAGGGACCGAGATAGGGACCGCGAGAGGCGGAGGCCTCGCACCCGGTCCCGTTCGCGCTCCCTCGACCGCCGACGGCGCTCCCCAGACCGTCGGCGAAGCCCCTCACCGCGTCGACGCCGCTCCCGATCTACATCGCCAGGGCCGACCACATCCTTCATAAAACCAAAAAAGACTTTTGGAGAGCGTCCCATAGTGACGCCGGCAGATTTGGAGGGAAAATCAGCTGAAGAGCAGGAGATGTTAAAAGTTATGGGATTCTGCGGCTTTGACACAACCAAAGGTAAGAAAGTCGATGATAATGTTGAGGGCGACGTTCACGTGGTATTGAAACGTAAATATAGACAGTACATGAATAGGAAGGGCGGGTTCAACAGGCCCCTCGACTTCGTGGCGTAGCGAACGGCTGGATTATACCACTATAACTGCATTTTTTGAATGTTGTAGCACAAGCGCGCCGGATTTTCGTCCTTTTTTTCATAGTTGTAAGGCTGATATGTGATATTTTTGGATGATTTGGTTTTATGTGAATGCCATAAGAGTGTGATTTGGGTTTTGATGAATATTATGGCGGTGCAGCCAACACCATCTGTCCAAACCGGAGTAGGTGGCCACATTTACAACTTCATGGCTATTTTGATGGGTTAAACAGCTCTGTAAAATGATAAGTAGACAAAGGCTTTCCTGGCCTTCCTTATAACATTTGATTTTTGAAGTTATTGTTTGCACTTGTAGACAATCTTTGTAAGTATTAATTGTGTCTAGATTGGCCAAAGACAAAAAACCTAAGTATGCACACGAACACTGACACACAACAATAATATCAATAGATGCCATGCTAGATAGAAATGAGAGTGTCATCTCAGTGTCTTGGATGTCTACTCACTGAGTGTCAAATGTATCAAGTGTCTCTATGTATTTATAGCTTTATCCTCAAATTTAAAGAAAGTTTTAATGGATTATAAAGCCATTATAATTCAGTTTTTCCTCTGAAAAGTTCTTGTAAGCCATTATAACTGTCTATAAATTTGAGCCTTAGAGTGTCAACTAATTTTACAAAAACAGTATGCAAATAAGTTTCAATATTATTAACGTATTGGGAGCCGAGGATATTTTAGAATAATTCTTATATGGTTTTTGAAAACAAATATTTTTATTGATAATATCAGTTGGTGAACAAACTGGAGGGCCCATGGACCACGGAGCCCCGGGCATTCGCCAAGAGGCTCTAGAATATGCCAAATTATATATACTCACATTAAACCAAATCATATCCAACGATTTTTACTTAGAATAAGTGTTAATGCATCGTTTTCCATGTTTGCATTGCAACCGCATACACGTTGGGACTGTGAATTACAAACCAACATTTTATACACAATGTTGCTAGCATATAAAATCTCAAATCATTCTTTATTCAAGTAACTTTAGGCCGGTATAATTAAAAATATTCTCAACGATAACCCAACCGAACAATACAAAGCAGTATTCGGTATTTCATAATCAGTATGAACACCAAGACACTGTTTGGTTACTCGTAAAATATTGGCTAAATTGTAATTTGTAAGTTCACAGTCCTTAACTCTTCATATTCTGCCACTAAACTGCTAGAGAAATTTCAATGTTAGAGATTAAAAAACAAAACAGGTGGAGAGTCGCCAAAGTCATACTGAAGCCCACAAAACCAAGCTGATTTGTGTCTCACATGCGAATTACGACCTTACGTCCTCGCGAATAAGCTTGTACTACACAAATGGGCTTGGAATTTGTGCTTCAATATTTTGATCGCTCGACACTCCATCACTATTATTGTTTGTCCGAGTTTTAGAGCTTACTTTCGTGCACCCCGAGATGGTTTCCCATTGATCAACTTTCCCAATGGTTAATCTCTTCATCGGTGAAAACGAAATCGAAATCTATTCCGTTGATTCTGAGAATATCTTGATATAGAAAGTTGAAATGAGAACAAAAATCTTAGTTCTCTCATTGGACTGTGCCATCATGACGATGACGTCATATAACCAAGTACAGTCAACCTAACATTTCTCTTGTCAAGTTTAGTGGCTAGATTTTAGTATTGTAAGTTATTATAAGTCCGTTATACTGTTACCCGCGCGCAGCTCACGCCCGCGCGGGCTCAGACGTGCGCACGCGCAACCAAGAAACAATTTGAAATCTGTACGGGATTATGAGTAAGGTGTGATTACGCAGTGTCCGGCGAAAACCTAGACCGAGCTGTGACCTTGTTGTAATCAACCTTAAAAGTGGTCTGACGTGGTTTGGAATGGAATATATAGGATTCTTTATTTATACTAGTAGCTGACCCGGCAAACGTTGTTTTGCCATATAAACTATCCTATCTTTCAAGTTGGATAAAACTGCACACAGTGTGCAAAATTTTATTAAAATCGGTTTAGTAGTTTAGGAACCCATAGCGGACAAAACCGTGACACAAAATTTATAAATATTACGATGAATGATAAAACTATAGCGGCCGATTTTATACAAGTGAACTTGTACATAAAAGTTTACTTATTAGTAAACTTACGGAGAATTCAATAGCAATAGCAAAGAAAAATTTGAACTTGCGATACGGCTTCTCTGGCTCCAAGTCTGCTGACACAATCGACTCATAATCGAACAGCAACCGCATCGTTACTGTCACTTCTGACAGATATTTAATGGGATATCTGTTAAAAGTGACAGTTATTGTGTTAGCAGATTTGGGGCCCAGTAGCAGTTAAGTCATAGATTATGTTGACGCTTTATAACATGTGGAGCAATGTTTTTCCAACCTCAATGTAATAATAAAGCCAACCGCAGAGATCAGGGCCCCAAGTCTGCTGTTCG
The DNA here is from genome assembly GCA_905333125.1 of Pheosia tremula. Lineage (NCBI taxonomy): Eukaryota > Metazoa > Arthropoda > Insecta > Lepidoptera > Notodontidae > Pheosia > Pheosia tremula. Next base: position 778,837 of record HG995425.1, on the reverse strand, counting down.
ATTATGAATCGATTGTGTTAGCAGACTTGGGGCTCAGGTATTCCAAACACTCAGACCCTCACGATAAGACTGACGCGAGACGCACTTAGTTTTAAGTTGACCCCACGGCGTGATGTCACAATAGCAATAGCAGAAGATATATTTATATACACATATACACACCCCTCCCCCCAGTTTACCCCCCCCCCTGTCCTCCATAATCTACAATAGTTACGATCGGTTAGCCAGTACGTAGTGTTTTTTAATAAAATAAAACTAAAATTATTTTGTATTTAATATTGCAATATAATTTTGATGTCGAATGTTCTTGTAACAAACAATCTGTGTAACTAAATTAAAATGCTTTCATTCATGTAAACCATACATTAAAAAGAGTATATAGAAGCTACTTAATATTTACAAGATTTGGCCCATGCGGTAGCGTGCCCAAGACGCTGGCCGCATTTCCTCGCTGAATAGCCAAAGCTACTCGCTGAGCGAGGAAATGCCCAGCCCTTGGGTCGCCGGTTGCGTCGACCAATCTTCCCGAAACATTTGTAAACCATTAATTACGGTGCATATGAATTATCAAACATATTATGTCAACTATATGGAATGTTAATCCTATAAAGTCTTGATAACTTTTATTTTCTTCTATAATCAACTTATTTACAATGGTGCAGTTGAAAATTGTATACATTTTTCGGATGTATTTCAAATTCCAATTAGAATTTATGTGAATTTTAAAACTAATGTCTTTTTAACCGACTTCAAAAAGGAGGAGGTTCTCAATTAGGTTGTATTTTTTTTATTTTTTTTTATGTAAAAACATTATGTGCTGGCTACTCGGTCTCCGATATACAATATACAATGGTTAAATAATATTTTTTATGTATATTCACGCCGGCGCGCGGGGGTGCGTGCTGCGATATATTCAATCGTAACCCGTACAGATTTCAATATGTTTGTCACGACATCAACACAACACAAATGAATCTCTGAAACCGAAACATTTTTGTTGTTAATCCACAAAAATATATGTTTAAAACATGCTCGATCAAACTGTGTTTATTTGCGACAGAAGATGCAAATTTAAGATATTTTTCGTTCGTGAAATGAATTAATATCTTAATATACTAAATCTGAAGGTTTTTTTCTCTGAGCAAGAGTACGAATTTAATTTTAGTTTTTTGACAGCTAAGTGTTAAACGCTGTCTCAATTTTTTTTAAGATTTGCGCCAATTTCTTAATTTTTTTATGCGCAAAACTTAATCATAAACAATAAATAATTAAATTTTTGTTTTTTTTTTTCAATCTAGATAAAATTTGATTGAGGTACTTGCATTTTGTAGGTATTTTTTACAAGAATTATCTTGTTACCAACTTCTTTGACAGCCTTGTAACTAAATTGTAAAAGGCTGATATAACTTGTCTTTAGTCTCATTTTAACTGAACATCAACTAATTTTGCACATTTTTTTTTTGTTAAGAAATCTGGTTAAATAACAGATTCATTTCCAGTGTATATACCACGAATTTATTTATAATTATTTATATACATAATTAAAAAAAAAACAAGTAAAATTAGGAAAAAAAATATTAATATTATCGCCACTTCTTCCATTTAAAAACTTTGTAGGCTATTGTAAAAAAAATTGCCATGCGAAAAAGAATTTTCGTACAAAAACTTTTACTAAAATGCATAGGAATGATGGACTCAAGCTGTCAATATTAAAAGTAGGTCAAGCTGTTATTTTTGACAGCTCCTGTCAATCCATACCAATAGATTTGAGCGACAAGATTCGTTCGTAATCATGCGTGTTGACAGGTCATGATGATCCGACAACCTGCTTATTACAAAACTGTATTTTTTTTTGTTTTTACTGTTTGGGTTTTTTTTTAATTTTGTCAGAAATTACCTACGAGTAAGGCAACTTATATAAAAACAAACTTCAAGTGGCGTTTCTGTAAATCGTTTTGAATAATGTATTCGACGAAATAATAATTTGGGTGCGTTCATAATTATATTTTTAAGTTACTTAAAAAAAATGTAAACTAAATTTATTTCATAGTCCTTGGTATTTTTTTTTAGTGTACGTCGTAATGTTTAACAATAAACATACGTAATTTAAAATAACTATTTGTTTATATAATTATTGTTAGTAATCTCGTAAAGGGATACCTAAATGTATAAAATATTGTTTAATAGAAATTTATGACTTCGACTGTACTAGTTAGTTTGTCGAAACCATGGAACAAATAATATAGGATTGACAATCGCCATACAAATCTGCGTAGCTTTTTTTTTAGTTCTCAATGTCACCATAGAGGTCCCTGTGAGTTGCGAAACGTCACACTAAACCTTAACGTGAACTCGTAATTTTTATATAAACTATCCCCCGAATTTATAGACGTTTGATAACTTTATCAAACGTCATATAGTACTGCGCATAGCAAAACTCTTGTGGACAGTACTATGTGACGTTTGCTCAAGTAATAAAATGTCTATAAATTCGGGGGTATGTTTGTAATACTATATTATACTGCCGTAAGAAGGCGCTGTAACAATATCCTGCAGCTCGGGATTTATGTAACTTTTGTTGTTATCATTTTTCGTTTGAAATCTAACTGCGCGAGGAGAGCAGAACAACAATATACACCTGTATCTTTCATCGACATATATTATCTATCAACGAGGGCAATGAAATCTCCGCCCTACACACGAGGCTTTTCTAATATTGATCGTTGTTTTGTAAAACAACGCCATCTATTGTGTGGTCTGATAGTCAGATGATACCAGCGCCTCGCGGAATATATTTGCAACTTATAAAGAGCTCGCAATGTGGCGCCTACTGGATTTGGAGAGGTATTTGTCGAAATATAGAGCTACGCTGTAATGTATGGAGATTGTCAATCTTCTATTTATAATCTATGGTCGAAATATTAAGTATAGACTTTGGTTATATTATGATCTTTCTGTAAATTTTGTGGATACTTTATTACGTTAGCCAAGGATTTAATAAATGATTTTGAAAATTTATTCAATAGTTTTATTTATCTTCAGGGGGTGTACTTATCAGAATGTCATTTTATTGAGTACCAGTACTTATAATAACATACCAGCCCTTGTTAATGTGCTACTGCTGGGCACGGGCCTCCCCTCAATGTGAGGGGAATTAGGCCATAGTCCACCACGCTGGCCCAGTGCGGGTTGGCGGACTTCACGCATCTTTCGTGGGGTTCACTCAGATATGCAGGTTTCCTCGCGATGTTTTCCTTCACCGTTTAGCTAGTGAAAGTCATGGTTGAAAATGAGATTCACACATGAAATCCAGAAATCCCAGAGGTGCGAGCCAGGGTTTATACCTGCGATCCTCGTTACCGAGGCAAGCGTTCTACCAACTTAGCAATCACTGCTCTATTATCGAATTAGTTGCCGATAAATGTAGTTTCCAATATCAGGGCGCTCTAACGCCATTTAATTTACAATGTTCCAGTTATTAGCTCACTCAAAAAATTAATTTCGAGTGTGGCTTGTGGCCCGACTATCTGAGAAACGTCTGCGACTTGTGTATAATTTTACACCACTGCCTAACGCTTCAAGCAATCAAATTCATGGATGGCGAGTCAGATCAGTTGCGCTGCATGTGCCTAGTGAATGTAGCGTCTCTTATCTACTGCCGCCTTCCTACCTAGGCAAGTATGCTCCATCGTAGATCTCATCGTCACTTACCATCAGGTGAGGTCGAGATCAAATACTTGCCTATAATGTAATAAAAAAAAAAAAAAAAAAAAGCTGTACATCAAGTGTGAGATTATTCGTAAGGTAACCGTATAATTTATAGTATTTAGACATTTTGTATGGAGAATTGATCGTTTTAAATACCGTCCGCTAGAGGCGCTTTTCAATTATCCATATAAAATGTCTAAATGCGGTCCACTATACAGTATACGGTTAGCTTACGAATCATCTCGAGCTTGACGTGCTGGTCTATCTAACTGACTGACTGACAGTCAACGCACAGCATACACCAACGGAGCTACCATTTCCATATCATCATGTCACATCCATTATTTTATTTATAACTAGCTGTTGCCCGCGACTTCGTCCGCGTGGTATTTAACAAAGACAACCGTTGTCAACAGCCTGCTCGCCCATTCTGAGCCCGCGGGACGCATTGCAGGTTGTTGCTATCAAACTTAATCAGGCGCTGCGCTGCAACATTGGTTTTATTTTTTTTTCGTGAGATCATATTTTTTTTCCTAAAATAAAAGTAGCCTAAGTTACTCCTTGTTACATCAGCTATCTGCCAGTGAAAGTCCCGTCAAAATCGGTCCAGCCATTTCAGAGATTAGCCGGAACAAACAGACTGTTTCGGTATAGGTAACGTGTATATATCCAAATGCACTTAGTAAAAAGCGGTTATTTTAATATTACAAACAGACACTCCAATTTTATTTATATGTATAGATGTGTATTTATTGAATGTGTTATTGCTATTAATTACTTGACATTGGCAAAATACCCGCTAAGTTGTGGGCGAGGCCATTTGCATATCCATTTTATTTCGTAAAGAAAGAAGATGGAGCTAGCGATTTGGAAGATAGCTATATACTTGACGTACCCTAGAGATTGCACTAAGGAAGGATTTTTGTAAATTCGACTCCCAAGGAGATCAAATAAAACCACGAATCCCCGTCATAATGTACATTTATTTCGGCTCACAATCTCAGACGAAGAAATTATATAGACGGAGTGTCGTCAGCAACATACTGAGGCACAACAAACCACGCTGATGTGTGTGGCACACGCGGTACCTCCGCGGTACGGTACGTACACGCAAATTCGGGTGTACTATAGTTTGACCACTAGCGCTGTGCCGCGCCCTAGGAATGCGGGGCGGGGAAGGGCTGATACTCCCCCCGCCTCGCCGCGCTCATACCCAAGGTGTGGTCAAACTATACAAAATAGGCTTTTTGTTTTGGTCTGTTCGGCGCGATACTCCATCTCCAGCGCGATTATTTCTTCTGAGCTTACAATTAACATATAAATACATTTAATCCAATATTTTCATACAAAACGGAATGACTTCAACACTTATGTAACCCATATCTCCAATATGGGGCCACGAAACACGCCACTCGAGCGTTTGTCGCTGCCAGCGTTAAGCGTCAAATAGTTCGGAATACTGATTTGACGCTTGACCGCCATTGCCGAGACGCCGAGTGGAATTGTTTTCGTGACCAGGTTCTAAACCGGCCATATTTTCATATTCTTTTCTAGTGATTTCTGAGATCGTTTTAATTTTAAGATGTATTTTTTCTCATTGAAATTGCTAAAGCCCCACGACAAGGATTCATAGTGTGGGAACTAAAGCCTACTTTAAACCTTTATCTTGCTATCCAGTTAATTATAAATGCCATATTCTCCTCGATAGCAGTGATAGCCAAGTTGGTAGAACGCCTGCCTCGGTAACGAGGATCGCAGCGTCAAACCCCGGCTCTCGCACCTCTGGGGTTTCTGGATTTCATGTGCGAATCTCCTTTTCAACCATGATTATCACATGCTAAACGGTGAAGGAAAACATCGCGAGGAAACCTGCATGTCTGTGAGAATCCCTTGTGAGACGTGTGAAGTCCGCCAACCCGCCAACTGGGCCAGCGTGGTGGACTATTGCCTGATCCCGCTCGCATTGATGGGAGGCCCGTGCTCAACAGTGGGACATTAAAAAGGGCTGGTATTACCACAGAGGTGCGCGCGGGGATTGACGCTGCGATCCTCGTTACTGAGGCAAGCGTTCTACGAACTTGGCTATCAGACAATATGGCCCATTTAGAAGCACTTTAACAAATTAAACGGTACCATCTTTTACCTAGAAATATTTCAACCGCTCTTGGTTGAAAAGTCGGCTTGAGCCGGTTCAAAACACAACCACGCCAATATTCCCGGACGGGGTGGACAGACTGGCCTTTAAACCAATTACGGCCGTCAAGTGTTAAGTAGGTGTCTTATTTATATAGTATTTAGGTAACATTATTCTAAATTATGTTTAATTTAATCAGTGTTCATTTATTAGATATTGTCATGAGAGATTCCATTCACATTTGAGATTCCATCTAATTATATTCAAGGATCTGTATCACGATCGATATACAAACTGACAAACCGTATTCGCAAGTTATTTGTCAAAGTTCGCATGGCCTGTATGTCAAATAAGTTGTATACAGTGACCATCTATCTGTGAAATAAGTCGCGGACAGGGGTTTACGAGCCTGTACAATGAAAACGCATTATTTAAACAAGCCTCCACATATAGGGACAATGGAACAGGCCTCTACGACTTATAAGGACAAAGGTATACCTTCCTAATCACGTCAAAAATAAATATGTACCAATAAATTAATATTAAAGAAAAAAATAATACTTTTGTAAAACAATAGAAAAGTAGGATAGTAAACCATTCTGCATAATTTACTCATCTTATTTATAGAAGAAAGAAAAACGCGTCAAGCGTCGTTTCTTAAGGTGGAAGCTCAGGTCGGGGCGCGAAATTCAAAATGTCAATGGTTTTAATTTCTTTACGAAAAATTTGGACATCTTTACGATGTAATTTGGTGTTTTGCAACATTAGCATTCTGCATTGGATGTCTCGATGTATTAAGTTCGCTTAAAAAAATACCTAAAGCGATACAACACCATAAAGTTAGTAAAAGTAGCGTCTTTAAAAAATATATATTACTGGTGGTAGGCTTCGGCCGTGGCTAGTCACCACCCACTGAACAAAGCCATGTCGCCAAGCGGCCTAGCCGTGTTCCGGCATGATGCTCGGTGTTGCCATTCATGGATGGCGGGTCAGATCAGCCGCGCTGCATGTGCCTAGTGAATGTAGCGTCTCTTATCTACTGCCGCCTTCCTACCTAGGCAAGTGTGCTCCATCGTAGATCTCATCGTCACATCAGGTGAGATCGAGATCAAATACTTGCCTATAATGTAATAAAAAAAAAAACCATTGACATTTTGAATTTCGCGCCCTAACCTGAGCTTCCACCTTAAAATGTTAGCATCAATCGCTGAGCGTTTTCCGCTAGCGTCGACTTTGCGACCGCTAATATTTTTTTCTTTAACACTTGAAACATAGCGCAGCGCTTATAACAAGACCGCTGTGAACACGTGAATCATGTAAAATTATACATTTTGAATACTAGGAACTTGCTATCAACTATTTTTGAAGATGTAACTAGACTATAATCGATCGATTATGACTTCAATTGTTGATTCAAATCGTTCCAGTGTGCCGCATGGCAGCAGACTCCTGCAGGGATATCTTAAACCATTCCAAATCGATATCGGAAACGGAATCGAAAACTTCCGAACTGGATTACCGGAATTGCTACTAAAATTTCCGAATTTGATTATCTTTGATGTAGCTTGATGACAATACCAAATCGATTTTTTTAAAGTTTCCTTCGGAAAGCTCGTCGGGAGCGACAACAACATCGGAAAGTTTCAAATCCGTTTCCGATGTCGATTCCGAATGATTTAAAATAACCCACCTGACCTACCTCCTAACCATTCAATGCTGGTGGCCAATCTCAACAGAGACCAGCCAACTGCCCAGCTGAGATTATAGCGTACATTTATGTGCGCAAGCGCAGATGAACTCTCCTCCCCCACACTCATAGGCCGATGGTACGGCAATCCAACACGACCGGAGAGAAAAGGGGCAGGACCGATGGTTTTGCGTACTCCCCGAGACACGAGTGAGTGATGATCATGGGTGAAAATGAATCCCAGATATGTGAGCCGTGGTTTGAGCCTGCAACACTCGTTTCCAGGGCAAGCGATCTATATAATATGGTATACAAGTGGCTGGAGCACGCATGTACAAGCTACTGCATGGCTTTTATGGGGGAAACGCACAAGTGTATCACAGGCTTTAAGTCTGTGCTCCAAGTCCAGTGTCTCCATGTGTCCAACCATGCCGTAATTACGGTAGATCTACCGTAATTTTTCTAGGTCTACCACCTACCGTAGACATGTCAGATTCTACCGTAATTTCGTCTGTGTCCTTATTTCTATAATGACAACACTTGATTTAAAGAAAAAGGTCGTTCTGCTGCTTCAGTTTAGAAGAAGCAGCAGAATGACCTTTTTTTTCACGTCACGCATCCCCACTGCATGGGTATTTGTATTGTATCATTTTGTAGAAAAATAAGCAACACTGGTGTGCCGTAATTTTCCACCATCTTCCGTATTTTTAGACCAGGCAACACCGTAATTTTAACAAAGAGGGTTGGAGACACTGTCCATGTCTGCATACAGAATTCACTCGCAAAGGACCGACAATGGCATCATAATTGTATAAACTTGCGACAGTTTTACTATGGGTCGTACAGGGTGATTCAGAAATGATATAATTAACCTTTGAACCTGCGCTTGAGTAGCGCATTTTTGATAATTACATATGTTAAGTTAGTTTCGGTAGGAAAGTCAATTTAAAAAAAATATATTGTCTCCAAAAGTGGCGTTGGATAGTGATTTTCGCGATTTTTTAAAAGAAATAATAGCTCAACATAGATAATGAATATGTTAAACTAGCACCAGTTCAAAGGTTAGTATACGCTTTTTGAATCACTCCATATAACATTATAATATATTTAGGACGTCATGCTTACATGATAATGCAAAAGACATATGATTTAACAATGACATCGTAGATCATACTTTCAATCTATGTTAACATATATGATCCTAGTTCTATGCCATAGGCGTGACAATAACAACGAAGTTTTCCCAATCAATGTGTTAAGTGTGTAAGCAGACATCGGTTCCGTGGTCTGGTCTGGTCTGGTCTAGAATGGTGCAGCCTCGTCCAGTGTATGGAGCCAGTTGAAGATCATCATGTTACGCTCGTATTTCGAGAGGGGGCGCCCTCGTTCGCGCTCCAAGTCCGCCGCCGTTAGAACCAGATGGGCAGCCTCTGTGAATATATACAAATATACCGCCATACGAACACACCAACTATTTTTGGGGTCGAGTCACCTTCGTCCGTAGGAGAATTAAGTACCCTCGAGATATCCTACACGTGACCCTGGGTGGTGCCAACCAGGTGACAACTCTACTGGTGGTAGGCTTCGGCCGTGGCTAGTCACCACCCACTGAACAAAGCCATGTCGCCAAGCGGCCTAGCCGTGTTCCGGCATGATGTTCGGTGTTGCCATTCATGGATGGCGGGTCAGATCAGTTGCGCTGCATGTGCCTAGTGAATGTAGCGTCTCGATCTACTGCCGCCTTCCTACCTAGGCAAGTATGCTCCATCGTAGATCTCATCGTCACCTACCATCAGGTGAGATCGAGATCAAATACTTGCCTATAATAAAAAAAAACAAACTATACCAGGGGTTGCCAAACTTATTTTGTCTACTGCCCACTTTGATAATGAATTATACTTTTGCGCCCCCATTTTTTTTTGGGTCTCTTACCCCCCCTTTAGGCCTGCAGCGTCCACAGGGGAGCGTTATCGCCCACTTTGGGAAAGTCTGAAATATACGGTCGCATACTAAGCAACGCTTATATTATGGGTACCGTACAATGGACTCTACGCAATTCCAGTATACAGTTGAATCAGAAAGTCTATACTAAACTTTGAACCTGGGTTTTTTTAGCGCATTTGTGAAAACTATGTGAAGTAATAATTTGTTACAGACTAAAAAAAATCGCGAAAATCACAAATTTTATTTTATTAGGAACATTATTGGGGGCCATCCATAAATTACGTCACACGTTAAGGGGAGGGGGTCGACGAAGTGTGACATTGTGTGACAAGGGGCGGGAAGGGGTCCCAAATTTTGTGACTACACATTTTTTCAAATTATAATATTTTATATTACAACTTGAAAAATATGTGACATCACACTAGGTAGGGGGGGGGGGGTCTCACAAATGTGACCAGTTGTGACAAGGTCGGGGGAGGGGTCAAAAATTCATGAAATTCGTGTGACGTAATTTATGGATGGCTCCTTGTTTTAAATGATCTATCGAATTTATGATTTCACATTATTGTTTTCAAATCTGCTAAAGCCCTCGTTCCAGGCTAACTATACTCTTTCAGAATCATTCCTTACAATAGCACCAAGACTCTGGGCACAAACACTCGTGCTCATCACACAAAGTTTTACCCTACCAGGATCCGAGCCCGGGATCCTAAGCACAAAAAGCAGAGTCCACCACCAACTTTTTATTTTTATTACGTTACAGACAAGTATTTGATCTCGATCTCACCTGACGGTAAGTGACGATGAGATCTACGATGGAGCATACTTGCCTAGAAGGTACCTGTTCACTCTCGACTTGAAAACACCCAGATTGTAGTCAACGGGGAACAAGGACGCCGGCAGCGTGTTCCATTCCTTGGCAGTTCGCACGATGAAAGTAGAAGCAAATCGCTTAGTGCGTACCGCAGGAATGTCCACAGTGTACGGATGACACTTGTCCGTGCGTCTTGTCGACTGACGATAGAATGGAGATGTGGCTTATCCGGTCACCAAAATAAGACACATATATAGTACACTAGCTGCGCCCGTCGGTGTTACCCGCGATAAAAAGTATGAAAAATTAAAACATCTATCCCACGGGAACCATACATTTTACCGGGATAAAAAGTAGCCTATGTGCTATTCCAGACTATAATCTATCTCTGTGCCAAATTTCATCCAGATCCGTTCAGCCGTTCGGGCGTGAAAGAGTAAACATCCATCCATCCAAACTTTCACATTTATAATATTAGTATAGAAGTATAGATTGTGATGGGAATTGAGTATGTACCTGGGTGCACGTATCTGGAGTGCTGCTTGGCCGGCGGAGCGGCGGCTGGCGGGCCCGGCGGCACCGCCAGCGTGGTGGGGCCCGGCCCGCCCAGCCCACCCGCCCCTCCCAGCCCGCCCGCCCCACCCGCCCCTCCCAGCCCGCCCGCCCCACCTGCCCCACCCAGCCCGCCCGCCGCGCTCACAGCCGCCGCCTGCGCACCCATACCAACATGACATATGTAGCTAGTATTTCATGTAAGCTTTGTCTTGTTCATGTAGACTTCCATGTGAAAAAAACTAAACTCGGGACCAAGAAACGTAGTTCCCAAGAATGCTAGCTTATTCAAATTAAAGTATTTCATTGACATATTAATACTAGAGGCACCCAAATAACAAACAATATAAACAATAAGTTTATATCGATTTTATTTGGGTTAAATAAGCATAACACAAAATATAATGATACGTAAGCAGAACTAAAAATAAAAAAAAATAAAAAAAAAAAGAGCCAAAATTAATTCAGTCTCTTCAGTCCTTCACATACAAACTTTAGATGCAATTGTTATATTAATACTAGCTGTTGCCCGCGACTTCGTCCGCGTGGTATTTAACAACGTCTCAACCGTTGGCAACAGCCTGCTCGCGTTCTGATCCCGCGGGACGCTTTGCAGATTGTTGCTATCAAACTTTAAGCAGGCGCAGCGCTGCAACATTGGTTTTGATGTTTTTTCGAGAGATCCAATTTATTTTTCTAAAATAAAAGTAGCCTAAGTTACTCCTTGTTACATCAGCTATCTGCCAGTGAAATTCCCGTCAAAATCGGTCCAGCCATTTCAGAGATTACCCGGAACAAACAGACAGACAGACAGACGGACAGACAGACAGACGGACAGACAGACAGACGGACAGACAGACAGACAGACAGACAGACAGACAAAAATTGTAAAAAATGTTGTTTCGGTATAGGTAACGTGTATACATCCAAATGCACTTAGTAAAAAGCGGTTATTTTAATATTACAAACAGACACTCCAATTTTATTTATATGTATAGATAACATGTGAGTATCTAATATGACGCTCGCAAAAGTGACGCTACTAGCTTCCAGCGTCAAGCGTCAAAATGAAATTAACACTGTCTCGATGTATTAAGTTTGCTTAAAAAAGTACCTAATCTGATACAATACCATAAGGTTTGTAAAAACCGCTACATTTACTAACTTTATGGTGTTGTATCGGATTAGGTACTTTTTTAACCCTTAATAGCCTAGAGTTACAATTTTGATACCAATCTTTTAAACCGAATGTTCACATTACTATTAGTTTTTTTTTATAGGTTGGCTGTACGTATTTTACTGTTGTATAATATTCTTTCCAACGAAATTAAAAAAAATCAAACGGTCATTATTATTAACAGTAGTAACATTAAACACAGTAATATTATAAATAAATCACTTTCGTAAATCAGGCTACTAAGGGTTAAGCAAACTTAATACATCGAGACATCCAATACAGAATGCTAATATCGCAAAACACTAAATTACATCGTAGAGATGTCCAAATTTTTCGTAAAAAATTAAAAACCATTGACATTTTGAATTTCGCGCCCTGACCCTGAGCTTCCCCCTTAACTGTAATTTTATACTTGGTTAGTACTTTTTTTTGACCTGCTGCTAAAGTCTGATTAGCCGTTCCTACATTGTTCTCACATACCCATAACAATGTACTGCACAAAAATGTAAAAGATCTTTTTAAAAAGAGCAACCATGGAGTTTCTCGCCCGTTCTTCTCCATAGGAACGGCATTCCGAACGGGCGGTGAAGTAGTAGCTTAGTATTTTGTAACTTTTGACGATTCATAAGTACTGTACTTAATGGTCTACGTGAATAAGAAATATTCTGATTCTGATCAATAAATAATGCACCCGCGGCCCGCTGTACTTTTCCGTTCTACCTACATTCAATCCTATGATTATGGTGATAGAGTCACGATTACCTCGAGCCTGTCGAGGTTGAAGTCCGACTGAGACATTCTCTCCAGCGCTCTGTATGTGTTCAACAATCTTCGTTTAATATAGTTCTGGCGGACCTGTCAACAACGACACATATTAATTAACCATCCCACTAATTGAAATAAAACTATTTTTTCGGATTTTATCGCGTTTATTTTATGTTATTACGTTCCCGACGTTTCGGCTGCTTTACAGCAACCATGGTCGCGGGAGGACTGAGGTAGTTGACGTCCTAGTGTCATAGTTTGACGGGGGTACCCTCATATTTAGTTGTTGCTTGCGGTCCGATCTACGCAGATAGAGCTCACTGTGTCTTGAGGTCTTGCAATGGTGCGCTTGGTTTTGGATTTTATGATGTTTACTACTGGTCGGACCGCAAGTAACAACTAAATATGAGGGTACCCCGGTCAAACTATGACACTAGGACGTCAACCACCTCAGTCCTCCCGCGACCATGGTTGCTGTAAAGCAGCCGACACGTCGGGAACGTAATAACATAAAATAAACGCGATAAAATCCGAAAAAAATAGTTTTATTCCAATGTGTAGTATTCGCGTAAATATAAGAAATCAATATGCATCCCACTAATATTATAAATGTGCAAGTTTGGATGGATGGATGTTTGTTACTCAATCACGGCATAACAGCTGATCGGATCTGGATGAAATTCGGCACAGAGATAGATTATAGTCTGGAATAGCACATAGGCTACTTTTTATCCCGGTGAAATGTATGGTTCCCGTGGGATGGATTTGTTTAAATTGTTCATAGAGCAAAGGATGGACATGATTTTTTGCATAGGTAGCGGTAGTTTAGGGGTCAGAACTTATATAGATATTAAACATCCACGACTCGGGTACAAACATTCGTGCTCATCACACAATGTTTGCCCCTACCGGGATTCGAACTCGGGACCCTCGGCACAGCTAGCAGGGTCACTACCAACATAGCCGGTGGGGTTGTGACTTTTTTTTTTATTACTTTTTTTATATCTATTCATTTTATTGTTACTCTTATACTATTTACATTATTTTACTATTTATTATTTAAAGTAGACAGAGCAGTGATAGCCAAGTTGATAGAACGCTCGCCTCGGTAACGAGGATTGCAGGTTCAAACCCCGGCTCGCACCTCTGGGATTTTTCATGTGCGAATCTCATTTTCAACCACGATTATCACTTGCTAAACGGTGAAGGAAAACATCGCGAGGCAACCTGCATGTCCGAGAGAGCCCCTCGAAAGATGTGTGAAGTCCGCCAACCCGCACTGGGCCAGCGTAATGGACTATGGCCTAATCCCCCTCGCATTGAGGGGAGGCCCGTGCCCAGCAGTGGGACATAAAAAAGGGCTGGAATTATTATTATTATATATTATTTAAACTATTTTTTTTTTGTTTTCGTTGAAGTCTACACAGACGTAGCAACTAGTATTGCGCAAGAGTGTACGAACCTTCTTGTTGTCTACAGGCGGCGCGGGCTGCGCGCGCTGCGGGGAGGGCAGCTGCGACCCGCCCACTGCGGGGGGGGGGGGGGAGCATTCGTATAAGCTATTTCAACCTTGCTATATGTCTTGTCTAGATGTCCAGCCCTACATGTCCAGTCTAAGAGAGCGTTCAAGTATTACGTAACGCAATTTTTAACCCCCCCATATAACGCGCTGTATCGTTTTACCCCCCCCCCCCCCACCGCTAGTAAAAAGTTAAATGTCTACGCGACCGTTCTGAAAGGTTAAAACAATGTTACGTAACGCGTAGTTCAGACCCCCCTCCCGCCCCTGTGACGCATAGTAACGTTTCAGAAGACCCCCCCCCCCTCCTCCCAAATTCGTTACGTAATACTTGAACGCTCCCTAAACTGTCCGGACCAGGTGACCAGTCTACACATCTTGGCCAGATGTACAGTCAACTCATAGTCCTATTATACAGGGTTACACAGAAAGGTTATACTAAGCATTGCACCTGCACTTACTTAGCGCATTTGTTATCGTTAAGTGAATTCAAAATTCCGAGGATTGGATTTAAAAAAAAAAAATTGGGCCCAACAAAAGGACAAATGTGATTGTTTTATGAACAGATCTTAAAACAAAACTGACTCCCTTTCTGAATCATGTTGTTTATATTGATTATAGTAGTATCGTTAGCCCATTCAATTAAACATGTGCCAAGAGGAGGCTCACGGCAACGATCGGTGATGGGATTCGAACCCGGGACCGGTCGCAGTGCTACCCTTACCTGCGACCCATGTGCTGCAAGATCGGGAGGCTGCGCTCAGCGTTAGGGCTTCAAGGGCCGCGCACAGACCGACATCGGAGGTTGCGCTGAGAAATTAATACAAACTTACTATTTTAAAAAAAACAACGATCGTGTTAATTTAGAACATTCTACAAATTGAATGTGACTTGAATTTGACATTCTACGAATTGAATGTGGCTTGAATTTGACATTCTACGAATTGAATGTCACTTGAGTTTCTACGAATAGGACGTTACTTGAATTGGACATTCTGCTCATTGAAAGTTACTTAAATTGGACATTCTACGAATTGAATGTCACTTGAATTTGACATTCCACAAATTGAATGTCACTTGAGTTTCTACGAATAGGAAGTTACTTGAATTGGACATTCTGCTCATTGAAAGTTACTTAAATTGGACATTCTACGAATTGAATGTCACTTGAATTTGACATTCCACAAATTGAATGTCACTTGAGTTTCTACGAATAGGAAGTTACTTGAATTGGACATTCTGCTCATTGAAAGTTACTTAAATTGGACATTCTACGAATTGAATGTCACTTGAATTTGACATTCCACAAATTGAATGTCACTTGAGTTTCTACGAATAGGACGTTACTTGAATTGGACATTCTGCTCATTGAAAGTTACTTAAATTGGACATTCTACGAATTGAATGTCACTTGAATTTGACATTCCACGAATTGAATGTCACCTGAATTTGACATTCTACGAATTGAATGTCACTTGAATTTGACATTCTGCTCATTGAAAGTTACTTAAATTGGACATTCTACGAATTGAATGTGACTTGAATTGGACATTCTACGAATTGAATGTCACTTGAATTTGACATTCCACGAATTTAATGTCACTTGAATTTGACATTCTGCTCATTGAAAGTTACTTGAATTGGACATTCTACGAATTGGACGTTACTTGAATTTGACATTCAGCAAATTCGATGTACGTAAGTAAAGTTGATTGTGCTGCAAATTTGTTATTACTATCGTCTAGTTAAATCATGGTCCTGCACCATTACGCTCACCTCCTGAGCGGCGCGGGGGCGTGGTCCCCGGCGGCGGTGACGTCGGCCGCGCTGAAGCTGCGGCGGAGCCCCAGCTGCGCGCACAGGGCTGCGCAGCCGGCCAGCAGCTCGCGCCAGTTGTCTGTGGCCTGCAGAGGCAGCGTCGACGACGGCCGCCTGTACAAATAGATAGATGGATAACTCTTTTTTATATCATATCAAAAAATTATAATATAGCCAGACGAACACAACAAATACGGTCCTACACTAAGCAACGCGGAATATGGCTACCACACTATGGACTGGGAGCGAACTCAGTATATAATACTTATATAGATATTAAACATCTATGATTCGGGTACAAACATTCGTGTTTATCACACAAAGCTTGTCCATGCCAGGATTCGAACCCGGGACGCAGAAAGCAGGATCACTACCATCTGTGCCAAATACCGCCTAAAATTACACAAGAGTTGTGTCGAATCCGTGCAGCATTGTCTGAATCAGAATATTTTTTTTCATGTAATAAACCATTAAGTACAGTACTTATGAATGGTGAAAATAGTTACAAAACGCTAAGCTACAACTTCACCATCCGTTCGGAATGCCGTTCCTATGGAGAAGAACGGGCGAGAAACTCCATGGTTGCTTTTTTTTATAAAAGTTCTTGTACATTTTCGAGCAGTACATTGTTATAAGTATGCGAGAACAATGTAGGAACGGCTAATCAGACCACCAGACTTTATTTTTTTTAAATTTCATTATAGGCTAGTATTTGATCTCGATCTCACCTGATGGTAAGTGACGATGAGATCTACGATGGAGCATACTTGCCTAGAAGGTACCTGTTCACTCTCGACTTGAAAACACCCAGATTATAGTCAACGGGGAACAAAGCCGCCGGCAGCGTGTTCCATTCCTTGGCAGTTCGCACGATGAAAGTAGAAGCAAATCGCTTAGTACGTACCGCAGGAATGTCCACAGTGTACGGATGACACTTGTCCGTGCGTGTTGTCGACCGACGATAGAATGGAGATGTGGGAATTAATTCGTGTAATTCCGTGGCACACTCTCCGAAATGTATTCTGTAGAAGACTGATAGGCCGGTAGCCCTACGTCGGTGTTCCAATGTAGGACAATGCAGGAACGGCTAATCGAATGGCCAGATATTACTTACTTCAATAGTTTGCTATCTGGATTTGGACTCGCGACTCTCAGAGATGGATCCGGTCCTTGCCCAGCCTAGAAAATAGCAACGAAGAAGCAATGACTACACAATAATAAAACATTTATATTTGGTAACCGGTAAAATTATTTACGAGTTATGCTAA
The DNA here is from genome assembly GCA_905333125.1 of Pheosia tremula. Taxonomy (NCBI): domain Eukaryota; kingdom Metazoa; phylum Arthropoda; class Insecta; order Lepidoptera; family Notodontidae; genus Pheosia; species Pheosia tremula. Next base: position 761,451 of record HG995425.1, on the reverse strand, counting down.
ACAATTTTAAAGATACTCACTATAATTAAAAAACCCAACTAGCAACAGTTGGGTACCTTAATACCTTAATACCTTTTCCCCTCAATTTAACTATATCCTATGTAAATTTGTAAATATTAATAACATTAAACTGTAAATAGAATATATGTACTAATACTATTATTATGTGTTTGTATAAATAACTACTAACAATGTCCCGTCCTATATGTTGTCTTTGTCTTTTGCTTTAGATATCGGCCAATAAGGGCAAAGGACCTTCTGTCATTTTACCGATCATATTCGTTCCTCACCGTCATCTACATCCAAGTTTATGACACTAGCATCACAGACACTGGCAGAATGGTGGCAATTAGCTGCAAACGCCAATAACTAAGAAGAAGAAGAAGAAGAAGCAACAGTTGGTCAAAGTCAGTCAAAGTCAAATCATTTATTTCGTATAGGCCTACGGGGGCACTTACAAATTGTCATTACATTTTTTTTTTCTTCAGTCTACAACCGGATCGGAACGCGACCTCAACTGAGAAGATCCGGCAAGAAACTCAGCAGGCTTGTCTTTTTTTTTTTTAATTCATTATTTTACAAAAAAAAATATAAAAGTAAGCTCCAGTGTGTTGCCATGCGAGGCGCACACACGCTACACTTTAACATTATATATATTGATATTTGAGCGATCAGTCCCAGGCTGCTTTATCATCCAAATAATCCAGGATCCTGTAATAACCCTTACGACATAGATACTGTACCATGCTTTATGTACTGCGGATCCCGGGCTCTGAACCCGGTAGAGACAGGCACAAATGTTGTATGTTGTATAAGGAATTGAAATCTATGTACTGCTATCTCCTCTTGTCATTATAGGCAGTCAGAAGCCTGACATTATCTGACAAATGATCCAGATTCGTCAGAGTGAATTGAAAGTTGCAATTCAAGAATATAAATGGAACTAAGACTTGGCATACCTTGCAAGCGAGTAGCCTCAGCACCCTGGCATCCGAGGCAGCCGAGGACACGCTGAAGAGTGACAGCTCTGTGGTGACAGACTCGTGGGACGGCGAGCGAGCCACGCCGCCTCCGCGCCACGTCTCCGGGGTACACATCTCCACTGAATGATAATAACATTAATAAATTATTTTGGGACTCAAGTAGAAGCTGTCTGCATGGTTCAGGATGGTTGTGCAGCAATGAGTGGCTTCCTGAGTTCGCTAGATAGCTTTCTAGCAATTTATTAGATAGACGGAGAGAGCTGTGATAGCTAAGATGATAGAACACCTGCCTTGGAAAAAAGTTGTTCAGGTTCAAACCCCGGCTCGCACATATGTGATTTCCGAAAGTTCATATGCAAATCTCATTTTCTTTAAGGATTATCACTCGCTAAACGGTGAAGGAAAACAGCGTGGTGGACTATGATCTAATCCCCCTCGCATTGAGGGGAGGCGCGTGCCCAGCAGTTTTTACTGGTGGTAGGCTTCAGCCGTGGCTAGTCACCACCCACTGAACAAAGCCATGTCGCCAAGCGGCCTAGCCGTGTTCCGGCATGATTTTCGGTGTTGCCATTCATGGATGGCGGGTCAGATCAGTTGCGCTGCATGTGCCTAGTGAATGTAGCGTCTCTATCTACTGCCGCCTTCCTACCTAGGCAAGTATGCTCCATCGTAGATCTCATCGTCACTTACCATCAGGTGAGATTGAGATCAAATACTTGCCTATAATGTAATTTAAAAAAAAGTGGGACATTAAAGGTGTATTATTATTATAGGCGTGACGGTGTGTTATGTGGTGTGTATTAGACGATTCTATGGAGTTAGATCTCATGACAATTATTAGAATAAAAATGTTTTCTTCATGTACATAGTTTTAAGAATCCACTGTATAATTTGGCCAGAAATAGAGAGTTCTCATTATGGGTGCATTTCTTGCCATAACTAAAAATTGTATTAGTAATATAGTAGTGAAATTACATAAAATATGAGTATTCTGATATCGTAAAAATCCGTCTGAACAACAATAACAAAACATTTTTATTTGGCTATGTTATTACCGCTTATGTTTGGATCCACGGTGGCGGATAAATGCACTGGTATCTATCGCTCAAAATTATATAATATTATTTAACTCCACTGTAATCATTGAAGTAACACAAACAATATTGCAAAAAATATTTCGCCAAACTTAACTATTTTCATTAAATGGCCGGGATAACCTGACTAAATTGAAAAGCATGCCCACAGATTAGATAAGTTGAATATGCCACTGACTGATTTTGCGTTTTATTAATATTTTCACGTATATATTTAAACATGTATTTTTTTAAATACCATTACTGTATTATTTATCCTTTTTATCAGCAAAAAAAGTGATTTAACAACAATTGCCTATCCAGTCTTCAAATGTTAAGTGCCAGGAGATTGGTAGACGATAAGATTAAGTGATAACCAAGTAGGATTTTTACATGTTTCTGATTTTTTTCATTATATTTCATGGATAGGTATTTTTTTTAAATCGTACAGTAATGCTGCACAAATGAAAGCTACTTGATTTAGCAACATAATCGTAGATTGAGAATAAAGCTATCTCCGCCTACGCTTACGCTACATTAGTGTTTATGGTTTGATACCGACATCTAGAATAGGCATGATGACTGATTTTCAAAAACTGTTCTATAATATTCTAAGGTATCTACTATTTCCAAAAAAATATATTATTTCGGCAGGAAACTAATTTTTATTAGAAAAAAACGATATTTAAATTGTAATTTTAAAATTCGCTCCAAAACGATCGCCGGTGTCATGGCGTCTGCTTGTGATGTCACTATTATGCAAACTGACCGTAAACACAACAAATCAGTAATTTACGTATATAAATATTGTAAAGAGTATGGAGTTTATCTTATTACTCTTTGCTGATAATGTTGCGGTTGCTTAGCAACAGGTTTTATATTGTTTGTGTCAAAAATGGTAAATCCTTGTTCCATGTTTTGAGAACACAAAACCATGTAATTGATCGATAGAAATCACGAAATACTTTATAAACGCAGGTAAAAACAATTACTAAGTGCAGAGATCGTCGAAGTTCGTACGAAACTTAGCGATGTTTACAATGTGTACATGCTCGTGACGTAGTTCACTCTGATTGGTGTTCAACTTATCATGGCGGACTGTTGAATTTTGTAGTTTTATTTTATTAAATAAATTATCAATCTCGCCCTAAATCTGTGAATAAATGCATTTTTCAGAACCTATTAATCCTATCTGATTAGATAAACACATTATTTTAGTGATTCTTAGTTACTGTCATCATGCCTTGGTATTTGTAATCAACGTACTCAATAGATATCACTGAAAGAATATCGTGATATAATTACAAAAAACGTGATTGATCCTTGTGTTTGTAGGTTTATAAACATACTTAAGTAGAGTTTATAAATTATTTGTAATGTATGAGTTTCGTAGCACCAAAAAGATGGATTCGTTGCTCAGATCTAAAATTGTACCTACGACCGTAGATATATTAAGGTTATCCCTCCTCACCTTTAGAGGAGTACGTAGGTATAAAAATCTGTATTTATTTTTAAAAACACATGTAATCCTACACAACCAAAGTCACGTCTCGCTTGAATAATAAGTACTTAGGTAGGTACTTATGTATATTGATTTGATCTAAATTCGTGGAACATATCCTCAAAATGTCGACAAAGGTACGTCTCGTATAACACATTGGGTTACATGAATCCAGTTTCATAATTAAATCTTAGTGGCTTGATAGCTACGTAATCTGTGCGACAAGTGAGGTCAAATTTATCAATGGTGTAACATGGTTTTCAAGTTCCCTCATGAACCCACTTCTTAACTGACTGTTAAAGATTGGGGGAGGATCAAGGCCTACAATTGCTTAAATCATTGTTTCGAAGCATTGAAATAGCTTTACATTATACTTGGCACTGGCAAAATACTCAAAATGGCGACGCCATATTTCTTAAAGAAGCGAGAAGATTGTTCTTAACTGTCATTATACGAATGAAATTGATTGTTATATTATAAATTTATATCAAAGAATTAAATAAAGTTATAAGGTTTTTTTTTTTTTTTTTTTCCATTTTCGTTTAATTTACATCCTCCATTGTCTATCTGTAGATAGATGTCTTTGGTTCATCGCATCTTTTTATATTATGAGCTTATTTTGTTTAAACACGTATTTAAGTAGATAGTTTTTAAAGAATTTTTTTTTCAGAGTCTCAACGCCACTAAAATTTATTCTTTATTGCTCGTCGAACACTCAATATGTGTATTTTTTCCTTTTTCACCTTGACACTGGCAAAATCACCGAAGATCGGTGGAGCCATTTATTTTAAAAATTGAATTGAATTGTTATATTATTACATTTATGAAAACAAACTACGTAAGACGAGGCGGTATGGTCATGATGACTTTAGGGGGAGGCGGGTTTGAACCTCAAAATCCCCCCTGCCCACAACCTGAAGGCCTTATATTACGATAAGGTAAATATGATAATTCGCCATGTAAGCCCGTCTGAAACGTGTCTCTTACATTCATGTATAGCTAATAAATTATCGTAGTGTGTTGTAGGTATTTGTATGTTTTCATGTCGCAGATACTTTGTGAAATTTCGGCAGATTTAATGACAACTAGGGATGTACCCTGTTCCGAGATTTTCACAGTTTGTATCGCGATACTTTGCTCCATGTTATACCTAGTTTTGGTTGGGTACCTAATATTTATTTCGATTGAACTTGATGGTTTTGTCCTAATTAGTTACCCTATAATACTTAAATCTAAATACTAAAGTATTTTTTTCTTAATTTACTTAGGAAAATGATTATGGTTTTTGCGACTGTACAAGTAATAGAATATTGGTTGTGGACTTAGTCAACTACTAACTAGGTCTGGGTTCCGAGTAGCTATCGACTAGGTACTTCCAATGGTGTAGCCATGGTTACTCACAATAACAGTGACAAGGCGGTTGTTCACGATAATTAACTATAACTTATTCGAGTTCCCTTTGCTGATTTCTGTCGAAACGATCCAAAATTCGTTCGTATTTAATGTTTAGCGGTAAAGGGAAGATCTTCCAGCCAGGCTGGTGGTATGCCTGGCGGGGTGGCCGCTATGAAGACATTGAGAATTGAACAACGCCTCTAGCGATTGGGTCTTAAAATGCTCAATTCTCCATACAAAATGTCTTAATACGTATACTATAAAGTATACGGTTAGTGTTCGAATAATCTCGCACGTGACGTACTGAATCGATTCGGTGGTCAAATTACAACTTAAGGAATTTTTTTATTTTTTTATTACATTATAGGCAAGTATTTGAACTCGATCTCACCTGATGGTAAGTGACGATGAGATCTACGATGGAGCATACTTGGCTAGGTAGGAAGGCGGCAGTAGATCGAGACGCTACATTCACCAGGCACATGCAGTGCAGCTGATCTGACCCGCCATCCATGAATGGCAACACCGAACATCATGCCGGAACACGGCTAGGCCGCTCGGCGGCATGGCTTTGTTCAGTGGGTGGTGACTAACCACGGCCGAAGCCTACCACCAGTAGAGTTGTCACCTAGTTGGCACCACCCAGGGTCACTTGTAGGGTATCTCGAGGGTATTTAATTTTCCTACGGACGAAGGTGACTCGACCCCGAATGGAAATAGGGACCATTACCCTAGTCAAGTGATCAAATGTCAAGATTCATTGTAGCCCGTAACGTGAGCATAAAACATTGAACTAACTCAGCGTAAGGATTGCGTGTGTGTGAGTGCAAGTACACATATAACTATGCACTAATAATATTTATACTTTTGTCTGTCTATCCAAAAAAAAAAACAATAATTGTCGATTGCTGTGACAAGACAAGGCTTAAAAAAATACCTAAAGCGATACAACACCATAAAGTTAGTAAAAGTCGCGGTTTTACAAACCTTATGGTATTGTATCGGATTGGGTACTTTTTTAAGCAAACTTAATACATCGAGACATCCAATGCAGAATTTTAATATCGCAAAACACTAAATTACATCGTAAAGATGTCCAAATTTTTCAATAGAAAAAATAAACAACTGAGTATTTGATCTGAGTAAATTTGAACTTTGCTTTTTTTCTATGCAACGTAAGCAACTGAAACGTCGGGAACGAAGAAAAGTATAATAAACGCGATAAAATCCGTAAGATTACATTTATTTCAGTTGTGATACATTTGTAATAACTAAAACAATATTTGCTTTGTGAAACCAATATTCATCAGTAAATTGAGATTTATAACTCGTTTTCGCTACTTTAAGCTTTATAAGCAGTAACTTTATTGATTTATTTACATTGGCGTAATACAAGATTTTTGGAAAGCGTCCATAACCTAGGCCCAAGCAATGGACGCTTTCCCTTAAGTCCTAGGGGTATAATTTAATGAATTAAAACAACCTTACAAAAAGCTTTCCTTTTAGAAAATACAAGATGATACTTGAAACTATAAATTAATTTATTTAGACAACAATTAGAAAGAAAATAACTGAAATATTTACAAACTAATATAACTTAAAAAGAGTATAGAAAAGCTACAAAATGTGTAAAAAATTTGGCCCATGCGGTAGCGTGCCCAAGATGCTGGCCGCATTTCCTCGCTGAATAGCCAAAGCTACTCGCTGAGCGAGGAAATACCCAGCCCTTGGGTCGCCGGTTGCGTCGACCAATCTTCTAGAAAGATTTTCTACAAAGTATATGTACCTACTAATGTAGTACCTATATTTTTTTATCCAAAATCAAAACTCATAACACTCTCTTTGCCCTCGCCGCAATTGGATAATGCACCTCCTATGCGATTAGTAACAACGGCTACTTAGAGCTCTCTACGATTTTAAAATTAAAAACTAAATGTTGAGTGTGTGTGTGTACATTTGTGTCTGTGTGGACGATCGCTTACATAACATATAAGCTGAATGTTTATGTGCGAGTTGCGAGTGTGTGCGTTACCGCTACAGTAGTGTGTGTGTGTAAGGTAGAATAATGTGGACCTACTTTTATTAAACCTTTTTTTCCTTACTTAGGGAATTTAGTAAGCGATCTTGGTAGATCTCTTTCATGATAATTATTTAAATAACTGTTTTTAGAAAATATAATTATTAGTAACGTAGTATGTAGTATTAGCTTTAAACGTTGCTTCCATGTCTGTAGAATCCTGTAACTACAATTCATTTGCACCCCTTTAAGAGGCATATTGAAAAAATATTTCCGTGCATAAATCCGAGAAACACATCTATACATATAAATAAAATTGGAGTGTCTGTTTGTAATATTAAAATAACCGCTTTTTACTAAGTGCATTTGGATGTATACACGTTACCTATACCGCAACAACAATTTTTACAATTTTTGTCTGTCCGTCTGTCCGTCTGTCTGTCTGTCTGTCTGTTTGTTCCGGCTAATCTCTGAAATGGCAGGACCGATTTTGACGGGACTTTCACTAGCAGATAGCTGATGTAACAAGGAGTAACTCAGGCTACTTTTATTTTAGAAAAAAAAAATAGGATATCACGAAAAAAAATTAAAACCAATGTTGCAGCGCAGCGCCTGATTAAGTTTGATAGCAACAACCTGCAATGCGTCCCGCGGGCTCAGAATGGGCGAGCAGGCTGTTGTCAGCGGTTGTCTTTGTTAAATACCACGCGGACGAAGTCGCGGGCAACAGCTAGTTAATATGTAAAAATGTAATTAAAACTTATTTTAATATTTTAAGATAACAATTTAAATTAAAAAGACAATAAGGCATAGGTAGGTTTACTTTTTTATATATTGAAACGGTTTTTTTTTTTAACTTTTAATTTAATTGTAAACACTAAAGTAAAATTGATCAAATTTTTAAAATGGGATTTTTGGGCTATTCATCGGAGAAAAAAAAATATCAGCACAAACACCAATCCGCACCACAAGTATCGCACCCTCAGAACGCAACTCAAAAATATTTTTTTAGGGAAATCGCAATCAAAACGGGGAGGACGAAAAGTACCGGTGTAAAAGAGCCATGCCATGATGATGAGCAAAGCCATGTCGCCAAGCGGCCTAGCCGTGTTCCGGCATGATGTTCGGTGCTGCCATTCATGGATGGCGGGTCAGATCAGCTGCGTTGCATGTGCCTAGTGAATGTAGCGTCTCTATCTACTGCCGCCTTCCTACCTAGGCAAGTATGCTCCATCGTAGATCTCATCGTCACTTACCATCAGGTTAAATCGATATCAAATACTTGCCTATAATGTAATAAAAAATAAAAAAAAAGAGACGGAAATATATAATATTTTTTTTCTATCATAAAAACGTCTTTGCTTTAATATTCATCGGATAGAACATACATTAAAACCATCATTTTGCATGCATAATTTTGAGTTGAGCCCCGATTCTGTATAATTTCTTTAATTTTCATTTACATGAGTAATTTGTAAATGTGGGAACCATGTAGCCGTTAACTGTAATTTTATACTTAGTTAGTACTTTTTTTTTGTTTGACCTGCTGCTAAAGTCTGGCTAGCCGTTCCTACATTGTTCTCACATACCTATAACAATGTATTGCTCAAAAATGTAAAAGATCTATTTTAAAAAAAGAGCAACCATGGAGTTTCTTGCCCGTTCTTCTCCATAGGAACGGCATTCCGAACGGGTGGTGAAGCAGTAGCATAATATTTTTGTAACCTTTGACGATTCATAAGTACTGTACAATAATGGTCTACGTGAATAAAAAATATTCTGATTCTGATTCTGAGGGTGCGGTATGTCCACACAAGTCTGTCTCACCGCTCGGGTATTGTACTTGATTCTGGCGCGCGTGTCGGTGAGCGGAATGCAAACTAAACGGTCCAGGGTTCCCACCTGACCCGTAATTATTATTATTACAAAAAAAAATAAGTCTCTAAATGTCCCAATCCTGGGCACGGCGACGACAATGTTAAGGGGAGTCTGAAAGAAAAAAAAAACAAACAGTAATAGATTGTTTTAAGAAAAAAAACCTAAGTATTATTATCTTTTCAAACGAAACTAAACATCAATTGTTGAAAAACAAAAGTTTCGCATTGTGGTCAAAACAAATAAATAAAAAGCAAGATAAGTGCTTGATTAATAATTTATGTGATGAATCTTTTTAATTAGTATAATCTTTATATCTTACTAGCAAACCTGGCGAACTCCGTTTCGCCACCAGATGAATGAATTTTCTTTGCTATAAACCTCACGGAGCCCGAGACCTTTCCAACGAATGCAAAACCGTGGAAATCGGTTCGTGCGTTCTGGAGTTATAGCGTCAGGAAGGAAAACCCGACTTATTTTTATATAGTAGATAATAATACCTAAATACAAAGTGTACGACCTCTATGTTGCGACAAGGTGGCTGCGATCAAAATAAAACATGGTGCCTAACCATTTGAGATATTAATGTTAATTAAAAAAAAACATACCTCTAGTAATAAAACTTCTTTAGGGTTCCGTAACTCGAGATGACTTGAAAATATTAATCTTACATAAACTGTAAAAACATAAAATGAACGCGACAAAATCTGTAAAATAAGTTTGATATAATTCAATGTATAGTATTCGCGTAAATGTAACAAATCAAATATATTTTAATTTAAAATAAATACATGAAATATGTATAAATTAATGCATAATGTTATTGAAATAAAACTATTTTTAAAGGACTTTATCGCGTTTATTACTGTTTTTACGTTCCCGACGTTTCGGCTGCTTTACAGCAACCGTGGTATCATCTAAACAGCGTGGAGTCGCAACCTCAGGATACCCTAGCATATGATAAAAAACGGTCGACACCCAATACGAGAACTTGCCTAAGTTCATTATTCTATCCATCTATCTTCTTTAATATCACCAAGACATACTGACCATCATATTAAACATCAACAACAAAACGAATTTTACGAATCTTATCGAGTTGATTTTATGTTTTCACGTTCCTAGTATTTCGTCTGCTTTACAGCGACAATGGTCACGGGAGGACACTATCATAAACGCGATAAAATCCACAAAAATCGTTTTATTTTAATTTAATTAAAATATTAAACACATGATCCGAGTGGCAACCCTGCGTTTATATCAGTGCGCAAACATGCGCAGGAACGTCCGGACGTGCGCACACACACGTAAATAACGAATTAGGGTCGGCTCTATTCGGTGCTCGCGGACAAGCGGCATAAGTCAAGAATTTGATGTTTTGGGCCGACAATAGACATAGCACTTTTGTACATATTATTTTATAACTTATTTAATATATATACTAACTGCGTCCTGCGGTGTTACCCGCGCAAAATATCATGTCAATCCTTTGCGCTATGAAAAATTAAAACAAAACTATCCCGCGAGCACCATACATTTTACCGGGATAAAAAGTAGCCTATGTGCTATTCCAGACTACAATCTATCTCTGTGCCAAATTTCATCCAGATCCGTTCAGCCGTTCTGGCGTGATTGAGTAACAAACATCCATCCATCCATCTTTTTTTTTTATTACATTATAGGCAAGTATTTGATCTCGATCTCACCTGACGGTAAGTGACGATGAGATCTACGATGGAGCATACTTGCCTAGGTAGGAAGGCGGCAGTAGATAGAGGCACATGCAGCGCATCTGATCTGACCCGCCATCCATATATATAAGACTAGCTGCGCCCGGCGGTGTTACCCGCGATAAAAAGTATGAAAAATTAAAACATCTATCCCACGGGAACCATACATTTTACCGGGATAAAAAGTAGCCTATGTGCTATTCCAGACTATGATCTATCTCTGTGCCACATTTCATCCAGATCCGTTCAGCCGTTCTGGCGTGAAAGAGTAACAAACATCCATCAATCTATCCATCCATCCAAACTTTCACATTTATAATATTGGTATAGATGGTCAATAGGTAATTGAAAAAAATAGAATTATGAACTTAGGCAAGTTCTCTTGTTGGGTGTCGACCGTTTTTTATCATGTGCTAGGTATACTGAGGTTGCGACTCCACGCTGTTTAGATGATATTCCATACGCAAAACAAATACGATAACATTATCTATTTGTATTCATATATACATAAGTACATCTTAGATTTGATGGAAACGTTAAATTAATAAAAAAACGATAAGGACATATATTTATATATTCGACTAGCTGTTGCCCGCGACTTCGTCCGCGTGGTATTTATCAAAGACAACCGTTGACAACAGCCTGCTCGCCCATTCTGAGCCCGCGGTACGCATTGCAGGTTGTTGCTCTCAAACTTAATCAGGCGCTGCGCTGCAACATTGGTTTTCATTTTTTTCGTGAGATCCTATTTTTTTTTCTAAAATAAAAGTAGCCTAAGTTACTCCTTGTTACATCAGCTATCTGCCAGTGAAAGTCCCGTCAAAATCGGTCTAGCCATTTCAGAGATTAGCCGGAACAAACAGACAGACAGACAGACAGACAAAAATTGTAAAAAATGTTGTTTCGGTATAGGTAACGTGTATACATCCAATTGCACTTAGTAAAAAGCGGGTATTTTAATATTACAAACAGACTCCAATTTTATTTATATGTATAGATGTATAGATGAATTTAAACTTCACAATGTTGGTAGGCTTATAATAATAATATCGCCAGAAGTACTCACCAACTATACGGTGCCACACTAAGCAACGCTTGTGTTATGGGTACCGTAAAATGGACTGAGGGCGAACTCAGTACATAATACTTATATAGATATTAAACATCCATGACTCGGGTGCAAACATTCGTTATTACACAAAGTGTTTTCCTACCAGAATTCGAATCCAAGAACCGCAGTGCTAACGGCAGGGTCACTACCAACTGAGCTAATAAGGTCCTGAGAAGACGAACCATGAATAAAAAAAATGCCTCAAATAAAAAGAAAGTCTTTTTGGCGGAAAGTTGAACCGTGAACTTGTCAAATAATGTGTAATATTAGCGGGATATTAACCGTTGTGTGTTCATAAGCGTGCGCGAGTGAAGTAGATTGAAATTAAATAGTATAACTTGACTTTTTAAGTTCTCCCAACATGTCCGGTAAATTTTCAGTAAAGTATCCACAGCTTTACTGATAGGGGCGAGGCATTCATTTCATAATCATCATCGTTATAAACAGTATAATTATCATCAGACAATTCAATAATAATTATCAAGCACTACTCGACACTGGCAACATGACACTATTTTGTAGCCGTTTGCCAACCTATCAAAAACAAAAAAAAAGAATAAGAATCTCCTTTCTTGCTGTAAAACTCATGGCAAACGTAGAAGATAGAAGAAGAATGAATAATACTACACACTATTATACCTTTAAGCTCTGAAGGGGTAAGCAGAGGTGCAGGGCAGTGCACCCACAATCCCCCGATGCTATTCGGTCCCAAAGTAATAGGGAGTGAGCCTGTTGCCATTATGCCGGGCACACCCCCCCTCAATATGAAGATTGAGGCCATAGTCCATCACGCTGGCCCAGCGCGGGTTGGTGAACTTCACTTTGGGGTCGAGTCACCTTCGTCCGTAGTTGGGATCGAGTCACCTTCGTCCGTAGGAGAATTAAGTACCCTCGAGATACCCTACACGTGACCCTGGGTGGTGCCAACCAGGTGACAACTCTACTGGTGGTAGGCTTCGGCCATGGCTAGTCACCACCCACTGGACAAAGCCATGTCGCCAGCGGCCTAGCCGTGTTACGGCATGATGTTCGGTGTTGCCATTCATGGATGGCGGGTCAGATCAGCTGCGTGCATGTGCCTAGTGAATGTGGCGTCTCGATCTACTGCCGCCTTCCTACCTAGGCAAGTATGCTCCATCGTAGATCTCATCGTCACTTACCATCAGGTGAGCTCGAGATCAAATACTTGCCTATAATGTAATAAAAAATAATAAAAAACACGACTTTTTAGTGGTTCTCTTAAACCTTAGGCTTCCTCGCCATGTTTTCCTTCACCGTTTAGCATTTGATAATGAGATTTTCCCATGAAATCCAAATACTAGAGGTGTTAGCCGTGGATTAAACCTGCAAGCCCTTTGTTTCAACGCAACCGTTCCACCAACTTAACTATCAATGTTATTATTATCGATATTAATTGAAAAATTTGTCATATGTCGTCGGTAAAAAAAAAAAATCTTTCACGTGGGCTCGACGGCTGTGTGCGTGCCGTTGTTAGCGCGTGGACACACGCGGCCCACACACACATGCGCAGTTTGTTGATCTCAAAGCGGTAGGGCTGTCGCGAAACATTCATTAATCTATACATATAAATAAAATTGGAGTGTCTGTTTGTAATATTAAAATAACCGCTTATTACTAAGTGCATTTGGATGTATACACGTTACCTATACCGAAACAACATTTTTTTCAAATTTTGTCTGTCTGTCTGTCTGTCTGTCTGTCTGTTCATTTCCGGCTAATCTCTGTAATGGCTGGACCGATTTTGACGGGACTTTCACTGGCAGATAGCTGATGTAACGAGGAGTAACTTAGGCTACTTTTATTTTAGAAAAAAAAAATTGGATCTCTCGAAAAAAAATTAAAACCAATGTTGCAGCGCTGCGCCTGACTAAAGTTTGATAGTAACACCTGCAATGCTTCCCGCGGGCTCAGAATGGGCGAGCAGGCTGTTGCCAACGGCTGAGTCTTAGTTAAATACCACGCGGACGAAGTTGCGGGCAACAGCTAGTCTAATATAAAAACAAAAATATAAGTATATATCGAACTGAGGACCTCCTCTTTTTTCGTCGGTTAAAAATATATCGACTAATAAAACCAAAGCGATCCATTTTCGGTTATCGACCAATTAGAATGTCTTCTCAACGTGGTCATAATTTTAATAAGTATACTAAATACCATATAAATTGTGATTTTATATTTGCGACTTCAAAATATTATAATAATAATTCGCAACCCTGAACGCACACATGCACACCGAGTGTAGGTACACGCGCACACATCCACACGGACATATGAAACCGAATGCTTGTCAAACTAAATGGATACGGGGACTAGGGGTTTCAATGCTCAAGGAATATTATCGATAGAAATAATACTAACACCCCAGCGCCCCAAGTCTGTTTACACAATCGATTCATAATCGAACAGCAACCGCATTGTAACTGTCAGTTTTGACAGATATCCCATATAATATCTGTCTAAAGTGACAGTTACTATGCGGTTGCTGTCCGATTATGATTCGATTATGTTATCAGACTAGGAGCCCTAAATTTATAGACGTATTATCATTTTATCGTACATCACATAGTACTGCGCAAGAGCTTTGCTTTGCGCAGTACTATATGACGTTTGATAAAGTTATGAAAAGGCTATAAATTCGGGGATTATATTATAAGGTGCAACAATAATAGTGTATAATATATATTTTTATTCTTGTAGCGGAATTAAGGGGGAAGCTCAGGGTCAGGGCGCGAAATTCAAAATGTCAATGGTTTTTATTTTTTTACGAATAATTTGGACATCTTTGCGATGTAATTTAGTGTTTTGCGATATTAGCAAATATAATAAAAATAGTATGAAATTACATCTTAAAGATGTCCAAATTTTTCGTAAAAAAATTAAAACCATTGACATTTTGAATTTCGCGCCCTGACCCTGAGCTTCCACCTTAAGCTTTTTTGTGGGTAATACATAGTCAAAAGTTACTGACGCTTCGGAATGTTAGTCTCCGTAGACAAAGAACGGCACCACAGACAAGACACATTTTTTTCTTAAATATGAGAGTGATACACATAGATTACATAACGTGTAAGAGTAAGCAAGATACATACGTGATTGTTTTATCACTTCCTGGGTAGCAATATTTCCGTTGAGAGCCGAATGGGACCTTTTCATCAGCCACAATCAATACTTACACTTTTGGGGTCAAGTCACCTTCGTCCGTAGGAGAATTAAATATCCTCAAGATACCCTATACGTGACCCTGGGTGGTGCCAACTAGGTGACAACTCTACTGGTTGTAGGCTTCGGCCGTGGCTAGTCACTACCCACTGAACAAAGCCATGTCGCCAAGCGGCCTAGCCGTGTTCCGGCATGATGTTCGGTGTTGCCATTCATGGATGGCGGGTCAGATCGGGTGCGCTGCATGTGCCTAGTGAATGTAGCGTCTCGATTTACTGCCGCCTTCCTACCTAGGCAAGTATGCTCCATCGTAGATCTCATCGTCACTTACCATCAGGTGAGATCGAGATCAAATACTTGCCTATAATGTAATAAAAAAAAAATACATTTCCCAAAATATATTTAAAACAAATGGGGGATGGGCAACCCAACACTGATCCTGACTTGTCAACTTTTCCAATTATAAACCAAACAACTTGATCGATAATTAAAGAAGCCAGCAACACCGAACTCCTCTAAGATGTTAGTCGAGAAACTGTCTGTCACGAGTGTCGGGAACCCAATCTTTGCGAAACGAAACAACTTAAAAAAAATATCAATTGTATATTCAAAAGTTTTTTTTATAAGTACTAGATATTTAATCGCTAAGTGACGGCTGATATTATTACAGGGCCCCAAGTCTGTATCCCATACAATATCTGTCAAAAGTGACAGTTACTATGCGGTTGCTGTCCGATTATGAATCGATTGCGTTAGCGTACTTGAGGCGCAGGTTTGCTGTAGTCATGTTTGGGAACTCTCCTGTTCATTCTATGACTTCGGATAACACAATACTCCTAGCCAAGACTCCTATACGATAGTTTTATATCGATATAAAGCGGCGCATCACTATAATGTACTCACATATTATTATTAGTACAGTAACGATAAACCCCAGTGCACACTGGTTGTAGCTTAAGCGAGTTTTTACTTGCTCTTATTTATGAATTAATTTATAAAATAATAGACTTACCCTCAAATTGATAGACTTACTAGCTGCGCCCGGCGGTGTTACCCGCGATAAAAAGTATGAAAAATTAAAACATCTATCCCACGGGAACCATACATTTTACCGGGATAAAAATTAGCCTGTGTGCTATTCCAGACTATAATCTATCTCTGTGCCAAATTTCATCCAGATCCGTTCAGCCGTTCGGGCGTGATTGAGTAACAAACATCCATCCATCCGTCCAAACTTTCACATTTATAATATTAGTATAGATAGATTATAACTTTATCAAACGTCATATAGTACTGCACGGCAAGTGCGAGCTAACTGTATACATACTTTATAGTCTATCGTATTTACACATTTTGTATGGAGAATTGAAAGTTTTAAATATCGTCCGCTAGAGGCGCCGTTCAACTCTTCATACAAAACGTCTGAATACTTGTAGACTATAAGGTGTGCGATCAGCTTACGAATAATCTCACAGTTAACGTACAAAGCATTATTCAAATATAAGTAGATAACAAACTAACATTGTATAATGAATTTCGAAAATGATCATCGCCTAATTAGTTTTTGGGACGGTACTATTGATGTTCTACTGGCGATATATATTATTTTACTACAGAAAGAGAAAGCGAGAACGATGTTCTGCTTCGTCTCTTTTTAGTTCGGCAATCGGCTACAAAATAGTGACATTTTAGTCGACAGATAAAAACATATTTTTTTTTCCCAACTTCACACAATCTATGCTATCAACAGACTTGTGAATGTCGTAGAACACTCATGGTCATAATAAAAAGTATGTTACTAATATATTTGACCAACTAGCTGATACCAGCGACTTCGATCGCGTGGTATTTAACAAAGACACAACCGTTGGCAACAGCCTGCTCGCGCGTTCTGAGCCCGCGGGACGCATTGCAGGTTGTTGCTATCAAACTTAATCAGGCGCAGCGCTGCAACATTGGTTTTAATTTTTTTTCGTGAGATTCTATGTATTTTTCTAAAATAAAAGTAGCCTAAGTTACTCCTTGTTACATCAGCTATCTGCCAGTGAAAGTCCCGTCAAAATCGGTCCAGCCATTTCAGAGATTACCCGGAACAAACAGACAGACAGACAGACAAAAATTGTAAAAAATGTTGTTTCGGTATAGGTACCGTGTATACATCCAAATGCACTTAGTAAAAAGCGGTTATTTTAATATTACAAACAGACACTCCAATTTTATTTATATGTATGTATAGACGACAAGCTAAAGCTTTCCATATTAAGTTAGGCCTGATTCACACGGCAACACACCGCATGTTCTGTTTCTTCTTTTTATACGTAACGGACCAAGAGTGTTTTGAGCACTTACTATTGAGTTCCGATATTAATTCGATGTTCCACAAAGGCTAAACTTATTTCTGACCATTTAATTCGTGATCAATTTGTTAACATCGTTGTATAAAAAAAATAACTCTTTCATCTCACCTAAATGGGTATCTAATAAAAAGAAATATATAATGTAAATATATGTCGAAATAAAAAATAAAATAAACTACCTCTATGAGCTTTTTAACTCTGTAACACCAACTAGACTCACACACATATACACATGATTTCCGTGTGCGTGTGTATGTAGTGTTCACTCACACATTCACACATAATAGTTAACAAATATGGACGCCCACTGATAAAATAGTCATAAATCATTATACTTATTAATCACTATATTATATTCCTGATAAATAAGACTATTGGCTTCTAGCCTCGGCTTTGCCCGAAATCCACACAGTTTTCGATTACTACAAATTAACTATCTGCCTTGAAACAAAACTTATTAAACAGTTTTTATCGCTGCTTTACAGCAACCACAGTCAGGTGAGGACTAAGGTGTTTGACGTCCTAGTGTCATAGTTTGAACTGGGGTACCACAACTAAATATTAGGGTACCCAAGTTCAAACTATGACACTAGGACGTCTAACAACTCAGTCCTTCCGTGACCATGGTCGCTGTAAAGCAGCCGAAACGTCGGGAACGTAAAAATCTATACATATAAATAAAATTGGAGTGTCTGTTTGTAATATTAAAATAACCGCTTTTTACTAAGTGCATTTGGATGTATACACGTTACCTATACCGAAACAACATTTTTTACAATTTTTGTCTGTCTGTCTGTCTGTCTGTCTGTCTGTCCGTCTGTCTGTCTGTCTGTCTGTCTGTCTGTCTGTTTGTTCCGGGTAATCTCTGAAATGGCTGGACCGATTTTGACGGGAATTTCACTGGCAGATAGCTGATGTAACAAGGAGTAACATAGGCTACTTTTATTTTAGAAAAAAAATAGGATCTCACGAAAAAAAATGAAAACCAATGTTGCAGCGCTGCGCCTGATTAAAGTTTGATAGCAACAATCTGCAATGCGTCCCGCGGGATCAGAACGCGAGCAGGCTGTTGCCAACGGCTGAGTCTTTGTTAAATACCACGCGGACGAAGTCGCGGGCAACAGCTAGTATAAAATAAACGCGATAGAATCTGTAACTTAAGTTTCATTACTATGTAGTATTCCCGTAAACATAAGAACTCTATTTGTCTTCTGAAATAGATGCAATTAAAAATATGGAGCCGTATACCAGTCTTGAAGAAGCTTCATAATATTTTCTTTTTTTTTTATTACATTATAGACAAGTATTTGATCTCGATCTCACCTGATGGTAAGTGACGATGAGATCTACGATGGAGCATACTTGCCTAGGTAGGAAGGCGGCAGTAGATCGAGGCGCTACATTCACTAGGCACATGCAGCGCAGCTGATCTGACCCGCCATCCATGAATGGCAACACCGAACATCATGCCGGAACACGGCTAGGCCGCTTGGCGACATGGTTTTGTTCAGTGGGTAGTGACTAGCCACGGCCGAAGCCTACCACCAGTAGAGTTGTCACCTAGTTGGCACCACCCAGGGTAACGTGTAGGGTATCTCGAGGGTATTTAATTCTCCTACGAACGAAGGTGACTCGACCCCAAAAGTATTCCCGTAAACATCAGAAATCTATTTGTCTTATCAAATCGATGCAATTACATTCATGGAGTCGTTTACCAGTCTTGAAGTGGCTTCATAATAGTCGTACACAAAGTAATATAACATCTGCAGTTGCGGTAATAATAATCCCGCGTGTATTCTCGTTAAATGTTAGGCCTTAGGTAAGATTAAAAATAATCAAGTTACAGGAATAAACGGTTCTGTCCCGGCGATCTTAGTACCGCCACAAAAGCAAATGTACGAGAAAATAATATTAATAATAAATATCGCCAGACGAACACACCAACTGGTCATTGGTCAATTGAAACGCGACAGTGAAACAATTATGAATATACAAACTTACACAATAACCTATTGTAATTAAATAGTTACAACAGACAAAACCGCGGCGTAAAACTAGCACGCCACATGTTTTTGTATGCAAAATGTGCGAGGAGGACCTACTGTCGGTGTGCGAGCGAGACCGCGATACAACGACAAAGGCGTGCGAGCGAGATACGTATATAATTAAAAGTTTTGTCGCAGAGCCTTTGCGAGGGTATGGTTGGGTTGGACACAGAAAAGTGTGGAGTCGTTAATATAAATGTCAACTATTTTCATATAATTATTTTCTATTTTTACATTCTACAATTATCTGTCATTAGAGATCACGATATATATAAAACTAGCTGTTGCCCGCGACTTCGTCCGCGTGGTATTTAACAACGTCTCAACCGTTGGCAACAGCCTGCTCGCGTTCTGATCCCGCGGGACGCATTGCAGATTGTTGCTATCAAACTTTAAGCAGGCGCAGCGCTGCAACATTGGTTTTAATTTTTTTTCGAGAGATCCAATTTTTTTTTCTAAAATAAAAGTAGCCTAAGTTACTCCTTGTTACATCAGCTATCTGCCAGTGAAATTCCCGTCAAAATCGGTCCAGCCATTTCAGAGATTACCCGGAACAAACAGACAGACAGACAGACAGACAGACAGACGGACAGACAGACAGACGGACAGACAGACAGACAGACAGACAGACAGACAAAAATTGTAAAAAATGTTGTTTCGGTACAGGTAACGTGTATACATCCAAATGCACTTAGTAAAAAGCGGTTATTTTAATATTACAAACAGACACTCCAATTTTATTTATATGTATAGATAAATGTGTGAATGGTCGTCGATTTTGTTTTTAATTGAATGCCAATCATAAACTTTCCACTATTAAGTAAGTGTATCTTTAGATTTATTAGTATTTAGTTTTATTTATGACCTATACGAAGTTCAAAAATAATAGTAGTGTAAAATATGTGACTTTATAGTTTACCGTATTTAGACATTTCGTATGGAGAATTGAAAAGCGCCTCTAGCGGACGGTATTTAAAACTTTCAATTCTCCATACAAAGTGCCTGAACAACGTAGACTATAAAGTATACGGTTAGCTTCCGAATAATCTCGCACTTGAATGATAGAAGTCTAATTTCATGGTTTTTTTTCTTTTTTAATACGTTTGAAAGTTTATTATCGATAAAAAAAAACTGCGACTCCACAGTTCTGCTAGTGCCGTTTTTACGAGAATATATTTCGATGAGTTCCGTTTATACCCTCCTTAGCCGACTGCGAGCAGCGAGGCTACGAGTTTACTTATATTCACCTTGCAGTTTTAACTACAACGAGACTGATAAAGATTTAATTCTCATATTTGGTGTGTATCACAATATATGTACTAATAATTATATAGCCAGTCGGACACACACCAACTGGGCCCCAAGTCTGCTAACACAATCGATTCATAATCGAACAGCAACCGCATAGCAACTGTCACTTTTGACAGATATCCCATACAATATCTGTCAAAAGTGACGGTTACTATGCGGTTGCCGTTCGATTATGAAACGATTGTGTTAGCAGACTTGGGGCCTAGGTTCATGGTTTAGGGATATACGTTGTCTGTCAGTCAAACAGTCTGTCAGTCAGCGCAAATAATCGTATTTAGTAGATTTACAGTAAGTTTTGTACACTAATTTTGTTACAATTGTTCAAATACGGCTATCAATATTCAATTAAGTATTTTTAATGAAAGATACTTTACTAATGTAATAATAATGAACCGTTGAATATCTAAAATGTTATCCCTTCAAGGAAATCGCCATTATAAAATTAAACTCCACACAAATATCGTTCATCTTCACTCATTATATTGATCAATATGAATTAAAATGGGTTAGTAAGTACTTACTTCTTTTTTTTGGGTCGGCAATTGGCTACAAAATTGTGTATATTTTGCCAGTGTCGAGTTTTTCTTAATAATTAAAAAAAAATATAAGTACCCCTAGTAATGATGATGACGATAACGATGATGACGATGAAATGAATCCCCTACCCCTATCAGTATAGTTTGGAGAACTCGAAAAGTCAAGTTATACTATTTAATTTCAGTTTCCTTCACTCGCGCACGTTTATGAACACACAATGGTCAATATTCCACTAATATTACACATTATTGATCGAAGAAACGCATTTTTTGGAAAATTAAACAAAATTGACAACTTCACGGTTCAACTTCCCGCCAAATGTTCCAATTACCTACTTATAATAGTGTCTGTAACATAAAGATACCTAATAGTTAGGTTTTCATTATTCCTTGACAAAGAAAAAAAATGACGCTAAACGAAGTCGTTAGGTATAAGTCAATATTTCCAGTTTCACGTGGGATTTTTTAAGAAAAAAATTACCTCCATCAAACAATAGACAAGAAATTAAAATAGATAATTTGATGAGAAAAAAGAAGTATATACCTATCCACTCATCTATTTATTTCTTATTTGTTTGACATCACACGTCTGTGTATCTAGCCAGGGTCCCAAGTCTGCTAACACAATCGATTCATAATCGAACAGAAATCGCATAGTAACTATCACTTTTGACAGATATCCCATACAATATCTGTCACAAGTGACAGTTACTACGCGGTTGCTGTTCGATTATGAATCGATTGTGTTAGCAGACTTGGGGCCCTGTGGCTATTTAAAATCACAAAACCTTATACGCCTGATACAATAACGTAAACTTACAAATATCCAACTTCGCCTACTCGCAATAACAATAGCCCAGATTATACTAAAATATTGCTGATAACCAGCATGTGACCTTGAATTAAACAGCTTATATACCTGCCAACACGTTACAAGACTACCTATGTAACAGCAGAATTTAAAAAAGTAACAAAAAATATATAAAAATATAAATTGACGTAGTGCGAACGCGGACTAAACAGCAATTTCAGCCAAATGGATACGACACGCGGCGCGGTCACACTACGCGAGATATTGCCATTATTATTATTATTACCTGTATTTTTATTGTCATAACTTATTTTGATGGAAACTTGTAAAACATATCATTTTGTTATCTTAAATGGGTACATATTTCGAAAATACTTTTTAAATATACTATTACCTACTGTCTTGTTACTGTCGAAACGATTATGTTACGAAATTATGCTAGTGTTGCGGTATCGTAAGCGTCTGTCATCCCACTCACACCACATACTACATTACACAAAAGTACGACATTGGTATCTCTTTTCAGTATTCGATAATGTTACGATTATATTAGAAGTTCCTGCTTACCTTTTCCTATGACTATTTTACTTTAAAATGTCGTCATTGTTTCAAACAAAATTTACCAATAAGTATCGACTTGTATATCGCATCACTCCTAAAATATTATCCTTCGCTAGCTTTGCATCTTGTTTTTTATAACAACTTTAATAATTAATTTAAATTTATGAATTCAAACAAAATAATATTTCCCCCCGTGTGTTCACGCTGACCCGCACACCGCTTGCCTCGGCAAATGAATGTGTACGAACCGCGTACACACTACGTAAACGATATGAATAATTATTATTATTTATTTATACGAATGAATAAACTCGACTAGGGTTCTTCTTTTTCAATGTTGGCAATCGGCTATAACATAGTTCCATTTTTGCCAGTATCGACTAAAATATCTTCATAGTTGAATTAAATAATATTACACATTATATATCAAATAAAGCATTTTGTTGAAAAAAAATTTGATAACTCTGTTCAACTTCCCGCCAAAAAGCCTATGGTTATTTAAATATTATAATCTAATCTAATAATAGGCAGATGAGCAAAAGTATTTTTTTATTCTTTTTTAATCACATTTGTCATCGCGTCCTTAGCTCACAAATTGCAGATTATAAAACCACGTAATTCATAGTCCTAATGTGGTTATTTTAAAATATAACGCTATTTTTTTAAATAATGCAAAGACTGTTTTGTTGTGGTATAAAATTAATTACAAGTTTTTAACTAGATGTCGTTAGTAGTGAGAATAACTCGGGATTTAGTTTTGAGCTGACAGCGCCAAGCGAGTGAAGCCGCAGTGAATAGTATTATCAGAATTGGTATATCCCTATTATGTATATATCTCGATTCTTGTGGACAAGGAATAGGTACACGCAAACGAAGCCGCGCGCAACGCTAGTGCTAAATATATCCATAAATTGTATGTATGTTAAAATTCAATATTTAATTATTAATTATTTATACAAGTGTTAAACAGAATAACAATAAGGTCACCTCTGAATGTGAAACAATAAGTACACGGGGCCTAGCTATAGCAGCGCCGCCAGCTCATCTGTTCCGGTGGCAGGAATTGGAACTATGGTTATTTTTATGAAAATTTATCACAAGACGTAGCGTAGGTATCACGACCTTCTTTGCAATGTGCATTATTGTCTGGTGGTTACTTTGTTTTAAAAAAACAATACAAGAAAGTAATGTAAATTTAAAATTGAATAATTTAATAAATTTGTCAACATCTCCAATTTTTTAAAACAAAAAAAGTACCGCGAAAATGATTCCTTATTTGACGGTACCCACACAGATCACATAAAATTGTATAAGTATTTTCATTAAATCCAAAGAATCGATTCTCGATTATCGATTTAAAAACGGTTGGATCGATAACGGAGTGATTAGAAATCGCTAGTTGTGAGTATTTCAATCGCTTTTTGCGGAAATCTATGCGCTAAGCTAAAAATAAATTAACCAAAATACCGGACAAGCTATATGAGATTGTAGTATATGTGAATAAAATAGAACAATATTTTAACTATATTTTTCAACGTTGCGTCTCGTCGTCACATCCTAATTTACTGTAAGTAGATAAAAATGTGTTGGTTATTACTTATTATTCAAAAAACCCAACACTTGTATGCATATAAACACATTTATTGCGGTCAAATGCTTTTATAGATGAGCTTACCTAAAACAAATACAAGCTGGTATTTTTTTTTTCAAATATACTTGCTGTGTGGAGTTGTCGCGATAAGTTAGCAAATATTAAATTATTATGAAAATATAATTTACATAAAATAAAAATAACTTAACAATGCAATGTTAAGTAATCTATTTTAGAAAAAAAAACGATTTTCATTATTCAATATTTAAAACGTTTCCATACAAAGCATAATTTTCTAATCAATTAACAATCAACTTACATTTTTAATTGTAATATCCAAAAAAATATTTTCCCGACATATAAAATATTCTTTTTTTTATCTGTAATCTTAAACTGTTCTATGCAAATCTTTATTTACGTAAAAAATATGTATAGATACTTCGTTTTGAGTGTGTGCGTGTTGCTGTGTTGCGCTAGGGCCGTCACGTTCCCAATTTATAAATATGACTGAACTGATTTTTCATGCAATTTCGATTGCATGAAAGTCAAAGTAGTTATTATGTTATATCCCACCCGAATGAATATATAAACATCCTGCATTAACTCAAAGATAAATATAAATGAAACTATTTCAAAAACTATGCTCGTAGGTAGATAGAATCATGTATATATTCATGAACGTAATATCTTGAAAGGATGTTTTTTTTTTATAGATTTTACATGTAAGTTTTTGCCCTTCCTACACCATCGTGCGTGTAATCTCATAGAGGTAGGCAGAGGCACACTGCTGCGCATCCAAACCTACATTATTTAATTCCACCCAACTTAGAGGGACAGAGCTATGAAAAAAAAATAAGACACAGCCATCCTTTTTTTCGTATAGCTACCCTCTCCTTTGGGCGACAGATCTAATCTCATATTTACCTAATTTTATGTGCGTACACAGACAATGTCGCGAGTAAAAGTAATGGAAATTAATTAAAATTTAAGTCATGCTCGCCAACCCTCGGCGCTCTGCGTGTGAGCGGGCCAGAGAATACGGAGCAAGAATACTCACACACACACAGACAGCGTCAGATACTGACGGGCTGCGTTCCGAAATGGCCGCGTCTGTCGTTCGCGATACGCAAAGTCGTGTTGTCACTTATCCCCACAACAATACGCCATATTGCTTCATTGTTGACGATTACGTTTAAATATTCAAATAATACATAAACTTTATTTTTGTATAAATAACAGTGATTGGATAACGATTACTAGTGAGTGTGTGATGTGACATCGATTACGAATACTACAAAATGCGTCTTGAATAAATTGGAATTATCTCATTATCACGATTCGAAACGGACGTGGTGGAAAATAGTGACTGAGTTTTTTTTGTCGTTGGGTGTATCTTTGAATCCTAATTCGCGAGCGTGGTGCATCTAAAAATAAAACATTGATAACTATGCGAATGTAAATGTAGACTGTGTTGTTCAAATTAAATGCAGTGTCTACGGTTGAACGTTAAAAATAAGAATGCATTTATTACCGCCATTGTTTCAAATTAAATAGTTTTATCCGCGAAATGGATGTGTTTGTGTGAACTGTGATGCCTTTGGATTATCCTTTGTGTGCCGGATTCGTTAAAATGGATAAACCCTCGTTCAAGGTAAGCATAACAATTATACCTTTGCCAATGAATATGATTTTTATATATAAAAAAAAGAGATCAATAAACAAACTAGCCTGCTATGAAAATAATTTAACCAAATCAAGAAGTTCCTAATTTGACGTACCGAAAATAGT
This sequence comes from Pheosia tremula, assembly GCA_905333125.1. NCBI lineage: Eukaryota > Metazoa > Arthropoda > Insecta > Lepidoptera > Notodontidae > Pheosia > Pheosia tremula. Next base: position 735,586 of record HG995425.1, on the reverse strand, counting down.
TTGGGATTAAATAAATACATATCAAATGTAAATCGATCCATTAGGATTGATAAATTAATAATTGGCACTCGAAATACTTCGGTAAACGCGTGACGTCATCCATTGTCTCGATAATTCATAGGAAGTCGACTCACTGCGCGCAGTTTTTATAATCCTATTTTATTGGCTTCAACAAGAAAAAATGCACTACAATCCAATATAATGGCTCAGTTAATAGTTATATTTGTTTACATAAATAATTAGATTGACAAACAAGACTTTAATGGCCGTAAGTATTTAAAAGTAAAGAAAATGTTATTATTACACCAGCCCTCCCTGCCTCTGTCCGCCATATCAGCAAGCGCTAGTGGTGTGGCGCAATTTTAAAATTATCGACATCGATGTTCCGCAACTTTTATTTGAACGATTTCAACATTTCTCGTTAATTATTTTTTTCGTGATTTGATCGATTTTTATGGCCGATCGTTCCTTGAATGAGCTATCGTTTTGGGCGATAGCTTGTGTTATCAGCGGTGCCTTACGTTGATGGATAAATAATTGGACGAGTAATAAATTCAATTTATTTTATTGTACACTTGTGAATAGATTGTAATGTATTCATCATAATTAATATACATTCTAAATTTGAGTTTGGTATTTAACATTCATAACACTTGTTTCAATGTACATCTTAATAACTAATTTAACTTAAAACCGATGAAAATGTGGAGTCTTGTAATATTTAACAAGACACGTATCATTGATAAAGTTTACATTATCTGTGGTTATATATTTCTATTTCGTCCTTGAGTTTAGCGATGGCAAGTCCGAGTGTTATGCTAATATTTAAAAAGACACGTATCATCTATAAACAGTTTTAATTACGAGTATTAGTGGTAATTAATTGATATTTTATCCTTGCATTCAACTTGGACAGGTCCGCGTGTTAATACTAGTTCGAAATAATTTTCATATCAAGTATCACCTCTTCGTAATCCATGACTCATTGTTAAATACGAGTACGTAACATTGAATTGTAAATAAATCACATCAATATATAACACAATGCACGTGTCAATCCTACAATATAATTAAACAATTATTTTTTTTGTTCATGTAGTGAACTTCTATATAGTTGAATTCTGACACCGGTTTAAATCGTTGGCACAACTACGAAACCAATTTGTATGTTGAAATAAATAAAATTAAACAGTAAAATATTGTCCATTAAGAAAAGCGTTCGCGACACGACTAAATAAATAACTCGGTTATAGGCAACACATAAAACCTAAATTAGAACGTCTATTTATAAAATACACCTCGCGTGTCTCACTCTAGGACTGTTTTATGAACGCTCAGTTTAATTTATAGCAGTATTGTTTAGTTAAAATGCACTGATGTGTTTAAGTAGGCTCAATCGTTTAGACTTTTTCACGAATTTAGGCCGTGTGTGTAGATGTATTTGGTCGGTTGCATAGTTATTTGATTATTTTGTCATAATTATGAAAAGGTGATATAATTAGTACGATATTAAAAAAAAAGGATGACCTCAATAAAAACATTATTCTGTATAATAAATATTATATAATATTAGGTTATAATTGTGGGTTGTAAATTTGTAATGTCACGCTGTGGTAATACCATTTAATAGCACATATTGTAATTTCGCGACGCTGAAATTTAATTACCTCGGTTAATTTCGAGTATACAATGGCGATTGTGTTTATATTAAAAAAAAGTGTGAATACTGGGTCCACGCCTTATATACATATTTTACTCATAAATTATATTATAATTTAGCCTTAAGGAAATTGAAATTATTCAAATATACAGACATTAGCAATTAATAGTTATTTCTGGTCAAGTTTTAGTTGTGATTTTGTGTATTTTTTTACAGAATATATTATAATGATTATATTAATTATACAATATTTGCAATAGAAGTACATTTTTTTTTTCTAAAATGTTAATACTACATAGTTAGCTATCTAATCTAATATTGCTTTATCTAGTTTCTTCATAATCAATTAGTACTAATGATAAATATTTATGAAACATCTTTCTGCACTTTATTTATTATATAGTAATCAAAGGTGAACACAACCTACTTTTAAGCATCTTGTAACAACTATGTAATTTTATGGATGCGAAACTGCGTTTAAAATATAAGAGCACAGATCTTTTTTATCTATGATTACACAACGCAACTGCAAGAATAATGTCGCGAAAATCCAAAAAAAAAAACTAAATTAAAACAATTAAAATGACCGTCCCTCTTAATGAACATCATATAATTATTTCTTTATTCATTTTTTCACACCACTCCAGTGGTGTCGACTACTCGACATCTATAATACGTCACTGACGTCCTCCGTCATGACAATATTTTTATCGACATTAAACCATCGACAGTGTCGCATCGAATCGCAACTCGGGGCCATTCGCTGGCATTATGAGCCATTTTATTCTTTTTTTTTCTTCAACTGTGCACGCACGGGAACGGTACGGTACGCATTCGACCGATAACGTGAAGGACATTTTAAAAAAGCCAAATGAACGATTATTATTCGGAGAATTAAACATTTTTGGGGTTCCGTGATTTTGAACGCCACTCTGACCTGTTACTTGCTAAAGTGGCAACACACTGGTAAACATATTGCCGTTTCGCTCATACATGAAGGGTATGAAAACTGTTTTTTTTTTCGTTTTAAAATTACTTACGACGATAAGAGTCAGTGAAAATAGATCACGAGTCATACTCACGTGACACATTTTTTTTGGTTATGGTTAGGTAATATTTCGTTGGCATTCAACATTTAAAAATCATTTCAAGCGACCATAGCTTACTGGTTATAGTGGCTGCCCTCGTAACCAAAAGGTTTCGCGTTCGATCCACACCCTACCTCTAAGTAGCGTAAGCTTTCGCTTAGTCGGAGGGGCTAAAAGGACTTAAAATCCACTATTTGTGACCAATAATTAAGAAAAAAAAACTTGTCGAAAAACACAAAAAAAATAAAACATGACTTTTATCAACCCTGAATACGATATTGTTATAATAATTGATTATATATAAAAATAGACAACTTCTCTATTAATTTTCCAAAAAGTCTATGCACGATGCGGATGCCAAAATCCCCATAGGTACTGTGTACACATTACATAATATTCTTCTTTTTTTTAGGTTGGCAATCAGCTACAAAATAGTGCCATTTATGCCAGTGTCAAGTAATTCTTGATAATTATTATTAAATGATATGTACACCTGATGATAATGATACCGTTGATGACGATGACGATGATGATGAAATGAATCCCCTACGCCTATCAGTAAAGCTGTGGATACTTTACTGAAAATTTACCGGACATGTTGGGAGAACTTGAAAAGTCAAGTTATACTATTTGATTTCAATCTCCTTCACTCGCGCACGTTTATGAACACACAATGGTCAATATCCCGCTAATATTATACATTATCCCTCAAATTTATAGAAAGTTACAATGGATTATAAAGCCATTATAACGCATTTTTCCTCTGAAAAGTTTGTTATTATGCCATATATAATCCACTATAACTTGTCTATGAGTTTGGGGGTATGTATCAAAGAAACACATTTTAGTTTTTGGAGAATAAAACAAAATTGACAACTTCACGGTTCAACTTCCCGCCAAAAAGTCTTACATAATATCTCGAGCCATAAATGTCATAGAGTTGACACAAGTTGAAAAAAAAGAAAGTAAGTAGGTAGCTTTAAACTTGGTATGATTATAACTGGTTCGGTAGATGCCGTGCTCAGTACGTCGAGTGCGGGATTATTCGTAAGCTAACCGTATACTTTATAGTCTACCGTATTTAGACATTTTGTATGGAGAGTTGAACGGCGCCTCTAGCGGGCGGTATCTAAAACTCTCAATTCTCCATACAAAATGTCTAAATACGGTAGACTATAAAGTATGCGGTTAGCTTACGAATAATCGAGGTTTGTCGTTTTTTTTTAATGTCAGCATTGAAATTCAGACAGATTGTTATTAAATTAAAAGTAAAAAAGGCGAGACGTTTAGACCAAGGCGAAGTTATTTATTTATTCATTAACTAGCTGTTACCCGCGACTTCGTCCGCGTTGTATTTAACGAAGCCAACCGTTAGCAATAGCCCGCTCGCGCGTTCTGAGCCCGCGCGACCGGCGTGATATTATTTTTTCTAAAATAATTGTAGCCTAAGTTACTCCTTGTTTCATCAGCGATCTGCCAGTGAAAGTCCCGTCAAAATCGGTCCCGCCATTTCAGAGATTAGCCGTAACAAACTGACAGACAGACATACAAACATTGTAAAAAATGTGGTTTTGGTATATGTACCGTGTATACATGCAAATGCACTTAGTAAAAAGCGGTTATTTTAATATTACAAACAGACCCTCCAATTTTATTTATTTGTATAGACTAGGTTTCAGCGAAATATTCCAAAATGAAATTATTCACGACTAAAAATGTGACAGGTTTGTTTGATACTAGCTTCTGCACGCGTCTCCACCCGCGGTACCTGAATGAAACATAGCCTATAGCACTCAGAGATAATGTATATAGCTTTCTATGAGTGAAAGAATTTTCACAATCGGATCAGTGGATCCGGAGATAACCCCCTACATCCGAACATACAAACTAACAAACTTAACTTCTTTGTAATATTAGTATATTTTTATAGATACAGCTGTAACAAATACCTTCATACGTCATTGTGCTGTATTAACAAGTGTTTCTGATACTGTACGACTGTCAGTATATATTGATGGGCACCCCATGCGCATCTTATTAAACGGTCCAGACTGTTAATTCCTTTAGTTACCTGAAAATGGGCGTTCTTGTCTACCCGACGACAATTCACTGAAGATATTTTTTTTTAATTGTTGAAAGATTGAGCGCCGCTGTCTTGCGAACCCTCCACTAAAGAATAGGGATTCGCGCTAGGGTTGTCGCGATGTTTAAATTATTTTTTTTACTAATGCGACCCGCCGTGAAGTCGTACGCTAGAGTTGGTGTGTTCGTCTGGCGATAATGCGCATTGTAAAGTTAAGGATATCATGTTTCAACTGGTTTTTCGGCTGATTTAACCAAACATATTGAGATGAATTATAATCACTATGCGGCACAACCCTTAGTTTAAACTATTCTCCCGATAAAAAAACAAATATTGAACATCGTAGCGAACATCTAATTCAAGGTTTATTGTGTGGTAGCCCTGACTCAAACAGTGTAGAATACAGCCATAAGTGGAAGCAGCGCGTGGACGCGAGGAGACAGAGATAATTGCGTCTCGCTCACTCACCGTCCTTGCCATACTATATGACTAAGATTTCTTGTTTTTTTTTAAGTTTTGTTATCTACAGATTAAACCTTATCAAGAGCATCATACTGTATTTCCCGATTCAATTTGGTATCCATGTTATAGGGGGTCTATTGCCATTATACCCAACACGCTCCCCCGTCACGGGAGGCGGTTTGGGGTCATAGTTCACCGCTGGCCCAGTGCGGGTTGGTGAACTCCACACGGCTTTCGAAAGACGTGCCAGTTTCCTCGCGATATTTACTTTCACAGTTTATTAGGTGATAATTATGCAAGAAGAAAATTATATTCTAACAAGCGTATAATTAAAAGGATTTTACATTAGTTCGGCAGACTACGACCGCCAATTGTACGGTCCTACACTAAGCAACGCTTGTATTATGGGTACCGTACAATGGACTGAGGGCGAACTCAGTATATAATACTTATATAGATATTAAACATCCATGACTCGGGTACAAACATCGTGCTCATCACACAAAGTTTGTCCCAACCAGGATTCACACCCGGGACCCTCGACACGTAAAGCGGGATCAGTACTAACCGCGCTAAACAGGTCGTCACTTGTGTCTGTACATTAACTCACAAATTTATAGAAGTATAACTTTATCAAACGTCATATACTCGTAGTACTGCGCAAAGTAAAACTCTTGTGCGCAGTACTATATGACGTTTAATAAAGATATAAAAAGTGTATAAGTTCGGGGGTAAGTCTGTAATTTTTGGTAAAATAATCGTAGGGGTCCTTTTTTAGATGCTGAGGTCAAATCCGCCATTTTTGGAATGTCTGTCTGACTGTTCGCACATCACGTGAAATCTAACGGACGCATTTTAATGGAACTTGGAATGGTGATAGCTTATATACAAAATTTAAGGTTAATCGTATGCTGGGTATAGAAAAAAAAATTTGTCCACGCGAACGAAGTCGCAGCACTTGCTAGTGTATAAAGTTATTAGGCCTAGACTACGAACTAGGCCTGCATATGGCCTGGCCTGCTGATATGAAAAATAATAATTCCACTTGACGTTGGCAAAATACCTACCCAAAGGTGTTGAGACCATTTGCTAAAAAATTAATAAAAAAATTGTCATTTTATAAATAATCGCCACGATTTTGGCAGGTGAAGCAAGCGAATCTCTACTACATCTCCGCTCTCGCTCGGACGTACTGATCCGTCCCTCTCATACGCCAGTTCAATTTTATACTTATTGATTCAGAGGTCGTTGTATGTACAGTTAGCAAATCCAACGATACGACTGTTTTTTTTTTCACTTTCGTGTTCTTTTTTCATGCGCGGCAATTTGATTTTAAATTATTGTCAAATTGATTGCATATTTTTTTTTGTACGTTTATTCTTAATTTGTTTAAAGGGTATTTATTTATTGTTGGACGGGGTGTAGACAGTAAATGATCTTATATACATATATAAAGACCTTATACTAATAATTTTGATATGAAGTTTTTTAACCGACTTAAAAAGGAGGAGGTTCTCAATTCGGTTGTATTTTTTTTTATGGTTGTTTCCTCAGATTTTCGTCATTTATGAATCGATTTGGATTTTTTTTTATTGTGCGTGCGTGCGTAAGCGGTAATCTTCGGGAAATTAAAAAGCTATATTATGCTTCAATGCTATGATTTTTCGATGTACCGCGGGCGGAGCAGCGGGCCTAAGCTAGTGTGAAATAAGAATAATGAAAACAGGCAAAATGTTTTCGTGCGTGACGCTAAAAAAATTTTGTTCATTAAAAGCAAATGGATTTATATATTGATTTCTTATATTTACGCGAATACTACACATTGGAGTCGCTGATGTGAAACACCGGCGCTCCACGAAGTCTGCAATCTGTGAACATGTACAAGATCGCGCCCGCCATTATAAGAGATTCGATACGCCACAGATCCGCGCAAAAGAACACCGATTCCGACCAAGGATGATACGCGAGGACATTGAAATTAAATAAAAAAACATCCTAATTTCAATAGGGAAAATGGCTGGGTGCTACCACCGACTTGGGATCCAGTAATTAATATTATTAAATCGAAAACCAAGCGCACCATTGCAAGACCTCGAGACACTGTGAGCACATCTTGCGTAGATCGGAGTTGATCGGACCGCGAGCAACAACTAAATATGAGGGTACCCCAGGTAAAACTATGACACTAGGACGTCAACCACCTCAGTCCTCCCGTGACCATGGTTGTTGTAAAGCAGCCGAAACGTCGGGAACGTAAAGAACGTATAATGAACGGGACAAAATCCATGAGATTAGTTTTAATTCAACGGATTTATATATTTATTGTTTTTAAATTTTTTTTTATAAGAAGGTAAGAAATAAATCCGCGACGAGTGTCCGTATAAAATAAGTGTTAAATAATTTAAATCAACAATAATTTATGGTCAAGGTTAGTTATATTAGGTGACCTTATAAATGTTGTATATAATTACCGCAATTCATATAATTAACGGTGTGTATTTTTGTTAATAAAGTTGTTCTAGAATTATGGATATATTTAAAGTGGGAAATTATTTTAAAATAAAATTTTATATTCAACCACCTGTTACCCGCGACTTCGTCCGCGTCGTATTTAACCAAAAATGTTTTTCTAAAATCAAAGTAGCCTTAGTTACTGCTTGTTACATCAGCTAACTGCTAGTGAAGGTCCCGTCAAAATCGGTCAAGCCATTTCAGAGATTAACCGAAACAAACAGACAGAAAAAAAATTGTTTTAGTATATGTACCGTGTATACATCCAAATGCACTTAGTAAAAAGCGGTTATTTTAATATTACAAACAGACACTCCAATTTTATTTATATGTATAGATAATGGGCTATTTTTTGATGACACGCAATATCATACATTTGTACTAGGTGCTAGCATAGCGACAATATCAGGCGATAGTTTAAAACATAATATCCCTATGGGTATGGTCCCTAAATAAACAAAACTTGCATTATAACTATAGTTCGCATCGCGTAAAATGAGCTAAGATGGCGGCTCCCCGCCAGCCAATGTGTGAATTCTGTAAGCGCAGAGCCCCCTGTCCCGGTAGCCGCGAAATTCATATAATTGCTATAATGGGCTCACGTTAATCGTGGGAAGAGAAATATACTTGTCGCGGTAGCAGTAACGTACCAACTTTTTAGACTATTATAATATTATTATATGCTTTTCTTGTTGCAGCTTGTGGGCGCACCGTGCGGTCAGCACGGCCAGTACACTTTCTACAAAGCCCTCCGGATCATTGGAGAGAAAGAGAGGATAGTAGCCATTGGGGACTTCTTCTTCGTCAGGATATGGCAGGACTCGGAGCTGGTGTCTATAGGTGAGGTTTTTATAATCTTTCTGGTACGCAAACCAATTCAGCAACAGGACTTTTAACCTCAAGATATTTATCGGTAGCATTACTCCCATTGCCACAAAGACAGGCACGAAGACAGGGGTGGCTCTACGCGAACGTTTTATAGTATTTTGTATGCGAGGTCGTACAAAGTTAGCGCAAATCGCTCCCCAGCGCCAGCGGTACTATTATTGCCACTGCGACATAGGCAGGCATTGAAGACAGTCACGGTGCCAGTGTCGTACAGAGAATTTAGATTTATAGCAGTCTTCTCTATGTAGCAAAATCAAATAAAGTCAATTATTGTTCAATATTGAATAAAATTCTCATTTAAGTACCCATAAAGCCCTCTGAATATCCACATCTCCGATCGCTGCAGGCTCTATACTCTGTAATAACTGAAGAAGTGTTTTCAGCTACTTAGCTGAAAACGTTTTTGCCCACTGCGACAAAGTCAGGCGACGAAGACAGGTGTCGCTTAAAAGTTCGCTGCCGCTATGCACACGACGTCTACAATCATATTATTTCGTTTTCCCGCCAGGCGAGCTCCAGCTGCTGTGGACGGATCGCGTGTCTGACCAGACCCTCGTCAGCCTTCGTCTGTACTTCCTGCCGGAGAACACGCCTGACGGCAGAAACCAGCATGGCGAGGTAAGATTAATATTAACATCGCGGGCGTCTTTGTTCCCCGTTGACTTCAGTCTGGGTGTTTTCAAGTCGAGGGTGAACAGGTACCTTCTAGGCAAGTATGCTCCATCGTAGATCTCATCGTCACTTACCATCAGGTGAGATCGAGATCAAATACTTGCCTATAATGTAATAAACAAATACAACAATTTTTTCTCAATTCCAACTGAGAGGGACAGAGTTATACCGAAATACAGTTGGCTGACAATGTGTCTGTATTATATATAACTCTGCTTCTTTGTCGAAAGTCAGATCAAGTCTTGTGTAGGGCTGTTATGATACAATTATTTAGTCAATAACATATTAATTTAAAAAAAGACGTCCGTACAAGGCGGTCGCTATCCTATCGGCTGTAGCTGTAGCTGTCACCTGAGCCTTGTAGTTGTCGCTAAGTGTTACTTGGCTTAATCTGCCGCCCTACGGCAGGGGCTCCCAAACTTATTTTGTCTACTGCCCACTTTGAGAATGAATTATTTTCTGGCGCCCCCATTTTTTCACCTACTTAAAAACCACTATATCTTAAAATTTAATTAATTATTATAAGCCTCTACGCAACGCCCCTATTTTTTTCTGGGTCTCTTACCGCCCCCCTTTAGGGCTGCAGCGCCCACAAGGGGGCGTTATCGCTTTGGGAAAGGCTGCCCTACAGCGACGGATGGACATATAAAAAAAATGTCGCCGTCATCTGTTTGTTTTATAGTTTAGCTCAGTTGAAAGTCACATCCAGGTTGTTGTTGCCTATTGTGTTGTCTAGAAATAAAAACTAAACTAAAGTACAAAGCTTAAACATGCCACTAATTGGTCCCATGCCTAAATATTAAAATCATATAGTTATTTTATTCTCCAAATTTTAACAACATTTGAAAATGGAATGTAGGTTTCATTCAAATAAGGAAATTCATTTGAACCATAAAAGTCGATCAATTAGCCTCGCTCCGTTGTTGCGTTTGAAGTCGTATTTCTCAATCAATAAAGTTGATTTTAATTTGGTATCGTGTCAATAATTGTCGTGCGCGGCAAAGTGGCGGAACTCGAAGCTCGGGCGTTTATCCGAAGAAGTTTTTTTTTAAAAACTTTGTATACCGGATTTTGTTAAAAAAAACACCCCGGGTATAGGATTGTCATCATGAATGATTTTGATACAATTCGGTACGAGAGGGGGGGGTGGTTCCATAGTTATGTGGGCATTGTTCTTTGACACAGGTAAAAATATTGCCGTCTTGCTCGCACATCGCAATATAGATCATTATTAGATTTCGTTACGGTCTCACCCGTGTATCTTCAAAGACATGCTTTGTAATCTCATATTATTAATTGATTTAAACTTTCTATGAATAAGTACTTGTATTTTATCGAGCCTACGGAACCGATCATTATAACCCGCTTAACCCTAAAAGATGCATTTAAAATGTACGTAAACCTCGGAGATCGAGAGCGTGCTTCTGCGAACGGAGCCGGTCGTGCCTCTCGCTCGCACGCGCGCCGGTGTGCGGCGCTGTCTCGCTCTAATCCCTATTTGGTAACACCAACTATTTCATGGATGAAATTACTGTTCGGGCGTGGGATGGGGTGTGAGCGGTAGCGGGAGCGGGCTCATGGCAAAAAGAAACGATGTTTGAAGCCTACAAAATTATGAATTGTGCAAAGGCATGGACGGCCTGATTAGCGCAGTGGTGTGACTCTGCTTTCTGCGCCGAGGGTCCCGGGTTCGAATCCTGGTAGAGACAAGCTTTGTGTGATAAGCACGAATGTTTGCACCCGAGTCATGGATGTTTAATATGTATATAAGTGTTATATACTGAGTTAGCCCTCAGTCCGTTGTACGGTACCCATAACACAAGCGTTGCTTAAAGTGGGACCGTAAAGTTGGTGTGTTCGTATGGCGATATTTATTTAGTAAGTTTTTTTTAAGAACGCGTGCGACGATCTTACACTCCGCCATTAATATTGCTAGTAGAACGCGACACAAGCGTCCTACTCATGCGCATCACCGCACATATGTTGCGTCTCGCTCACACAACCGTTTCTTAAATAAGAATGACAATGACTGCTTTCTCGATGACAAAACGATCACTATAAATATTTGTGCGACGGTCCCCAGCACGACAAATGCGAGTTTATTCGTAAGCAACCGTATACTTGATAGTTTGCGTATTTAGACACATTGTATAGGGAATTGCATGTTTTATATACTATCCGCTAGAGGCGCTTTTGTCATACAATGTGCCTAGATACGTAAACTATATGGTAAGCTTACGAATAATCTCTCACTAGATAATTAGTAGTAAGTAGTTTACCTAACGCTTATACACTTTTGCTTCCAAGAAGTATCATTCAAAAGTGCCACTTAAGTTTGAACAGACAAACATTCATGGATGGCGGCTCAGATCAGCTGCGCTGCATGTGCCTAGTGAATGTAGCGTCTCGATCTACTGCCGCCTTCCTACCTAGGCAAGTGTGCTCCATCGTAGATCTCATCGTCACTTACCATCAGGTGAGATCGAGATCAAATACTTGCCTATAATGTAATAAAAAAAAAACATTTGGTTTGTATCGATATTTAAAACGTGTAACAAAGAAAAATAATATTTATACATTATTTGTTTGCACTTGTACCAAACAACAATAGCTATTGCTTTCTGTGCCGCAAGCTAAAATGGACTCTATAAGTGTGTGATAACCGCGATATTTCCTTACACGGGTATAGAGTAATTTTGTAGTACGTTATGGGGATTTTCGTACGCCGACTGTTAAGTTTTGATATTTGGATTATAAATATTTTTGTACTGAGATGTATGTTTTTCAATTTTATTTTCATAACTAGCTGTTACCCGCGACTTCGTTCGCGTGGTATTTAACAAAGACACAACCGTTGGCAACAGCCTGCTCGCGCGTTCTGAGCCCGCGGGACGCATTTCAGGTTGTTGCTATCAAACTTAATCAGGCGCAAAGCTTTAACATTGGTTTTGATTTTTTTTCGTGAGATCCTATGTTTTTCTAAAATAAAAGAAAAGACTAAGTTACTCCTTGTTACATCAGCTATCTGCCAGTGAAATTCCCGTCAAAATCGGTCCAGCCATTTCAGAGATTACCCGGAACAAACAGACAGACAGACAAAAAATTTAAAAAAAAATGTTTTGGTATAGGTACCGTGTATACATCCAAATGCACTTAGTAGAAAGCGGTTATTTTAATATTACAAACAGACACTCCAATTTTATTTATATGTATAGATATGCACAGCGCAAATATAAATTAAAACTTGAATACATTATGTTGTATTAAAGTTAACATTGATATTTTAAACAAATGGGGGATGAGGGACCCACCACTGCCCCTCGGCGTGACAACTTTTCCAATTATAAACCAAACAATTTGATCGATAATTAATGGTGCCAACACCGAACTCCTCTAAGATGTCAGTTGAGAAATGTAGATATTTATACTTACGAAATTTGTAAATATAATATACATGTGCCTCTAATGTTTACTAAACAAAATCACAGAATTACTTTCCGACACATACAAATAGCCATGTTGGTAGAACTCTTGCCTCGGTAGCGAGGATCGCGGTTGAAACCGGGGCTCACACCTCTGAGATTTCTGAATGTTGATGAATCTCATTTTCAACCTCGATTATCATTTGCTTCACGGTGAAGGAAGATATCGCAAGGCATGTGTGAGAGAACCCCTCGAAAGATGTGTGAAGTCCGCCAACCAGCACTGGGCCAGCGTGGTGGACTATGCCCTAATCCCCCTCGCATTGAGGGGAGGGCCGTATCCAATACTGATACTTTAAAAAGGGCTGATATTATTTATTATTACATACAAATAAATAAATTGTTGACAACATTAAAAAGTTGCAATAATACAAATAATACACGCACACATACAAACACACTCACACACACACACCATTTCTTGCTTGGCCAAAATCCCGCGGATTTGGTTAGACCCCAATCACCTGGGAGAGCAAATTAACAAAAAGAAATAATAATAATAATAAAGCAAGTATCAAGACTGGTTCGCGCAGTACACAATACACTAGCAGCGACGCGCCATGTGACGACTTCAGAACAGCGAGCGGGGTAGAGTCGAAATAGTGTTGCATCTTTTATTTGATTTAATATATATAATCTTTATATTAGGTATATTAAACAAAACCCTATAGGATTACCCAAAACTTATTGTGAATAATCAAAAAGTATTATCTAAATATGTTTTTTATTAAGAGTTATGTGGTAATTTAAATAAAGTGTGTTCCATCTCGCTCACGCCCCATATTTCTTACTTAATATCATCGACAATATGTTTTCTCAATGATTACATCAGGATACCATGCTTGACAATGTTTCCAAGAAAATTACTTTTATAGTATCGAAATTTAAATCTCTATTAGTTTGACATCTCACTAAATATTTACTAACGGAAAATTAAAAAAAAAACCTACTATGAGACTAGGGCGTCTACCACCTCAGTCCTCCCGTGACCATGGTTGCTGTAAAGCAGCCGAAACGTCGGGAATGTAATAACATATAATAAACGCGATAAAATCCGAAAAAAATAGTTTTATTTCAATAAAAAAAAACTTAAAAATAATATGAAAACTAACTATGTATCATAAGATTGATTTTATTTGCTTGCGTGTTTGGACTTTAATTGGGATTTTAGTACTGACGTGTGTTCGCTAAAACATTTAATTAGTCTGACGGATTTAAGTAATAATAATTGTATCACGTAAACAAAATATAAAAATTGTCTAATAATTAATTCAAGAGAGTTACGTTTCGTCAATATTAATGTAACTACAATAATAATTAAGCTTCTTTCCATCAAAAGAAGATAATTTATTTATGTTTCGTCTACTCTCAAGCACCTGAATAAAAAAAACAAAATGTTTGTGATTCTCGTTTTCAGAAAATAATATTTTTTAAGATATTCCAGTTAGAGCACCGATTTGAATATCACCAATGGTATTCCATTTAGCGCACCCGCGGTCACAATGCATATACGATTTTTTATTCGGTAATACCACTCTCTATACGAATTATGACCGTTGTTGCGATAACGGGACGGATTAAAAATATTTTGATTTTTTACAATGTGCGCACCCCTGGGGTACTCCAGGTGGAATACTATTGGTGATATTCAAGTCAGTGCTCGAACTGGAATGTCCCATATTGACAGTAGTCATCGTGAGTGTTGTGTGTCGCTAGGTGTATATGTGTAATCTTATCGGCGAGTTCATTCTCTGTGTAAATACCGATAACACAGCCGGCGCGGTACAGTCGTGTGAAAAAACAATGTGGGTATTGTTCCGTTCGTGAGCATTTGTTATTTTCCTTTTTTAGTTTTTTTTTTTATTTAAATTGGTATGATTTGTTGCATTTTTTTATTGGGCATGTAGTTGCGTTTTTAATTAAATAATTGTATGAATTAAAATATTACAAGTAAGCGTTTGTTATACGCACTTGCACTGTGACTTTTAAATTTATCAGCACGATAAATTTATCAAGTGCAAGATTATTCTCTATATTCTACTTGTATTTAGACATTTTGTATGGAGGATTGAGCAGTGCCTCTAGCGGATGATATTTAAAACATTCAATTCTCCATACAAAAAGTCTAAATACGTAGACTATAAAGTATATGGTTGGTCTTACGTATATGTATTTTGCATTCGCCTGTACCATTATAATATCATTGATAATATTTAACGGTCAAATCGAATGTACTTCTTTTTTTTCGTGTGTACACTAAGATAACCGTTCATGTTGACTTAGTTTCTGAAAGTTTAAACTGTTTTAGGTCAAATAATAATATTTGTTTTCAGTTTTAAGTTTCAGTTATATTAAACTTGGAACCGATACAGTCGGTTTTTAAGTCAAAGATGATTAGTATTGAATTGTTACTCTTTTAAACATTTTTGTAACCTCGTGATTGAATACATTAAAAAAAACTGGTACTTCTAAACATAAACCATTGAAGTACATTATATTACGATTTCCACTTTCATTGTGCGAACTGTCAAGGAATGGAACAAGCTACCGGCGTCTTTGTTCCCCGTTGACTTCAATCTGGGTGTTTTCAAGTCGAGAGTGAACAGGTACCTTATAGGCAAGTATGCTCCATCTTAAAAAAAAAAAACAGTGTCATACAAATGTTGTATTTTTTTTATATAAAAATAAAATAAATTAACACCGCAGAAGTGTGCACTGTTGATGGCAAAAGCCTTGCCAGTATTCATTAAAAAAAAACATGAATTTAAATTCAAAGCACAATAATAAAAAAAACATTTGTAGCATAATCCACTCTATGGTTCCCCAGTTAAGCAATTATTTACCAGTGACGCGGCGCTCCAGTGCCGCCAGGGCTGCCAACCGTACCGTACATACAGATTATATTTTTTAATGATGCCAACATTTGAACAGTATAGCGCGACGTGTAGTTTTGACCCGCGGTTCTGCTTGTGTTATATATAACATACTAGCTGTTACCCGCGACTTCGTCCGCGTGGTATTTAACAAAGACTCAACCCTTGGCAACAGCCTGCTCGCGCGTTCTGATCCCGCGGGACGCATTGCAGATTGTTGCTATCAAACTTAATCAGGCGCAGCGCTGCAACATTGGTTTTAATTTTTTTTCGTGAGATCCTATTTTTTTTCTAAAATAAAAGTAGCCTAAGTTACTCCTTGTTACATCAGCTATCTGCCAGTGAAATTCCCGTCAAAATCGGTCCAGCCATTTCAGAGATTACCCGGAACAAACAGACAGACAGAGAAACAACATTTTTAAAAAATGTTGTTTCGGTATAGGTTCCGTGTATACATCCAAATGCATTTAGTAAAAAGCGGTTATTTTAATATTACAAACAGACACTCCAATTTTATTTATATGCATAGATTTTACCATGTTCATAAGGAAACATGGATGTAGCCGAGTTATATGTACATAAAACAATAATGTTTGGTCAAGTGTACCGTTGGCAGGGACGGTACCGACGACTCTTTTATTATTTTGCTGCGGGAGACGTAGACAGCGAAGTTGCTCGTACCCAGGCCGGGGTAGCGTTCGCAGAAAAAGTCAATTTAAAAAAAATACATTACGCATTGATTTCTTATAGTTACGCGAATACTAAACATTGAAATAAAATATATTTTGAGGATTTTATCCCGTTTATTATACTTTGATGCGTTCCCGACGTTTCGGCTGCTTTACAGCGACCATGGTCACGGGAGGACTGAGGTGGTTGACGTCCTAGTGTCATAGTTTGAACTGGGGTACCCTCATATTTGGTGCACGCGTGGTGAACGTCGGGAACGTAAAAACAGAAAATAAACGCGATAAAATCCTCAAGATAAATTTTATAGTTCATACTAGCTGACCCGGCCACGCGTTGCTGTGGCTAACACCAAAAATTTAAAAATTGGAAATAATTGAATTATACGGTATTTCGTTCACTACAAAATAAATTTAATTAATTTTATAGCTTCAACAACACGTGGTAATTATGCTGTTAAAATGTAGCTTATATGACACGTTCGTAGATTTACCATAGCAGCGCCATCTATTGATTACTTACTCAACCCAGTCGAAAGGTATCGACATCTGTTAGAATCATTTGGAGTTAACAGATAATTGTGACTGTCAAATAATAACAGACAAATAATTAGCAATAAATTAAAATTGCGACTATAATTTGAGATTTAAACTATCCTATCTCTCAAGTTGGATCGAACTGCACATGGTGTGCGAATTTTATTATAATCGGTTAAGTGGTTTAGGAGTCCATTGAGGACAAACATTGTGACACGAGATTTATATATATTAAGATATATTTGTACTATAGACGAAAGATTATCTTTTTAAAATATGCGTTGGATACCTTGGTTTAATATATTATGTGGATACTAGTGACAGCTTGTATATTACGACTTCAGGGATGAATCTTTTTTTGGTGACGCCACATCGTCTCCCCTCCCACGCCCCTAGGAATATTGGCATTACTTTAAGTTGAACGAAATCGGCTCCGTACATTCGCGGTCATCACTATTTTGAACTATCGGTATTATGAAGATTTCATAGTATAACAATGTATTGCTTAAAAATGTAAAAGATCTTTTAAAAAAAAAGAGCAACTATGGAGTTTCTTGCCCGTTCTGCTACATAGGAACGGCATTCCGAACGGGCGGTGAAGTAGTAGCTTAGTATTTTGTAACTTTTGACGATTCATAATCTGTACTTAATGGTGTACGCGAATAAAAAATATTCTGATCCTGATTCTGATTCTAGTAGTGGCATTCTGTTATCACTAGACACATTGTGCACGATAATAACATTTAAAAAAAAGTTTTTTTTTATATTTATGCGAATACTACACGTTGAAATAAAACTAATTTTATAGATTTTATCGCGTTTATTTTATGTTCTATCGACCCTCCCGTGACCATGGTTGCTGTAAAGCAGCCGAAACATCGGCAACGGGCAACGTAACAACAGAAAACAAACACGATAAAATCTGTAAAATAAGTTTTTTTTCAATTTTTGTCTGTCTGTCTGTCTGTTTGTTCCGGGTAATCTCAGAAATGGCTGGACCGATTTTGATAGGACTCACTGGCAGATAGCTGATGTAACAAGGAGTAACTTAGGCTACTTTTATTTTAGAAACAAACATAGGATCTCACGAAAAAAAATACAACAAATGTTGCAGCGCTGCGCCTGATTAAGTTTGATAGCAACAACCTGCAATGCGTCCCGCGGGCTCAGAACGCGCGAGCAGGCTGTTGCCAACGGTTGTGTCTTTGTTAAATACCACGCGGACGAAGTCGCGGGTAACAGCAAGTTTAAAATGTATTCATTGGGTTTAAATAAGCAAGTCTCGTGTATATATTATGTATACAGTGGGTATATAATATGAATTGGGGTCAAGGGCAAGCGTAAAGAGCTATGTTATGTTGAAAAAAATAAACTTACTCGTGTCTTAAACACAGCTGACATGTATGTACTCTTACAGCTAACCGTATGGTCCCAAATCAAGCAACGCTTGTATAATGGGTACCTGAACTGGGGCCCAATTTTGATAATTCAAATAAAATGACATACTATTTATTTTTTTTGCTATCTCGCACTCCCGGGCTTTCCATTTTCCAGGACATGGAAGTATTGATCCAAAATGTTACTAGAGTATTATAAGCTACTGCCATGCTCTCATTAAAATCCACTCAATAGATTTTGAGAGACAGGTTTTTAGCTATCTCGGACTCCCAAAGTGTTAATACAATCCACTTAATACATTTTGAGATACAGTGTTTTAGCTATCTCAGACTCCCAATACTTCCATTTTCTAGGGCACAAATTATCTAAAATGTTGATGCTATATAAGCTATTACCATGCTTAGTTTCAATACAATCCACTTAGTACAAATTGAGGTACATTTTTTGGCTATCTTTCGCTCCCAAGCTTTGCATTTGACAGGACACAAACTATCCAAGGTGTTGATGTATATTATATGCTACTGCCGTGCTGAGTTTCATTACAATCCACTTATTGGATCTTTTGGTGAGTAAATTATTTTGGCTATCCCACGGGAATCTACACGTTCTCTTAGTGAACACCCTAAGATATCAGCGACACCCAGCATACAGTGAGAGTAACTCAAATTTCAAGTCCCGTATTCCGTGCATTGCTGAGTTGTTCTAACGCAGGGATCCCCAAACTATTCTGGGCAAGAGACCCCTTTTCCAAAATGAACTGACACCTCAGACCCCCATAGCCGAATTACCTTAAAAATCCTGTCTCTAGTTTTCTTCCTTATGATACAAAATAATAATTTCATCTTGTACGAACTTGTGCACGCTTATCGACTTGTTGAGTTTTTTAAAAGTACAACAATGATACTTCCTACTAAAATATTAGTCATTCTTATAACAAGTTGGTACACGCAACACAACTTATACAGTATCTTGAAAGTTTCAAATAAGATCTTGTGTTCATTAACATCGGGTCGATATTTAGACCTCGTCGACCCCCAAGTTTTCATTTATGAATTGGGATTCCCTGGGCCCCAAGTCTGCTAACACAATCGATTCATAATCGAACAGCAACCGCATAGTAACTGTCACTTTCTACTGTACATGGCATAGTAACTGTCACACTGTAGTGACAGCTACTATGCGGTTGCTGTTCGATTGTGTTAGCAGACTTGGGGTCCTGATCTAACGATCTTGTCATGTCCTCGTATGCTCATAGCTGGCATGCAAGTCGCAGGCACAGGTAGATTGATAACAATTATGTACTCAAGTAAATAATGAATTAAACAAAAGTAATTGGAAGTTACGTCACAGTGTTTCATTTCAATCGAAATCGAACCTTAGTTTGTGTAATAACAGTTGATAATACAATAGCAACGTATGTGATTATGTATTTTGAGCTTTATTGTCTTGTGAATAGAGTTGAATGTATGTTGTTGTGATGTGTTCGGATTCGTCTCACGATTTGACCGTGCTTAATATAATAGTAAGGGTTGCTATGTGTAATAATTAATGTTAATTTAGTTTTTTTTTAATGCCATCCTAATTTGTGCCCCCGACTTTACGTGGCCACTTTTTCTGTTCCCGGGATTAAAAGTGTCCTTTATGATGATCGGTGATATAAGCTATCACCATGTTGAGGATCATCAGAATCCGTACAGTAGTTTTCGAGCAAAGTTCTCCAACATACAAAAAATCTAGTTACATATGTTTCAAAGTCAAATCATTTATTTCGTACAGGCCTACGGGGGCACTTACAAATTGTCATTTACATTTTTGTTGTCTTATTTACAACCGGATCGGAACGCGACCTCTGTCTGTCTTTGTAGTAAGTAAGAAAATATGTTTTTAAATTATCTGTTTTTGTTTTAACAATTAATAATTTTAGTCAGTTTTTGGTACCTCCCTACTAACGAGCGAGCGCGAGCTGGGGTTTGAACCTGTGAGCCTTGTTACTATAGCGAGCGTTCTGCCTACTTGGATATTTTTTTTTATTACATTATAGCCAAGTATTTGATCTCGATCTCACCTGATGGTAAGTGACGATGAGATCTACGATGGAGCATACTTGCCTAGAAGGCACCTGTTCACTCTCGACTCGAAAACACCCAATCACAGCTATTATACCGATACAAAAAAATGGTTAGTATTCCTGTCATATCATTTCATA
The DNA here is from genome assembly GCA_905333125.1 of Pheosia tremula. Classification (NCBI taxonomy): domain Eukaryota; kingdom Metazoa; phylum Arthropoda; class Insecta; order Lepidoptera; family Notodontidae; genus Pheosia; species Pheosia tremula. Next base: position 715,040 of record HG995425.1, on the reverse strand, counting down.
TGACTACAGCGCGCCAACCCTATGCCCGTATCGGAAACTGTGTGACGTAATCACAGCGTGATCCGAACCGATTTCGACTTTAGCCCTATATGAATACAGTACAAGTTTCTTTAAACGCAACCGCCACTGTAGTTGCGGCCGTAAAATTAGATGCTCATGTGTGCGTATATTAAACAGTGATGCTGAGCGGTGATGCGTTGCAACTCGGTTTGTTTTGTTATAACGTTGGCGGTGACGTCTTAATTGGGCTATGACAATGATTCAAAAAAATATTATGAGTATTAGCGTACAAATAACGTAGGGATGTTGTTTATAGTTATTCGTGTACCGAATTTTTAACTGTCTATTTTTAGGGGACGTGGGGTAAACATTTACAGCATGTGTTTATATGTGTGTGTGTGAGTGTGTGTGTGTTTGTGTGTGTTTCTATATATGCACAGTAATGCAACATCCGAACAATCTCATAACACCCACACAAATGTTGCTTCCAATTTGTTTTTCTTTTACAACGTAGATTGACTTTTGGCCATTTCACTTCGGCAAAGAAGAACGCTGACGTTTGGTAATTTTCCTGTAATTCCATAATATATAAGGTGTTACAAAAATAGTGTTAAATATTTTAACCGAGGAATGAGTTAAGCATAAACATGGATTATAATAATCTATAAATAGATAACGTGACAATTTTTTTTTTACTCTAGACTTTGCACATTAAAGTATGTTAAAGATTCATTTTTACTGTGCAAACTATTTCATTTATATTTTAAAAAAAACATTGTCATCATACAGACACATTCCTTATCTATAGCCAAGCGTTAAGTCATTATACCTTCTGCTGTATCATCATTATCATAATTAATTGATAAACTTGAACATTCAAGATAACGGTACGTAATCTGTATACAGAACAGATAATGTGTTTGTTTTTTTTAATAAATAGTTATTTATTGAAATGGATCACAATCAATGCATTGTAAAAAAAGATAATCTGTTAATGTATATAAAATAAAGTCGTCTTAGTTACACCATTTATAACTCAAAATCGGGGGGACAGATTTTTATGAACCCCTATAGCATAACCAATATTGAAACATGGGAAAATTGCACACAAAAAAACAATAATAAGGATAATTAATTTTCTCATATTCCGAAGCGGTACGAAATTCGCCAAGACTGCTAGTAGAAGATAAATACAGACAAACTCGTGTGATTTTTTTTTATTTTTTTATACATTATAGGCAAGTATTTGATCTCGATCTCACCTGATGGTAAGTGAAGATGAGATCTACGATGGAGCATACTTGCCTAGGTAGGAAGGCGGCAGTAGATCGAGACGCTACATTCACTAGGAACATGCAGCGCAACTGATCTGACCCGCCATCCATGATATTCGTATAACAAATGCCATTAGGTATACATGCGCTGAATGACCTTAAAATAACCTTAACAAGCTTATGTTAACCTCCCCGAATGTAACTTTTTTGATGTACAACATTTCCTCTCCAAACTTAAACAACATTATTATCAATAGGTATATATGAAGACTATTTTTGTGTATTTATTTATTTTAGTCTAATTAGAACGGCCATAGGCCAATTATAGTAAGTAAACAGTACCCAACACGGTAAACAAAGTACGTACCTACTAAATCATGCATCTTTCTCACAGAACTTCAAACATTCAAATCTAGGACAACCAGATGGCGTTTAATTGCGATCTTGTTGTGATCTAATTTCGATAATAAGAGGTTGTCCCACAAACGTACACTGTAATGAATATCTCTAGCTACCCTATCGCCTAAGCCGTGATATTTCGCTTTATCCTCGGCATAGACCTCGTCGAAGTTAACATTTAACGTACGACCTTAACACATCGCCGAGCTATTTCAGAGTTGCAACGCTGCGGCAATCCGCCGCGTAAATATCAATGGTACATGGAGGTAATTTCTCTAATAAGCTATGGTTCGGACTCCAGGACTCGCTCGAGCGATTTTATTTTAAACTTTATTGTTCTTTTTTAATTTAGTCTTTGCTGCATAGTGTACACTACTCTTTATATAGATAGGTACATACGATTTTTTTTTGGATTTTTTTCACCGTCTGTCTGGTCGTGCATCACGAGATAACTACTGGTCGGATTTTTTAAATTTTTTGCATAGTTTATAATTTTGGAAAATCAATGGGTCCACGCGGGTTATCCGAAAAAAAATACCTCATAAACGACTGGATGGAATTCAATGAAATTTCAGTACGATGATAGCTTATAAATCGGGCAAGTGAGTATCTGCAAAAGTACGAAGTCGCGGGTCTACATATATCAGGTGTAACAGAAATAGTGTAAAATATTTTGACAGATGAACCAGCAACTTATATGGATCAAATAATTGTTTAAATAAAAACAAAAGCAGTGATAGCCAAGTTGGTAGAACGCTTGCCTCGGTAACGAGGATTGCAGGTTCAAACCCCGGCTAGCACCTCTGGGATTTTTCATGTGCGAATCTCATTTTCAACCAAGATTATCACTTGCTAAACGGTGAAGGAAAACATCGTGAGGAAACCTGCATGTCTGAGAGAACCCCTCGAAAGATGTGTGAAGTCTGCCAACCCGCACTGGGCCAGCGTGGTGGACTATGGCCTAAACCCCCCTCGCATTGAGGGGAGGCCCGTGCCCAGCAGTGGGACATAAAAAAGGGCTGGAATTATAATTATTTAAATGATGATAATGAAAAAAAAACATTAAATAAACGCAATAAAATTCGTAATATTCGTTTAGTGTGCAGTATTCGCGTAAATATAAGAAAGTTTGACGACCTGATTAGCGCAGTGGGCAGTGCCTCTGCTATGTGTGCTGCGGGATCCGGCTTCGAATCCTGGTAGGGACAAACTTTGTGTATGAGCACGAATGTTTGTACCCGAGTCATGGATGTTTAATATGTATATTAGTATTATATACTGAGTTCGCTCTCAGTCCATTGTACGGTACCCATAATACAAGCGTTGGTTAGTGTGGGACCGTATAGTTGGTGTGTTCGTCTGGCGATATTTATTATCACCCTGTAGTTAATCGCTAGTATAGTATGATTATATCTTCTCTGTCGAGTTGGATTTAATAATGTTTAACAGTGGAAACGTTGTGCTCGTTATCCAGAGCGAGAGCTATGCTATAAAATATAGCTTAGACCCATTTATAGTTTGAAATTCTGACTTCCTCGTGTTTTCGTGTCGAGAGTGAACAGGTACCTTCTAGGCAAGTGTGCTCCATCGTAGATCTCATTGTCACTTACCATCAGGTGACATCGAGATCAAATACTTGCCTATCTATACATATAAATAAAATTGGAGTGTCTGTTTGTAATATTAAAATAGCCGCTTTTTACTAAGTGCATTTGGATGTATACACGGCACCTATACCAAAACAACATTTTTTACAATGTTTGTCTGTCTGTCTGTCCGTCTGTCTGTCTGTCTGTCTGTCTATCTGTCTGTCTGTCTGTCTGTCTGTCTATCTGTTTGTTTCGGCTAATCTCTGAAACGGCTGGACCGATTTTGACGGGACTTTCACGTGCGGATAGCTGATGTAACATGGAGTAACTTAGGCTAGTTTACGACAACGAAGTCGCGGGTAACAACTAGTTTTATACATAAACGTGATCGTTATCTCCTACATGTTAACAACTTATAATATTTTACATTATTTTTGTTACACCTCATATAGCTTCCAGTGTGTTATCGCCCTAAGCTGCACTACATTCGGCCGCTAGCCCCATTGATAAGGATTTTATGTTCATACGTTGATAAGCATTCAACTGGTCCGCCATACTGGCATACGACTATGTTATCGTGTTCAAGAAATTAAAAAATATATACCGTACAATAGACTAGGGGCGAACTCAGTATATAATACTTATATAGATACTAGCTGTTGCCCGCGACTTCGTCCGCGTGGTATTTAACAAAGACTCAACCGTTGGCAACAGCCTGCTCGCGCGTTCTGATCCCGCGGGACGCATTGCAGATAGTTGCTATCAAACTTAATCAGGCGCAGCGCTGCAACATTGGTTTTAATTTTTTTCGAGAGATCCTATTTTATTTTCTAAAATAAAAGTAGCCTAAGTTACTCCTTGTTACATCAGCTATCTGCCAGTGAAAGTCCCGTTAAAATCGGTCCAGCCATTTCAGAGATTATCCGGAACAAACAGACAGACAGACAGACAAAAATTGTAAAAAATGTTGTTTTGGTATAGGTACCGTGTATACATCCAAATGCACTTAGTAAAAAGCGGTTATTTTAATATTACAAACGGACACTCCAATTTTATTTATTTATATGTATAGATATATATATGCTAGTTTAGTAAAAATAAGTAACTTGTGTACGTAACCTTGGAGTCGGGTAAGATGGTAACACCGCATGAATAAATTATACACTTACTTATGTTGTTAGGTTTTTTTATTATAAGCATAGACAACGTGTTATAAAGTTAACGCAAAAACCTGAAATTAGTGCGTTTAGAATCGAGACTAAAATATGTTGCTTATTTTTTTAATTTTATTCAGTCAAAATATCAGCAAGTCAATTGCGAGCTAACCGTATACTTTACAGTCTACCGTATTTATAACATACTAGCTGTTGCCCGCGACTTCGTCCGCGTGGTATTTAACAAAGACTCAACCGTTGGCAACAGCCTGCTCGCGCGTTCTGATCCCGCGGGACGCATTGCAGATTGTTGCTATCAAACTTAATCAGGCGCAGCGCCGCGTCAACATTGGTTTTAATTTTTTTTCGAGAGATCCAATCTTTTTTCTAAAATAAAAGTAGCCTAAGTTACTCCTTGTTACATCAGCTATCTGCCAGTGAAATTCCCGTCAAAATCGGTCCAGCCATTTCAGAGATTACCCGGAACAAACAGACAGACAGACAGACAGACAAAAATTGTAAAAAAAATTGTTTCGGTATAGGTACCGTGTATACATCCAAATGCACTTAGTAACAAGCGGTTATTTTAATATTACAAACAGACACTCCAATTTTATTTATATGTATAGATATGCCCGCGATTAAAAAGTATGTCTATCCCATAGGAACCGTGCATTTTTCCGGGATAAAAAGTAGCCTATGTACTATTCCAGACTATAATCTATCTCTGTGCCAAATTTCATCCAGATCCGTTCAGCCGTTCTGTCGTGATTGAGTAACAAACATCCATCCATCCAAACATTCAGATGTATAATATTAGTATACGTGTACGGTCCCGGCGAAAAATCAGTTAGATTGTCTTGCGCTTTGCGTTATTTAAATCACACATTGTATATTTCGACATTACATTATGCACGTCGTATCAAAGTTTTATCTATGCCCCTTTGAAGGTCACGAGTTTTATTTAAAAGTAAAATATATATTTTTAAAGTCAAATAATTAATGATGTATTAGTTCTGTCTGCGACTTCGCTCCCGTGGAATATCTATATAAGTAATATATACTGAGTTCCCCCCTCAGTCCATTGTACGGTACCCATAACACAAGGGTTGCTTAGTGTGGGACCGTATAGTTGGTTTGTTCGTCTGGCGATATTTATTTATTACTAGCTGTTGCCCGCGACTTCGTCCGCGTGGTATTTAACAAAGACAATAGTTGACAACAGCCTGCTCGCCCATTCTGAGCCCGCGGGACGCATTGCAGGTTGTTGCTATCAAACTTAATCAGGCGCTGCGCTGCAACATTGGTTTTAATTTTTTTCGTGATATCCTATTTTTTTTTCTAAAATAAAAGTAGCCTAAGTTACTCCTTGTTACATCAGCTATCTGCCAGTGAAAGTCCCGTCAAAATCGGTCCAGCCATTTCAGAGATTAGCCGGAACAAACAGACAGACAGACAAAAATTGTAAACAATGTTGTTTCGGTATAGGTAACGTGTATACATCCAAATGCACTTAGTAAAAAGCGGTTATTTTAATATTACAAACAGACACTCCAATTTTATTTATATGTATAGAAGTTACAGTTAATCGCGGAATCACATTACATACTCCGGATATTAATTATGATTGTCCTTGCAAATCCCAGTTTTAATTATTATCACTCGCCGTACGGTGAAAGTCTCACGGAAGTCGTGTGAAGTTCACCAACACGCGCCGGGCCAGCGTGGTGGACTACGGCCTCAATCCTCATATTGAGGGAGATTGTGCCCGGTATAATGGCAACAGGCTCGCCTCCTATTACATTGGGACCGAATACCATTGGGGGATTGTGGGTGCACATCAGTGCACCTCTGCCTACCCCCTCAACTGTGACGATGATTTTCTTTTTCTATCACAAATCAACAAGTGCTTATTTTTTTATTATACTTTTTTCATTACAAGTACGGTATCAGAGATAGCCAAGTTGGTAGAACGCTTGCCTCGGTCACGAGGATCGCAGTTTCAAACCCCGGCTCGCACCTCTGAGATCTCTGGATTTCATGTGCGAATCTCAATTTCAACCACGATTATCAGTTGCTAAACGGTGAAGGAAAACATCGCGAGGCAACCTGCATGTCCGAGAGAACCCCTCGAAAGATGTGTGAAGTCCGCCAACCCGCACTGGGCCAGCGTGGTGGACTATGGCTAAATCCCCCTCGAATTGAGGGGAGGCCTGTGCCCAGCAGTGGGACTTTTTTTTTTATTACATTATAGGCAAGTATTTGATCTCGATCTCACCTGATGGTAAGTGATGATGAGATCTACGATGGAGAATACTTGCCTAGGTAGGAAGGCGGCAGTAGATCGAGACGCTACATTCACTAGGCACATGCAGCGCAGCTGATCTGACCCGCCATCCATGAATGGCAACACCGAACATCATGCCGGAACACGGCTAGGCCGCTTGGCGAAATGGCTTTGTTCAGTGGGTGGTGACTAGCCACGGCCGAAGCCTACCACCAGTAGAGTTGTCACCTGGTTGGCACCACCCAGGGTCACGTGTAGGGTATCTCGAGGGTATTTAATTCTCCTACGGACGAAGGTGACTCGACCCCAAATCAGTCACATTGAAAAGAGTAGGTATTATACATATATGCGGAACGTATAAATCGATTGAGAGAATTATAATTGAACTAGGTAGGTGCTTACTTATTAACAAGAATACAATACTAGCGTGATTACTTATAAATGCTACTTAAAACCCTTCTTGCGGGGCGAGGTGGAGGGGGGCGGGGAGGGCGGTGCGGCGGGAGGGGGAGATATCGTGCGAACGGGACGGAAGATGTTCCGTAGCATTTGCGATGGAGTGGAGAAGATGCGGTTTATTTTTATTTTGATTTTATATTTATTTGTGTTTGTAATAAGATGATTAAAATTTAATAATAATATAGTATCCAGACGAACACATCATCTATATGGTCCCACACTCAGCAACGCTTGTATTATGGGTACCGTACAATGGACTGAGGGCGAACCCAGTATTATAATGCTTATGTAGATTTTAAATATCTATTCCTCGGCTACGAACATTCGTACTCAATACACAAAGTTTGACCCTGCCAGGATTCGAACCCGGGACCCTCAGCGTGGAAGGCAGGTCACTAGCAACTGAGCTAAGTCTTAATCAGGTCTTCGGTTATCTTCGTAATCTTAGTTTCATAATCACGTTGAGTCCGACTCAATGGAAAAAAACTTATTTGACAGAATATGTACGGTCTACCCGAGAAATAACTTGCGGATAGGGTTTATCAGCATATTCCGTTCAAAGCATATATTATAATGTATAACTACAAGATATTAAAAAAAAATTACTGACACTGAATTAAAAAAAAAAAATGCATATCGCGAACAGCTGATGAATATAACAAGTTAAATATAATCGATGTTACTGAACGTATATATATAGTGTTACAAGTGTAGAAAAATAAAATCATATAGTACCAATTCGACTCCATCGCTCCCGTGTTCGAACAGTGAAAAAAATATCGGCCGGCGCATACTCACCGCGGTGTGCTCAGGGCTGTCGCGAACATTATTATTATTATTAATCTATATATTTTTGAATTTTACTTCATTATTGATAGTGCTATTATCTTTACTTGGTATTTAATGCGTTCTTCTCCATAGGAACGGCATTCCGAACGGGTGGTGAAGTAGTAGCATACCTTTTTTGTAACTTTTAACGATTCATAAGTAGTGTACATAATGGTCTACGTGAATAAAAAATATTCTGATTCTGATTCTGTTCTATTCTGATTATTATTATTTGGCACGTCAACATTTTTAATATATCTACATTTCAATGTTACATTATGAGATAAACGAACATATTTTTATGTATTCTGAGTGTTTTATGAAACATCTTAAAAATACCAGTTAATTGTACAATTTTCAACGTTGGCAACCCCTTAGAACATGAACATGAATATACAAATATAAGCTGTTTAGCGATAATGAGTCATTAAAAGTCTTCTTTAAATGCGATTATTTATTATAATAATGTGTCAAGGAACGTGTCGTAAAAACTATATTGTTCACAACAACCACAGAATTAAAAAAAAGTAATAAAACATGCCACATAGATCATTCGGGCATAGTTTTTTTTTTCTAAGACATGTAGCCATGTGCAGAACTTAAATCAATAGTTTTTTTTTGTCGGGATTTGAGCCCGTGATTGTTCGGGAGGGGGGGAAAATCCCTTTGACTCTGCCCCTCCCATGCTTCAATGGCTCGATGGTGGATTCATCGTTTACAATATGTAAAAATAGTGTTACATTTTGTAACAGATAAATCAGTAAGTTATATGGATCCGCTGATGTATAAAATAATTGCGTAAATTATGTTTGATTTTTTTTAAACAAGGTAAACCAGTAACTTTGCCGTACGCAAGTAATTTACTAAAATGTGCAATAATTTGATTTATTTCTTTGGGAATGGTATCTTTGTAACCATATTGAAATATTTTACACTGTTATAGTTACACCTAATATATAGTTATGTTAATATCATGAAATAAAAAAACCGTTGTATTTTTTGTTATTCTTCCACTTTTGACAGCCCTGTGCCCTCGGGTTTGCTTCGTTTGCTTGCTTTACTTAGCGCGCCCCAGCCGCACAACCGCGCTAACGCACATTGCCACCGCGACACGTGCTGTGTTTATTTAACATTGTTATTTTTATTTTTAATCTCATTTAAGTTTATTTATCTCGCGATAAGAGTACGTCAACATGAAATTCAGGCCGCTTCTAATTTTAGTATCCTAATACCGAGTGTGTATAGGACGTATTATAATAAAAAAAATGGCTATTTATAAATTGGTATAGTTCGTGGTGACCCTGCTTTCTGCGCCGAGGGTCCCGGGTTCGAATCCTGGTAGGCGCACAAGCTTTGTGTGATGAGCACGAATGTTTGTACCCGAGTCATGGATGTTTAATATGTATGTAAGTATTATATACTGAGTTCGCCCTCAGTCCATTGTGCGGTACCCATACCACAAGCGTTGTTTAAAGTGGGACCGTATAGTTGGTGTGTTCGTATGGCGATATTTATTATTATTATTATCTCTCCCTATTGGATGCCATTCGTCTGGCGATATTATTAAAGACAATATAAAAAGTGCAGTTGCGCTTGTATTCGCGAGCACCGCTATAACATTTCGTAAGCGACGCGCGACGTCACATTCCGTCGGCTATGAGGCGACGCGACGATTTTGATACATGGAATATATACATGATTATTTTTAAATTATTTAAATAAAATTAATTTTACGGATTTTATCGTGTTTATTTTTGTGTTTACGTTCCCGACGTTTCGGCTGCTTTACAGCGACCATGGTCGCGGGAGGACTGAGGTGGTTGACGTCCTAGTGTCATAGTTTGACGGGGGTACCCTCATATTTAGTTGTTACTTGCGGTCCGATCTACGCAGAAAGAACTCACTGTGTCTTGAGGTCTTCCAATGGTGCGCTTGGTTTTGGATTTTATGATGTTTACCACTGGATACCAAGTCGGTGGTAGCACCCAGCCGTGTTCCCTATTGAAATTAGGATGTTTTTTAATTTCAATGGCCTCGCGTATCATCCTTGGTCGGAATCGGTGTTCTTTTGCGAGGATCCTTAAAAATACTTTTATTTCAATGTGTAGTATTCGCGTAAATATAAGAAATCAATATGTGTTTTTTTATTTAATAGACTCAGTGGCCGCCGTCAATACGTAAAATAAGACGGTAATTTGTTTGGTTGGCTACTTTGAACATTAACAAAAAAAAAGGGAAAATAGGGAACATTATTTTCTTGCCGGATCTTCTCAGTTGAGGTCGCGTTCCGATCCGGTTGTAGAGTTAAGGAAAAAATGTAATGACAATTTGTAAGTGCCCCCGTAGGCCTATACGAAATAAATGATTTGACTTTGACTTCATATAACAGACAAATCTTTCGATCGATTTTTATCTTTGTTCGCGCGTTAAGTGAAAAATTGGCTTGGTCATTGCTCGTAGCCCCGGTCTACATAGGCTTATTATCCCGGTACGGTACGGTATCTCGAAATGCCCTGGGCGGATTTTTGATTAAACTTCGCTTGGTGATAGATTATAACATGATCGACATATGACATATTTTTTGCACAGGATAATACAAATTAAATATTTTTGACGTCATTACTCAATTTAGACTTAAAAAGTGTGTATAACTATGAACAGTGTTGTAATCCAATTGTAAACCAAGAAACACTTTCCATTTATTTAGGGTAGGTGATTGTCCACTTGTAATTATATCACGAGACTTATCTGCGGCAAAAAAAAACGGCGTAAGTGATTCACGCGAAAGTAATTCACACTGTCTCTTTCTAATTCGCGCTGCGATGTACAGGTGGGGTCTTATGCTTGATATCTAAATTACATATAGCGCACACGGCCCCCACAGCCAGCACAAGCGCCCCCGAATCGTATATGCAGGGGTTACAACCTAGCCGGTAGTATTGATAACGAGCCGCCGCCGGTCGAGTCCGGCCCTGGCCGGTTGAAGCCGGCTCTGTGCATGGATTAACGCCGTCATTCATAAGCTACAAGCGATTTTGCGTTTTTAACATTTAAGAGTTTTTTTTACTCGTTTCACCTACTCGATTCACAACTGTGCGTTTTGTGCGGAAAAGGGTAGATCTTCCAGCCAGGCGGGTGGTATGCCTGGCCGTTATTGTCGGGATCTTGTATATATGTTACATGCTACGAAAACTCTCATAGCGCGTTTCAGGATTGTATGAAGAATTTATTTTGTATGGAGAATTGAAAGATTTAAATATCATCCGCTAGAGGCGCCGTTCAATTCTCCATACAAAATGTCTAAATACGTAGACTTTAAAGTATATGGTTAGGTTACGAATGATCGCGCACTTGACGTACTGAAATATATTATTTCACAGTGTGTCATGAAAACGTATCAGATTTGGGGCCCCAAGCTGTGTTTTTTTTATTGCAGTATAGGCTAGTATTTGATCTCGATCTCACCTGATGGTAAGTGACGATGAGATCTACGATGGAGCATACTTGCCTAGAAGGTACCTGTTCACTCTCGACTTGAAAACACCCAGATTGTAGTCAACGGGGAACAAAGACGCCGGTAGCGTGTTCCATTCCTTGGCAGTTCGCACGATGAAAGTAGAAGCAAACCGCTTAGTACGTGCCGAAGGAATGTCCACAGTGTACGGATGACACTTGTCCGTGCGTCTTGTCGACCGACGATAGAATGGAGATGGGGGAATTAATTCGTGTTCTCCTGGGATCGCCCCCAGTCCGTTGTACGGTGCCAATAATACAAACGTGTCTTGGTTTGCGGCCACACAAATTTGTGCTAGTTTCGGAATGTTACAAACCGCTCCGCTTATGACTTACACCATTGGCCAATACGATTCTATTATTAGGACTCAATCGATAAACAGAGTCAAATGTGACAGTAGGTACCTACCTAGATCTGTTGCGAAGCGGGTTAACCGACTTGGTGTGAACGAATAGGCGTTGTGTGTTTAACATGCTTTGTCACAAATTACGAGTATTAAGTACTTTAACAGCTACTGGTGGCGTTCGGAAATGTGTTCCTACATCTTTAACCGACTTCAAAATAGGAGGTATGTGGTTTTTTTATATGCTATGTTACCACATATCTAATGAACTAAATAAATATTGCCAGACGAACACACCATATATACGGTCGCACACTAAATACCTCAGTCCTCCCGTAACGTCGTCGGGAATGTAAAAACATAAAAACTTACGTCGGAAACGTAAAAATATAAAAAATAAACGCGATAAAATCCTAAAAATAATAATTTTATTTCAAAGCTGAAAATTTATTGATAAGCCTCTGTTCTCTACGTGCAAAATGTATAGTCTAACAATTTGTGCAATCGATTGCCAATTCCTACTCAATATTGTGAAACGAAAATGTGTGTATGCTTTGTGCACTTCCACGCGAAAACGACTGAACGAATTTGGCTAAGGGTAAGGTTTACACACTGGAATAATCTATACATCTATACATATAAATAAAATTGGAGTGTATGTTTGTAATATTAAAATAACCGCTTTTTACTAAGTGCATTTGGATGTATACACGTTACCTATACCGAAACAAAAATTTTTACAATTTTTGTCTGTCTGTTTGTTCCGGGTAATCTCTGAAATGGCTGGACCGATTTTGACGGGACTTTCACTGACAGATAGCTGGTGTAACAAGGAGTAACTTAGGCTACTTTTATTTTAGAAAAAATTATAGGATCTCAGGAAAAAAAAATTAAACCAATGTTGCAGCGCTGCGCCTGATTAAGTTTGATAGCAACAACCTGCAATGCGTCCCGCGGGCTCAGAATGGGCGTGCAGGCTGTTGTCAACGGTTGTCTTTGTTAAATACCACGCGGACGAAGTCGCGGGCAACAGCTAGTTACTTATATAGGTATTAAACATCCATGACTCGGGCACAAACATTCGTGCTCATCACACAAAGTTTGTCCGTGCCTGGATTCGAGCCCGGACCCGTAGCACACCAAGCGGGGCCACGACCAACTGTGTCAATCGGCTGCAGTAAATTGTAGATAATATTTTTATCAATAATTTCGACGCCCCCATCGCTATCGCTACCTCGAGAGAAGTGTGGTAACTGCAATATTGTGAAAATGTCTAACTGCGTGTTTACCCAACCGTGGCGGACTAAAGAGTGTAATGTTATTTACCTTTCTTTTCATAATTGCGTGTTACAAAAAAAATGTAAAGAGTAGTTTGGTTTTAATCAACAGATTGTGTTTCTTGGACGAGTGGGTTCAACTTCACGTTGAACACCAACGTTAAGCATTGAAATAAAACTCATTTTACGGATTTTATTGCGTTTATTTTTACGTTCCCGACTTGGGATCCAGTAATCAATATAATTAAATCCAAATCCAAGCGCATCATTCCAAAACATCAAGACACTGTGAGCACTTTCTGCGTAGATCGGACCGCGAAAAACAACTAAATATGAGGGTACCCTACGAATGTAGGGTAGGTTTTGGGGTCGAGTCACCTTCGTCCGTAGGAGAATTAAGTACCCTCGAGATACCCTACACGTGACCCTGGGTGGTGCCAACCAGGTGACAACTATACTGGTGGTAGGCTTCGGCCGTGGCTAGTCACCACCCACTGAACAAAGCCATGTCGCCAAGCGGCCTAGCCGTGTTCCGGCATGATGTTCGGTGTTGCCATTCATGGATGGCGGGTCAGATCAGTTGCGCTGTATGTGCCTAGTGAATGCAGCGTCTCTATCTACTGCCGCCTTCCTACCTAGGCAAGTATGCTCCATCGTAGATCTCATCGTCACTTACCATCAGGTGAGATCGAGATCAAATACTGGCCTATAATGTAATAAAAAAAAAAAAAAAAAAAAGTACTAGGACGTCAACCACCTCAGTCCTCCCGTGGCCATGGTTGCTGTAAAGCAGCCGAAACGTCGGGAACGTAGAGAACATAAAATAAAACCGATAAAATCTGTAAAATAAGTTTTTTTTTTATTAAAAAACAGGAGTACAGTGTTGAATGTATGCAGAATGACGTCAGTATCATAAGTTACTGGTGCGTGAGGGAGACAGAAAGACTTTACTTCCCAACTTAACGGAACCCAACCTTGTTGAATTTGTGTTAGCCGTTCTGTAGCTATGATACACAAACGGGCAAATTGGTCACACATATAACATTGCGACTTCGATTAAAATGAAGCAGTTATATTGATAACATGGTTAAATGGGAACAACGCATCTACCTCTAACCTAACCAGTATGGAACCCGTAACCCCTCAACTCGCTATACGACCTTTTGAATCACTGCACTATCTCTGCCGCTAGATAAGTACACAAACAGGCGAAAATAAAAACAGGGCGGCGTAAAAAAAAAAGGAAAAAAAACATGGTTTCCTAATCTTCAAATTCTGTACGAGCTAGGTTATATTAATAAGTTAGACAAATAACACTAGGAATTTGGACTGTGCACCGCTAAGTATACGGTTCATATTGGCTGCGTCGAAAGCGTGCGATTACGTACTTACACCCTTTCGCTCGTGCGGCGCCGTCAAAACTTCGTGAGCGTTTGTTTACAGCGATTGCATGGTTTTGATACTTGATGCTACTTTTTGTGTCAACACATGAAAATCTCTGTGAGTCGTTTATTGTTTTCCTGGCTCTCGTACGTGACTGCGTTCGGGTTGTAGGATTGATTATTTTAGCAATGCTTAACTGCTTATTATTTTATATGCACTGATAGGGCTAAAGTATATGAAGGTCAATCTTGTATTGTTTAAAAAAAAGGGGTTTCTTTATTTGAAAAAAAAAACGCATAAGATCTTTTTAAAAAAAGAGCAACCGTGGAGTTTCTTTCCCGTTCTTCTCCATAGGAACGGCATTCCGAACAGATGGTAAAGTAGTAGCATAATTTTGTAACTTTTGACGATTCATAAGTACTATACTTAATGGTCTACGTGATTAAAAAATATTCTGATTCTGATTCTGTGCAATTTTGATGAAATTGGAAATATTAGGAATGTTTAAAATAAGTTTACGTCCAAATTGTGCTGTAAAAACCTATGGTTCCTTTACAAAAAAAATCATACGTCATTTACACATTTAGTTTTGACATAAACTTGATCGGTATGATCTACTCATTTACCTCATACATATCATTGTTTATAACCTTCGCGTCTAGGCTGACCGTTTATTTAAATAAAAGGGAATTCAATTTAACTTACAAAACAAAATATTTTAAAAAAAAGTCGATGGCCAACAAAACTCTCAACTTCCCGTCAAAAAGTCATAAAAATTACAATTAATCCAGTGACAATAATAATAGAAGCTCATTGTCAACGTAATTACGTAAGTCAACGCGACAGTATCAAGACAATTGGATCGCTGTATTTGACCTACCTCTCATCTTTCACTGTGTGTACCCCGGGGGACGTACTTGGAGTGATATTTAGATCTTACATACCTTTTTTTTTATATTATTTTGTACTAATTATCGACACCCGATTGGTGATGTTGGTAGCGACCCTGCTTCCTGCACCGAGGGTTTGTGAGATGAGCACGAATGTTTGTACCCGAGTCATGGATGTTTAAACTATACATCTATACATATAAATATAATTGGAGTGTCTGTTTGTAAAAGACACTCCAATGTTATTTATATGTATAACCTACCTATAGCAGAAGAGTTTTTGCGTCAACAAAATAATTACCGTCGGATGAATAATTAAACATTTGCGATGGTCGTGCGCGGTCTTAAAATACGAGAAGAAGCTGGTGAGTAGGTGTTTCTTTTCTAAGATTGATTATACGTCATCGGTAAGGTGCATTCCAGTTAGAGCACGGATTTGAATATCACCAATCGTAGGTATCCCATCGATGGATGCGGCTAACGTAAAAAAAAATATTTCTTGTCCTATCCGACTTAGCGCACCAAAAGTAGTAATACATATTGAGATTTTTATTTGGTGATACCCTTCATAATATAATAATAATAAAGCATATTATGGCAGGTTAGTCGTAACCGACGGGGTCCCGCAAGACTCTCAGCTCTGTCTTGCCTTAGTTGGCTGTCCAGAGAGGGGTTTTTTTTTTATTTTATTACATTATAGGCAAGTATTTGATCTCGATCTCACCTGATGGTAAGTGACGATGAGATCTACGATGGAGCATACATGCCTAGGTAGGAAGGCGGCAGTAGATCGAGACGCTACATTCACTAGGCACATGCAGCGCAGCTGATCTGACCCGCCATCCATGAATGGCAACACCGAACATCATGCCGGAACACGGCTAGGCCGCTTGGCGACATGGCTTTGTTCAGTGGGTGGTGACTAGCCACGACCGAAGCCTACCACCAGTAAAGGTCGTTAGAGCTAGATGCTACAGGAGTGAAAGTGTTAATATGGGGTTCATATGAGGGTCAAATATTGTAACCACATATGTTAGTTACGATCGGCAACATAGCAGTGTATATAATATTATCGATGTTAAAAATATTGAATTATTATACATTCTGAGTTAAACGTCGCTGAATAATTGTTATAACAGCTGTTCATTTGACCTTCGCGCTTCGGGGGGCACGTATAGCTGGTCCCAGAGATCATTATAACATGCATGCCAGTAACTGGCAGTCAGAAGTCAGACATGTTGCAACTCTGCCAATTTAAATACGATTACATACAATTGCCATTGAAATAAAACTAATTTTACGGATTTTATCGCGTTTATATTATGTTTTTAGAATTGCAAGACCTCAAGACATTGTGAGCACTTTCTGCGTTTATCGGACCACAAGCAACAACTAAATATTAGGGTACCCCAGTTCTAACTATGACACTAGGACGTCAACCACCTCAGTCCTCCCGTGACCGTGGTCGCTGTAAAGCAGCCGAAACGTCGCGTCGGGAACGTAAAAAACATATATATACATAATAGGAACGCGATAAAATCGGTAAAATTAGTTTTATTTCAATGTGTAGTGTTCGCGTAAATATAAGAAATCAATATCGAGTGGTCATTACAGCGACACACTATTGAGGTTCAATTACGACTGTGACAGATTGGCTAATCTGCTAAAACTTTAATGTCGTCTCGATGGAGTCTCATTTCAGTGTCAATGGTTGTGTGTCGACTGCTAGAAACGTCGGATAACGAGTAGAATTCTATTACTTAGCTACATTATATTGATACGCGTCTGAAGTACAGAATATAAGAAATAGTTCTATTGCAGTTGAATGGCTGGTCAGTGGAAAGCCGCTGGTCTTAAAACACTAGTGGACTACCAAATGTCTAAAATCATTCAGCGTGGTGGACTATGGCCTAATCGTGCTCAACAGTGGGACATAATAAAAAAGAGGCCAATTTTATTATTAGTTTTTTGTTTTTCTTAAAAGGTTGTCATTTTCAACTTAAAATATATTTAATTACAACGTACCGGTCTGTAAATTTAAATATAATTTATTTAATTAATTTAAGTGAGCTCGTTCCGAGTGCGTCCCTGTGTCCCCTCCCCGCGCGCCGCGGCCCGCGCCGCCATTTCGTGTTATTGAGAATTTATGTCGATAAGGCTCGACGCACACCGCGCCACTTATATATAATATTCGCATGTGTATGTATGTAAATAATTAGCTCAAATTAGTACTTTGCGGTTCGTTGAGAAGCTCACTACAAACAGATCAAATTACTTTTAACGTTTTTTTTTTATATACGTATTAATTATCTACAATTTGAATATAATTTAGTTAAATTGTACTTAATAGTGTTTGCAATTAATATAGATAGGTATCAAATATACAGGTCTATACAGAAAGGGTATTATAAATAACGCAAGAAAATACGAATAATTAATTTTATTTCAATTTACAATTAATGTAAATAGGAAAAAACAAAATTAGTGTGAAAATAAACTCAACAAAAAGACCTTGTCCGCGTGGAACGGTGGCAAGAATGCTGGCTGCATCTCCTCGCTGTGTTATCAAGCTAATTTTTTGAGCGAGGAAAGAGCCAGCCCCTGCCACATGTTTTATTTATTTAATTTATTCTATTTAACATTTTTGATCTAATATTTTAACATAATTGTCATATCATTATATACTACATATATTTTTTTAGCGCTCATGACTTTGACCTCGTTATTTAAAAAACATATATTTAAATAAGGAACGATTTTTGATTGGATCGATTTTATTTCTTTATCCGTATTCATTAATTATCTGTTTATGCTATCATATAATTTATTGTTATTTGTTTCTAAATAGTCGTTAAATATAATATGAATTCGAACTAAATAATTGGACCGGTCGTGTATTTATTTGTAGTAAAAAAAAAAGAATGCTGCGTTGAAGCTTTTCTTTTTTTGAAAATTCGTCTCGGTTTCGGGTTTTGGGTAAGCGCTGCGAAATGACACGTTCGAAATTTGAAATTTTGAATAGATATCCGGTGCGTCGCCCCCCTTACACCCGGGGCGTTGCACCGAATAGATCCGACGAGCGCTATCAATTCGGTGCTGTTTGTGTGCGCGTCGCCGGTGTGTGTGTGTGTGTGTGTCACATGTTAGCGCGTACAGCGTGTTGTTTTGTTTTTTTTTTATGTTTTACAAGCTATTACCCGCGACTTCGTCCGCGAGATACTTAACAAAGACACAACCGTTGACAACAGCCTGCTCGCCAATTCTGAGCCCGCGGGACGCATTTCAGGTTGTTGCTATCAAACTTAATCAGGCGCAACGCTGCAACATTGGTTTTAATTTTTTTTCGTGAGATCCTATGTTTTATTCTAAAATAAAAGTAGCCTAAGTTACTCCTTGTTACATCAGCTATATGCCAGTGAAAGTCCCGTCAAAATCGGTCCAGCCATTTCAGAGATTACCCGGAACAAACAGACAGACAGACAGACAGAAAGACAGACAGACAGACAAAAATTGTAAAAAAATGTTGTTTTGGTATAGGTAACGTGTATACATCCAAATGCACTTAGTAAAAAGCGGTTATTTTAATATTACAAACAGACACTCCAATTTTATTTATATGTATAGACGTGTGTAGTGTATCCAACCGCGCTGGGCCGGCGTGACGGACTATGGCCCAATCCCCCTCGCATCGAGTGGAGTCCCGTACTCCACAGTGGGACATTAAAAGGGCAACTTTTTTCGTCGAAGTGATATTGAAAAAGGAACTCCGTAAAAAAAATATGGCACATTTTTTACCGACTACAAAAATAAGATGAGGTTCTCAATTTCATTGTATTTTTTTTCACTGTATTTTTTGGATATGTTATATTTTTTATACATATAATTAAAAATGTTTTATTTAATAAATAGTCTTATAGTATGATGCTTTGTATTGTCGAGACAACCTTTAGATGGAGAAACCTTAATAGTACCGTGAATGGATGGCAGCCAAAAATTATAAAAAAAAAAAACTTTGTTATATAAAAAGGAGCGTGGGTGGGTGGCGTTCGCTCGTTATTGTGTGGAATTAATTCAAGCTCTATGGCAACATGATAACATATTTTTTTGTTTTTTTTTCTTCCGTTTCGCAATACCGGAAAACGTAGACCGTTTTCGGCCATTTTTTATTTGTGTATTACAGTTTAGCTTCTTAATATTACTTGGTTTAATTCAATTCCTTTTTGGATCTCAACTGTAAATGTACATAATACAAGCGTTGGATCGTTTGATTCATCAATAAAATACTGATACATAAAATAAATGAAACTACAACATTGATCATTCGCACATGAAATCAAGAAATCGCAGAGGCGCGATCCTGGTAACCGAGGCAGGCGTTCTACCAGCTAGGCTATCACTGCTGCCGCTCTGTATAATGAGATAAAATAAAATCTATACACATATAAATAAAATTGGAGAGTCTGTTTGTAATATTAAAATAACCGCTTTTTACTAAGTGCATTTGGATGTATACACGTTACCTATACCGAAACAACATTTTTTACAATTTTTGTCTGTTTGTCTGTTTGTTCCGGCTAATCTCTGAAATGGCTGGACCGATTTTGACGGGAATTTCACTGGCAGATGGCTGATGTAACAAGGAGTAACTTAGGCTACTTTTATTTTAGAAAAAAAATAGGATCTCACGAAAAAAAATTAAAACCAATGTTGCAGCGCAGCGCCTGATTAAGTTTGATAGCAACAACCAGGAATGCGTCCCGCGGGCTCAGAATGGGCGAGCAGGCTGTTGTCAACGGTTGTCTTTGTTAAATACCACGCGGACGAAGTCGCGGGCAACAGCTAGTAATTTATAAGTGAATACCCATCATTGATTTCTTATATTTACGCGAACACTACACATTGAAATAAAACAAATTTAGATCGGATCACAAGCAACAATTAAATGAGGGTACCCCCGTTTTAAACTATGACACTAGGACGTCAACCACCTCAGTCCTCCCGTGCCCGCGGTCGCTGTAAAGCAGCCGAAACGTCGGGATCTTTTATGGGACTAGGCCCGCCACACACTCCCACCACTGCTACTCCTGTAAGCCAGGATCTATAGTGGTGTCCAATGAAGACACCGAGGTGTGACCCTGGGCGAGTCCCGGGATAAATTTAATTGTCTTGGAACCCGCACGCAATTAATCGAAAGCTAAAAATTGGAGGAGTTGGAAGAAAATCCACTTTCCTCCATTGCAAAGCGGGAGACAAAAAGATCTGGTAGACCAATGTCCACAGAAGTAAGACTCTTTCAGCTGGACTAATTCCAGGTGTAAGGCACCACGGAGAGTTTAAATATTATTTGGTCCTAAACTTGTGAGCTGATTAAACCTGATTCCAGTAATAGGTATGGCAAAAACGCTTGAACGAAACGTCGGGATCGTAAAAAACATAAGATAAACGCGAAAAAATTAGAAAATCGAAAAATTAGTTTTATTTCAACACATCATCCTGTACGGCATCACCTTGCTTCGTCCACACGCACACACTTGCACGTTATATACGTATACAATGAGTACACGCAGTGCACTCACACGCGCGCACTCGTGCGCACACATTCGTGTTAAATTTAATTGTAAACGTACACCGCACGGTTCTCAATAGTTTTTGGGGTTCCGTTGGGCATGGCCTAGTAAACATCAGAGTTTGAGGGTTCCGTTGGGCAATTTCAGAAAACGTCAGAGGTTGAGGGTTCCGTTGGGCATTTTTCAGAAAACGACAGAGGTTGAGGGTTCCGTTGGACATGTCCTAGAAAACATCAGAGGTTTTATCGTTAAACATTGGTGAACTTCGTACCGCCTCGGAGTCAAATGTGTGCAAAAATGAATTATAATAATTGAAATAAAACTAATTTTACGAATGTTATCGCGTTTGTTTTATGTTTTTACGAAACGCCGGCAACGTAAAAACATAAATAAAAAGCGATCAGATTCGTAAAATTTGTTTCATTTCAATGTGTAGTGTTCGTGTGAATGTGAGAAATCAATATATGAATTCATCTTTGTTATTTTTTAATTTGTTTTTGTAGTTATTCTGATAATCGGAGCGGAGGCAAATTAAAAAAAAAAAACAAATATCATGAAAATCGGCCCGCCCGTTCTTGAGTTATAAATGGTGTAACTAACACGACTTTGTTTTATATGTATAGACTAGCTGTTGCCCGCGACTTCGTCCGCGTGGTATTTAACAAAGACAACCGTTGACAACAGCCTGCTCGCCCATTCTGAGCCCGCGGGTCGCATTGCAGGCTGCGCTGCAACATTGGTTTTAATTTTTTTTCGAGGATCAATTTTTTTTTTCTAAAATAAAAGTAGCCTAAGTTACTCCTTGTTACATCAGCTATCTGCCAGTGAAATTCCTGTCAAAATCGGTCCAGCCATTTCAGAGATTACCCGGAACAAACAGACAGACAGACAGACAGACGGACAGACAGACAGACAGACAGACAAAAATTGTAAAAAAATGTTGTTTCGGTATAGGTAACGTGTATACATCCAAATGCACTTAGTAAAAAGCGGTTATTTTAATATTACAAACAGACACTCCAATTTTATTTATATGTATGTATAGATATAATTCATATAAACTAGTTTTTTTGTGCGCGGCTTTGTCTGTTTCTAAGGAAAAGTTATGAGTGGTCCTCCCATCTTTCTCATCGGTTAAAAGTGTAAATCATGATTATTTGAATAGTTTACTGAAATTCAGTACATCAAGTGCGAATACCGTAATTTTTTTTTTTTTATTTTTTTTTTTATTACATTATAGGCAAGTATTTGATCTCGATCTCACCTGATGGTAAGTGACGATGAGATCTACGATGGAGCATACTTGCCTAGGTGGGAAGGCGGCAGTAGATAGAGACGCTACATTCACTAGGCACATGCAGTGCAACTGATCTGACCCGCCATCCATGAATGGCAGCACCGAACATCATGCCGGAACACGGCTAGGCCGCTTGGCGACATGGCTTTGTTCAGTGGGTGGTGACTAGCCACGGCCGAAGCCTACCACCAGTAGAGTTGTCACCTGGTTGGCACCACCCAGGGTCACGTGTAGGGTATCTCGAGGGTACTTAATTCTCCTACGGACGAAGGTGACTCGACCCCAAAATCTTAATCTTACCCCGTAATCTTTCTATGAAGAGTCAAAAGTTTAAAATACCATCCGTTAGGGGCGCTGTTCAATTCTCCAAAGTGTCTGAATACGTAGACTATAAAGTATACGGTTACCTTACGAATAATCTCGCACTTGACGTGCTGTCATAACTTTTATCTGAGTAAGATTTAGGTTATTTAGTGGATGCTGAAAAAAAAAATGTTTTTTCTTCCGTGTCAAGAAATCAATAACATAATAATAACGACGGCCTTTAAAAAATAAAAAAAATATTGATAGACATCGAAACGACTTAGTAACGATATCGCCGCGGTATTACAGAATAGCTCGGCGCCTCAGTTACTTATTTGAAAGCAATTTTAGTTCAAACCCCCCGACCCACACCCTTCGGGTAAATCCGCACAGGGACGGACTCGCGGGAATTAAAAAGGGTGTATTTATGATTTTCGAGATTTTTCTGTGGGCCCGCCCGCCGACAAAATAAATAATATGTAGCCTCATAATCATTAACACACGGGAAAAATTATATATTTATATTTAAAAAAAAGTAATTTTCTCATAAATTTGAACCTGAGGCGGTACGAGATTCGCTAGGACAGTTGCAGTTGCTTATAAATAAAAAAAAAATAAAAAAAATGATACCGGCAAAATACCCACAAATGTGTGGGTGAGGCCATATCTCGTATTTAATTTCATTACTGCCTAGTTATAATTTTAGTTGTTAGTTTATAATTTATTTGTACTTTGTTATTATTTTTGTTTTTATTACATTATAGGCAAGTATTTGATCTCGATCTCACCTGATGGTAAGTGACGATGAGATCTACGATGGAGCATACTTGCCTAGGTAGGAAGGCGGCAGTAGATCGAGACGCTACATTCACTAGGCATATGCAGCGCAGCTGATCTGACCTGCCATCCATGAATGGCAACACCGAACATCATGCCGCATGTTTTTCATTGTGTTGTAAATATTTTATTTGGTTTTTAATTTGCGTTTACGTAGTTATATATTTAGCATATTGGTGTTTTGGCGTATGCTGTTAGCCAATTGGGTTGTGAATCTATACATATAAATAAAATTGGAGTGTCTGTTTGTAATATTAAAATAACCGATTTTTACTAAATGCATTTGGATGTATACACGGTACCTATACCGAAACAACAATTTTTACAATTTTTGTCTGTCTGTCTGTCTGTCCGTCTGTCTGTCTGTCCGTCTGTCTGTCTGTCTGTCTGTCTGTCTGTTTGTTCCGGGTAATCTCTGCAATGGCTGGACCGATTTTGACGGGAATTTCACTGGCAGATAGCTGATGTAACAAGGAGTAACTTAGGCTACTTTTATTTTAGAAAAAAAAATAGGATCTCTCGAAAAAAAATTAAAACTAATGTTGCAGCGCTGCGCCTGACTAAAGTTTGATAGCAACAATCTGCAATGCGTCCCGCGGGATCAGAACGCGAGCAGGCTGTTACCAACGGCTGAGTCTTTGTTAAATACCACGCGGACGAAGTCGCGGGCAACAGCTAGTAAATAAATAAATTAAGAAATCACGAGTATAAACAGGGCTGAGTCCGTCCCTGTCCTCCCCCCTCTGGGTAATTTTAGCTCTCGTCCCGATTTATTTGGACTTCATTTAATTATGTAAGTACACGCATAGCCACGTATTTCGTGTGACGTCAGCAGATCTTATCTTACTCATATACAACAGCTTCCATCCCCTGACAATACCTTTGTGCAGGGTTGCCAACTTTATATCAAAATAACTTTTATAATAAACTAACTATGTATCAAAAAGACCTTTATTAGTAAGTTTAAAACAACGTGAAAAACTAATCTGTGTCGCAAGGGTTATTACAGAATCTTGGATTATTTGGATGATAAAGCAGCCTGGCACTGACCGCTCAAATGTCGAGATTTATGATGTCAAAGTGTAGCGTGTGTGCGCCTCGCATGCCAACACACTGGAGCTTACTTTTTAATATTTTTTTGTAAATATAATGGCTTTAAAAAAAAAGACGCCCACTGAGTTTCTCGCCGGATCTTCTCAGTCGAGGTCGCCTTCCGAGTTAAGATAAAAAAAATATAAATGACAATTTGTAAGTGCCGTAGGCCCATACGAAATAAACGATTTGACTTTGACTCTGCTCGCGACTCCGCCTGCGTTACCTCCACGAAACCTAAGCTTAAGCAATAAGCTAGTGTACCTTTGTACCTTTGTGTTGGCACAAAACGACGATGTCTATCGCCAGTCCTGAAGTTAGTACAGGTCAGCGAGCGAGGTGTAAACCGTATCGCTCTCTCTTTCCAGCACGAAGTCCTGGCCATCAACGAGAAGGTGGTGGTCCGCGCCGACGACCTGATGAGCTGGATGTGCGCGGGCGGCGAGTGGCGGTGGGGGCTGCGCGCGGTGTGGCGCGGCGCGTGCGCCCCGCCCGCCGAGCCCGCGCACACCGCGCCGCTGCACCACACCAAGCTCGACTTCAGCGATGTCGACAAGGAGAAGAATGCTATTGGTGAGTGACGAATTTGGGAGGGGGGGGGGGGTCTTCTGAATCGTTACGATGTGTTACAGGGGCGGGAGGGGGTGTTTGAACTAAGCGTCACGTAACATTGTTTTAACCCTTCAGAACGGTCGCGTAGAGATTTTACGTTTTACTCGGAGGGTGCCGGGGGGAGGGGGGGGGGGTAAAGAAAAACGTTACGGCGCGTTACATAGGGGGGGGGGGGGGGCAAAAATCCATCCATCACATCCGTAACAAACATCCATCCATCCAAACTTTCACATTTATAATATTAGTATAGATTGTTTTGTAAAACAACGCCATCTTTTGCGTGATCTGATAGTCAGTTGATACCAGCGCCTCGCGGATTATATTTGCAACTTATAAAGAGCTTGCGCTGTGGCGCCCACTGAATTTGTGGAGCTAATTGGCGAAATTATTTTAATTAGATTATTAATTATATAATTATAACTTATAAATTACATCAAATACTACTACTATAATGCAATAAAATAAAAAAAATATCGAACTACGCTGTAGTGTATAGAGGCTGTCAATCTTGTATTTAATTTAATCTATGGTTAATTTTTTCGTCGTCAGCGGTGGACACAGAGTCTCCGGGCGTGGTGGTATTCTCCTACCCTCGGTATTGTCGGTACCGCGCGCTGCTGTCCCGCCTCGACGGCATCCAGGCGGACTGGCTCCGGGACTCGCTGGTCGCCGCGCTGGGAGGCTACTCGGCGCCCACCAACAACACCAGGATACTGTACTGTAAGGTATGTGTACCGTCCGAGTGGTGGTGTGGCTGTGACTCGACGGCCGCCAGGTGGTCTGGCTTCAGGACTCGTTACAGCACGACTAAAGATATATTTTATGAGGAATCATTTTCAGGATTTTTACGCACATTTTTATTACAAGACTTTTTGATAACCTAATAGGATCCATTGAATATCTCCCCAATGTAGTTGATTTCTTAGCCGTTATACTGGTAGATCGGTAATTTAGTTTTAAGGTGTGCATTCTGATTTCTCCACTTGATGAATCATTTTCAATCACACATCCACTCACTCACACATACACCCACTCACACACACACCCAATCACTCACATACACACCCACTCACTCACCCACTCACTCACATACACACCCACTCACTCACACATCCACTCACACACACACCCACTCACTCACATACACAACTACTCACTCACATACACAACCACTCACAAATCACACTCGCACACATACACATCTATGCATCTTATTTGTTCTCTTTGAGTTTTTTTTTTCTGTTTATATAATTACAAGTACCATTCTTGTACAGTCTACCAGTATAAAGCTCCTATTATATTCGAGTCTACACACACACACACACTCACACACCACACGACCAAAGCGACAACATTTAGTATAGTAAATACATGAACTATCGCTACAGATGTGTCACGTCTGCATAATAGGATGTGGTTGCGCAGGACACGTTCGAGTACCCCGAGCTGGAGGGCCACGAGTTCGTGTGCAGCCACCTGGCGCCGCGGCTGAAGGGGCGGCCGCGCGGGCGGCGGCGCCGTGCCGCCGCCGCCGCGCCCGACTTCGAGCCCGCGCGCTCCGACTCCTCCGACGCGACCGACGCGCACGACGCGGCCGACGCGCACCACACGGTAACAACACTTGCATTTCGTCGCTTTTGTATGTGAAGAAGATGATTTACGTTTGTTTGACAGCACAATAATACTCAATGTATAAACAAGAAAAAAGATACATGTTACGACGCGTCTCGATCTGATCTGATGGTAAGTGACGATGAGATCTACGGTGGAGCATACTTGCCTAGGAAGGAAGGCGGCAGTAGATCGAGACGCTACATTCACTAGGCACATGCAGCGCAACTGATCTGACCCGCCATCCATGAATGGCAACACCGAACATCATGCCGGAACACGGCTAGGCCGCTTGGCGACATGGCTTCGTTCAGTGGGTGGTGACTAGCCACGGCCGAAGCCTACCACCAGTAGAGTTGTCACCTGGTTGGCACCACCCAAGGTCACGTGTAGGGTATCTCGAGGGTACTTAATTCTCCTACGGACGAAGGTGACTCGACCCCGAAATCTCCAAAAATTGCGTTAATAATACTTGAACGGTCCCATAGTCTTCTAGCAATTAGATCAATTATTTACGGCTGTGTATGTGAGTGGGTGTGTGTGTGTGCGTGTGTTTATTTGTGTTTGTAATCATTATCACCATATCTTTCGTCCTTTTCTAGCAATATTTTGTATTCCATTGTAGAGCTTTCTCCTCCAACCCTAACGTGATTGGTTACGGTATGAAAAAGTCATTGGCACTATCATTATTATCGTCATCTCTGTCGTTCTCCCGCTAGACTCGTCGCCGCCTCTCGCTCCGCGCGGGCGCGGCGGCGCGGCGCAGCTCGGACGAGGCGAGCGAGGACCGGCGCGCGGACCGCCGCGAGGACCGCCGCGAGGACCGGCGCGAAGACACTCCCGAGGACTCCTCCTTCCTGCATCACCTCAAGCTGTTCTATCGCGACAGAAACCAGACCTTCAAGCCCTCGCACACCCTCAAGGACCGTGAGTACTTTGATTTATACCGTAAGGTGGAAGCTCAGGTCAGGGCGCGAAATTCGAAGTGTTAATGGTTTTTATTTTTTTACGAAAAATTTGGACATCTTTACGATGTAATTTAGTTTTTTGGCGATATTTAGCATTCTGCATTCGATGTCTCGATGTATTAAGTTTGCTTAAAAAATACCTAAAGCGATACAACACCATAAAGTTAGTGAAAGTAGCGGTTCTTACAAACCTTATGGTATTGTATCGCTTTATTTTTATCCATTATTATATTTATAACTAGCTGTTGCCCGCGACTTCGTCCGCGTGGTATTTAACAAAGACAACCGTTTACCTGCTCGCCCATTCTGAGCCCGCGGGAACCATTGCAGGTGTTGCTATCAAACTTAATCAGGCGCTGCGCTGCAACATTGGTTTTCATTTTTTTTCGTGAGATCCTATTTTTTTTCTAAAATAAAAGTAGCCTAAGTTACTCCTTGTTACATCAGCTATCTGCCAGTGAAAGTCCCGTCAAAATCGGTCCAGCCATTACAGAGATTAGCCGGAACAAACAGACAGACAGACAGACAGACAGACGGACAGACAGACAGACGGACAGACAGACAGACAAAAATTAAAAAAAAATGTTTCGGTATAGGTAACGTGTATACATCCAAATGCACTTAGTAAAAAGCTGTTATTTTAATATTACAAACAGACACTCCAATTTTATTTATATGTATAGATGTGTATATATTGAATGCGTTATTGCTATTAATTACTTGACACTGGCGATATACCCGCTAAGTTGTGGGTGAGGCCATATTCATATCCATTTTATTACATGGCATCTCATTTCGTAGAGAAAGAAGAAGTGATAAAATAACATAAGTAAAGTATAGTAAAGTAAAGTAAAGTTTATTTCGGTATAAGCATTGCACATGGCAGTTCAGTAGCGGATCCAAACTAGGCGGAAGCCTGTATCTTGGATACCTTATTAGATTGCTTAATCCACGTTAGCTTATATATTTATTACTAGCTGTTACCCGCGACTTCGTCCGCGTGGTATTTAACAATGACTCAACCGTTGGAAACAGCCTGCTCGCGCGTTCTGATCCCGCGGGACGCATTGCAGGTTGTTGCTATCAAACTTAATCAGGCGCTGCGCTGCAACATTGGTTTTCATTTTTATTCGAGAGATCCTATTTTTTTTTCTAATATAAAAGTAGCCTAAGTTACTCCTTGTTACATCAGCTATCTGCCAGTGAAATTCCCGTCAAAATCGGTCCACCTCTGGGATTTTTCATGTGCGAATCTCATTTTCAACCATGATTATCACTTGCTAAACGGTGAAGGAAAACATCGTGAGGAAACCTGCATATCTGAGAGAACCCCTCGAAAGACGTGTGAAGTCCGCCAATTCGTACTGGGCCAGCGTGGTGGACTATGGCCTAATCCCCCTCGCATTGATGGGAGGCCCGTGCCCAGCAGTGGGACATTAAAAAGGGCTGGAGTTATTATTATTATTATAAAACATAAAGCGTTCATGTTAATAAAAGTAAGCCCATATTAAATGAATCCATTTCTTTGTCTCCAGTGTCCTTGCGAGCGCTGTACCAGGCGGTGACGTCGCGCGGCGGCTACGAGGCGGTGTGCAGACACAAGCTGTGGCGGGTCCTCGCCGCGGACCAGCCCGCCAGGACCAGGAGACACTACGAGAGGTACTGTCATTCAGTCCATCGTACGGTACCCATAACACAAGCGTTGCTTAGTGTGGGACCGTATAACCGTATGTGTGAGGTCGCGTTCCGATCCGGTTGTAGACTTAAGAAAAAAAAATGTAATGACAATTTGTAAGTGCCCCCGTAGGCCTATACGAAATAAATGATTTGACTTTGACTTTGACTTATAGTTAGAGTTCGTCTAGCGATATTATTTTATTATTATTTTTTTGTAAAAATAATTGATAAAAAAAAGACGAGCCCACTGAGTTTCTCGCCTATAGGAAATAAACGATTTGACTATGTTATTTTTTTTTGTTATTACATTATAGGCAAGTATTTGATCTCGATCTCACCTGATGGTAAGTGACGATGAGATCTACGATGGAGCATACTTGCCTAGAAGGTTTTAGCGGAAAAGGGAAGATCTTCCAGCCAGGCGGGTGGTATGGCTGGCGGGGCGGCCGCTATGCCCCGACGGTTATTGTCGGGATCTTGTATATATGTTACTTGCTCCGAAAACTCTGATAGCGCGATTCAGGATTGTGACGTCACTTGTCTATTGTTCTGAATGCGTCTGTAGTGCCATCTGCGTAGCTTGTGGTGCGGTTGAAGTAGTCGCTACAACTCGATAAGTAACTAACTAAGTTTTATACGCATTCCAGATTCCTCCTCCCCTTCGAGAACCACGAGCGCCGCCACCCCCCCTTCAAGCTGAACGGCCGCACCACCACCGAGCCGCGCACGATCGCGACCATCGACGTCACCGACTCCCCCCGGCGCGAGGGGGAGGCCTCCCCAGACAAGATCCTGCGCACACCGTCCCCCAAACACGAGAAGCCCGAAATCGACAACGAAACTGGAGAACTGACTACTAAGGAGGATGTTCTATCCAAGAACGCTGAGCAGTTGAACCAGGAGTTCTTGGACTCCTTGCCCAAGGATGTTAGGCCGATGAAGATATCGGTGAAGCCCGTGGAGAAGTTGATAGAACCGCACGCGGTGAAGTTGTACGAAGAGAACAGTGCTTTGATCAGTGAGTTGGTGGCTAGTCGTGGCTCGAGTGATACTAGCAAAGTGACAGATGATAGTAAAGATATGTGCCAAGGGAATGTGTTTCTCAGTGCGTTGGCGCAGAAGCTGAATTTGGGTGAGTTGATTTTTTTGGATTTCTTTTTGTTTTTTTGTCTTGTCCGAATCCGAAAAACTAATATTCCATTTTTTTACTGAAATCCACGTGGAAGAAGACGAATTAAAAATAACGAAAAAAAAAAGATATTTTAATTTCAATGAGTTATTTTTCATTATTTTATCTTTGTCTGTGGCTTCGTGCACGTGGTTCTCAGTTTAAAAAAATAAATATTCGTTTTTGGGACTCGATTATGTGATAATGTACTCGTACGGTGAATGCACCTGAAACCTGCATGTCTGTCCAGAGTCGTGTGAAGTTCACCAATTTGCACTGTTATTCCAGTGTAACATTTATTTCAATGGACCTGGGCCCCAAGTCTGCTAACACAATCGATTCATAAACGTACAGCAACGGCATAGTAACTGTCACTTTTGACAGATATCTGTCGAAAGTGACATTTACCATGCTGTTGCTGTACGTTTATATTTATAATGTGTATTTATTGAATTTAATATTGCTATTAATTACATGACACTGGCAAAATACCCGCTAAGTTGCGGGCGAGGCCATATTCATATCCAATTTACTTCATCGCATTTCATTTCGTAAAGAAAGAAGAAGAAGAAATCGATTGTGTTAACAGACTTGGGGCCCTGTTTGGTGTTGATTTTAATACCTATGTTGTGTTTGTATGCAGGCGCCTCGGACACGACATTCCTGAAAGACCTGTCTCGTGCGCCGGCCGCTGCGCACGCGCCGGTGAACGGCCACGCGCCGCCCGCCAACCACGCCGGCGACCCGGTACACAACACCACTCTATCCTACCGATCATAATATCGCCAGACGAACACACCAACTGTACGATCCCACACTAAACAACTGGGTTCTTTTTTTTTTTTTTTTTTTTTTTATTATTACATTATAGTCAAGTATTTGATCTCGATCTCACCTGATGGTAAGTGACGATGAGATCTACGATGGAGCATACTCGCCTAGGTAGGAAGGCGGCAGTAGATCGAGACGGTACATTCACTAGGCACATGCAGCGCAACTGATCTGACCCGCCATCCATGAATGGCAACACCGAACATCATGCCGGAACACGGCTAGGCCGCTTGGCGACATGGCTTTGTTCAGTGGGTGGTGACTAGCCACGGCCGAAGCCTACCACCAGTAGAGTTGTCACCTGGTTGGCACCACCCAGGGTCACGTGTAGGGTATCTCGAGGGTACTTAATTCTCCTACGGACGAAGGTGACTCGACCCCATAATTCGCCCCCAGTCTATTGTACGGTACCCATGATACAAGCATCGCTTGCTTGCTCTTGCTAGTATGGGACCGTATAGTTCATAGTGCTATATGTACCGAGGGTTCTCGGTTCGAATCCTGATAGAGACAAACTTAGTGTGATAAACATGAATGTTTGTACCCGAGTCGTGGATGTTTAATATCTATATAAGTATTATATACTGAGTTCGCTCCCAGTCCATTGTACGGTACCCATAATACAAGCGTTGCTTAGTGTGGGACCGTACAGTTACTGTGTTCGTCCGGCGATATTTGTTTAGATCTGGTTGTACTCATATTAAAATACGAAAATGTAAAAAAGCATTTTTAATAAAAGACCAACCATGGAGTTTCTCGGCCGTTCTTCTCCATAGGAACGGCATTCCGAACGGGCGGTGAAGTTGTAGCTTAGCATTTTGTAACTTTTGACGATTCATAAGTACTGTACTTAATGGTGAACGTGAATAAATATATTCTGATTCTGAATGTTATGTTCACAGAAGAGCAATCGTCCGGTCGGCAAGAGTTCTCTCCGCGCGGTGCGGGTGAAGCCGGCGCGGCAGCAGGGGCCCCCCTCCAGCACCCGTGAGTACACACACCGCGACCAGTAACCCCCACAGGGTAGGCAGAGGTGCGCTGCGGTGCACCCACAATCCCCCGATGGTATTCGGCCCCAATTTAGTAGGGGGCGAGCCTGTTGCCATCCTATATATATATATATATATATATATATATATACATCTATACAAATAAATAAAATTGAAGTGTCTGTTTGTAATATTAAAATAACCGCTTTTCACTTCAAACAGTGCATTTGGATGTATACACGGTGCATATACCAAAATATTTTTTTTTTACGATTTTTGTCTGTCTGTCTGCTTATTCCGGCTAATCTCTGAAAGCTGATGTAACAAGGAGTATCTTAGGCTACTTTTATTTTAGAAAAACTTTATTTGACGACCTGATTAGCATAGTTGGTAGTGACACTGTCTTCTATGCTGAGGGCCGCGGGTTCGAATCTTGGTAGGGGCAAGCTTTGTGCGATGAGCACGAATGTTTGCACCCGAGTCGTGGATGTTTCAATATCTATATAAGTATTATACAGGGTGTTACAGAAAGGGTATACTAAGCCTTGGACCTCAGCTTC
Source organism: Pheosia tremula (assembly GCA_905333125.1). Taxonomy (NCBI): domain Eukaryota; kingdom Metazoa; phylum Arthropoda; class Insecta; order Lepidoptera; family Notodontidae; genus Pheosia; species Pheosia tremula. The sequence continues at coordinate 682,131 of HG995425.1, read as the reverse complement.
TTTAGTGCATTTGTAAACACTTTATGCAGTCAGAATCGTAATATGTTTATTTTTAATAAATAGTTTTGTACCCAACAAAATGATAATTATGATTTATTAAGAACAATAGTTTTTTTTTAAATGGACATTCTCCACATTCTAACTTCAAATAGCGTTTATAAATGCGCTGAAGAAGCCCAGGTTCCAGGCTTAGTATACCCTTTCTGAAACACCCTGTATACTGAGTTCGCCTTCAGTCTAAAATGTTTTTAAAAGTTTGAGCGGAAATATTTTTGTAATATTTTCACCTATTCTCCATTGGTGGAGCTAGTTCAGTTTTATGAGTACCACCATCTCCTTGCAATGTTATTTCAAATGTTTTGTTACACGCTGTATATTTAATACTAGCTGTTGCCCGCGACTTCGTCCGCGTGGTATTTAAACAAAGACAACCGTTGACAACAGCCTGCTCGCCCATTCTGAGCCCGCGGGACGCATTGCAGGTTGTTGCTATCAAACCTAATCAGGCGCAGCGCTGCAACATTGGTATTTTTTTTTTTCGTAAGATCCTATTTTTTTTTCTAAAATAAAAGTAGCCTAAGTTACTCCTTGTTACATCAGCTATCTGCCAGTGAAATTCCCGTCAAAATCGGTCCAGCCATTTCAGAGATTACCCGGAACAAACAGACAGACAGACAGACAGACAAAAATTGTAAAAAATGTTGTTTTGGTATAGGTACCGTGTATACATCCAAATGCACTTAGTAAAAAGCTGTTATTTTAATATTACAAACAGACACTCCAATTTTATTTATATGTATAGATGTTTTGTTACACACTGTATATATTTTAATATACAATTGAAATATAATTCCACCCTGTATAATGAATAACTAGATGATCGATGAGACTAATGTGTTTGTATGTCGTCCGCAGCGCCGACCCCGCTGCGGCCGGACTCCGCGTCCTCCTCCCCGCCGCCGCCCCCTCCCCCCGCGCCGCCCACCACCTCATCATCATCATCAGTGTTCACCAACTTCGGCATCCATCACCCGCCGGTGATGACCTCCGGCGCGCACAGCGACGACGAGATTGTTGAAGTACGTATCCTAGTGTTTTTTTTTTTTTTTTTTTTATTACATTATAGGCAAGTATTTGATCTCGATCTCACCTGATGGTAAGTGACGATCAGATCTACGATGGAGCATACTTGCCTAGGTAGGAAGGCGGCAGTAGATCGAGACGCTACATTCACTAGGCACATGCAGCGCAGCTGATCTGACCCGCCATCCATGAATGGCAACACCGAACATCATGCCGGAACACGGCTAGGCCGCTTGGCGACATGGCTTTGTTCAGTGGGTGGTGACTAGCCACGGCCGAAGCCTACCACCAGTAGAGTTGTCACCTGGTTGGCACCACCCAGGGTCACGTGTAGGGTATCTCGAGGGTACTTAATTCTCCTACGGACGAAGGTGACTCGACCCCAAAATCAGAATCAGAATCAGAATATTTTTTATTCACGTAGACCATTAAGTACAGTACTTATGAATCGTCAAAAGTTACAAAATACTAAGCTACCACTTCACCGCCCGTTCGGAATGCCGTTCCTATGGAGAACGGGCGAGAAACTCCATGGTTGCTCTTTTTTTTAAATAGATCTTTTACATTATTGAGCAGTACATTGTTATAGGTATGTGAGAACAATGTAGGAACGGCTAATCAGACTTTAGCAGCAGGTCAAAAAAAACAAAAAGTACTAACTCAGTATAAAATTACAGTTAATGGATACATGGTTCCCACATTTACAAATTACTTGTCATACTAGCTGGGTCTGAGTAGTTGGCAACCCTGCCAGTACCCTGCCTGCCGTGCTAATCCTGCTCGTATACCGTGTGATTCAGAAAGGGTACACTGAACCTTTAACCTGTAAATGACAATTGCACTCAATTTCTTAAATTATATCCCACTAATATTATAAATGTGAAAGTTTGGATGGATGGATGGATGTTTGTTTATCAATCGCGCCAGAACGGCTGAACGGATCTGGATGAAATTTGGCATAGAGATAGATTATAGTCTGGAATAGCACATCGGCTACTATTTATCCCGGTAAAATGTATGGTTCCCTTGGGATAGATTTGTTTTAATTTGTCATAGAGCAAAGGATCGACATGATTTTTTGCATAGGTAGTGGTAGTTTAGGGGTCAAAAAATGACAAAGGCTAAATTTTATCCCGGAGACATGCACGGTTCCTAGGGGAGAGCATACAGGAACCGTGTTTCTTTAAACTTCAACTTAATTGAAAAAAAAACTTTTAATCGCGGGTAACACCGCGGGGCGCAGCTAGTCATTTATAAATCATTATTGTTTAATGCGCCAAAGAAGCGAAGGTTTCAGGTGTTGTATACTCTTTTTGCATGATGCTGTATATATACTAAACCACCACGACTCGGATACAAACATTCGTGCTCGCCACACAGGGTTTGTCCTTACCGGGCTTCGAACCGACGGCACAGGAAGCCGGGTCCCTACCAGCTGAGCCAATAACTTTTACACTTCTCATCTCTTTTCAGGTGCCCTACAAACCAAAAACCCCAGAAATTATCGACCTAGACGAGTATCCTGAAAGCCCCCAAGCGGTGAAGAAGAAAAAGCTTGACATACTGAAGGAGCGAGGCCTCGAGGTCACCGCCCTCCCCTCCCCCGCGTGGCAGCCCCTCCCCGCGCCCATCCTCAACCCCCCCCTCATGCTCAACCCCGCCGTCCAGCACCAAATAATGACGCAGGCGCAGCTGTTCCAAATGTACAATGTGATACCGCAAAATTACTCCAACGGCATCCAGCCGCCTAAAGTGATCCAGGGTTCCTCGGTCTTCGGGACCATGGGGCCGGAGAAGACCGTGTACGGGAACCCGAAGGACCCCTTCATGCCCCCCCCGCACGTACTGCACGGGGCTCCCCTGAAGCCCCTCAGAAGCGCCCTCCCCGCGGCCGCCCTCCCCCAGGACATATTAGACTTAACGTGCAAATCCGCATCGCCCCCCCCTCAGAAGCCGGCCGTCGAAATAGTCAGACTGCCGTCGAGTCCCTCCCCCAAATCGGCTGCGCAGAATTTGAGCAAGAACTACCAATTAGTAGACGGGAAAGCAGTTGTCGGATCCAATCTGGAAATCACTTTAGTCAATAAAACACCAACGAAGAATCGACCGCCTCAAAAGCGGTCCAGCAACGGCAAATTCATGTCGACTAAGACTCCTACCCCTCCGAAAGACGCTTACAAGTATAGTCCAACAAACGTCCCAGCCAAAAAGCCAGCCATCAATATACCCAGCTATCAGATTCGGGAAACCAACTCGCCGACTAGTTCTAGCCAAGGTGCGTTCAAAAACTCCAATCTGTCACATTTGATGGACATGTCTAAGGGCGCTTTGCCAATGACGTCCTTCATGGACCCCTACATGGCGTTATATAATGTGGCCGGCCAGATAGACCAGCGCCAGTTGGCTATGTACAGGGATCTTATGGCGAACCAGTTTAGAGGGTACCCTGGGTTGTTGAATCTGGGTGTGTCCAGTACACCTACAACGAAGAATTAATGTAGTTTTCTAGTCGGTAAGATGGGTGTATATGAAAATAATGGCAGAGTATTCTAATTCTGCTCGGATATTTTAAAATTATTTTTGGGATGTGTCGTTTCGTGGGAGGCGGTCTCAAATTTGAGTTGCGTTTGAGTGTTCGGCTGGAAGACTGTCGAACGAATTAGGAATCGGTTAGCAGGGGGCCTATTCTTTAAGCACTTTGAGGCACACATCGATGGTACTATTTCTGTCTCTTTCACCACCTATTGTTAGAAAGAGAGCATTGAATAGAACAAGGGGTATTACCACTGACTTTATTCGCTTATGACAGACATACATACACACAAACACACACTGTATCTTTCACATACAATACACAAAATCTCACCCACACACACTCAAACACAAACTCTCTCACACACACACACACACAAACACACACACACACAAACACACTCAAACACACACACTAACAGTCGGTTTAAATTTATTCGTGTCGGCAGTCTTGTTATATTCCTCCATAGTTTTGTGATAGATTTAATTATTATTTTATTTAATTAATTAATTAATTATTTTGCGTGGCCTAGGAGACAATAGTCCATTAATAATATACTTTGTTCAGACCAATAGATTCTTGATTTTTATTCTGTGAATATACATGTTGACATTCTTTGCGGGACTCATAGTGAAATCTCAATGAAGTCATCATGACTTAATAATGGCATCGGTGTGATGACATTGGCTCAGACTCTATTGACATTGAAAGCACCAAACAAAACTCATATATGGAAGGAAATTATCGATTGTACGGTACAAATAATACAAGCGTTGCTTAGTGTGGGACCGTATAGTTGGTGTGTTCGTCTGGCGATATTATTATACGAAAATTTTATGTACTACCTAAAGTCTTATTTGTTAGTCTCAAGACTCCGAGGCCACCAAACTGATCTCCCCGGGGTTTTTCTTTTTAATTATTCTAATCGAAAATAATGGGAACAATTAATATTTCTGTTTCTTTTAGGTATTCAATTGTTTGTGTTATGTAAATATAATGATTAATGTTTTATGTGACGGCGTGTAATAATTATGTTTGTTTGTCTGTAGAATTTACTGTGGAAACTGATGGACAGGTTTTGGTAAAACATGTCGAGTGTATAGTCAACTTGGTCGAATCGTTTGTTTGTATTAAAATCACTTTTAATAAGTGTTTATAATTTTCTGAATTGAACGGTGAAGACCACATCGTGAGGAAACCGGCTTGTCAGAGAGAACTTCTCATGGAGCCAGCCCTGTGGGCTATGACTCGCACCCCCCCTCAAATTAAGGAGAGGCTTATGCCCAGCAGTGGGACATTTCATCGACTCAAAATTTATCCAGTTTCAGGGCCTCAAGTCTGCTAACACAGTCGATTCATAATCGAACAGCAACCGCATAGTAACGTATGGGATATCTGTCAAAAGTGACAATTACTATGCGATTGCTGTTCGATTATGAATCGATTGTGTTAGCAGACTTGGGGCCCAGGACAATTAACATAATTATTACACGTGTCTAAATGAAAATTGTAAAATAAATTACCTACCTGTTAAAACTTAGCTAAATTGCGTACCTAGGTAAAAAAACATTAATCTTGGAGTAAACGTTAAGCGCACGCCGGTGGGGTATAGAAATGGATGGGTGAGAGATGTCTTCTGCTGAACGGGTGATGGGGTGATGCCGTTCACAAGCATCGATGGCGTGCGTTGAGCGAAATTGAAACGAACTATTGGGAAAAGGATTTGATTAGTACAAGGTATAACAGAAATAGTGTAAAATGTTTTATAAAAGTCAATGTGTCACGTTTATGTATACAAGATTATTATTGATAGAACTAGGCGATACTTGGCGGAAATCCATTGTTAACCTGATGGGGAAAGAGAACCCACCACTGTCCCTCGGCTTGTCAACTTTTCCAATTATAAACCAAACAAGTTGATCGATAATTAAAGAAGCCAGCAACACCGAACTCCTCTGAGATGTCAGTCGAGAAACTGTCCGTAACGAGTGTCGGGACCCCAATTAATATGCAATTCTCCGCGAAACGAAGCGAATCTAAGAAATTTCGACACGTGTTTCGCCTTTAAACGAGGCATCCTCAGGACGGCTGGGCTACGAATTATTAGTTCTATGAGTTACACTAAAGTCTCTTAGTTCGGTTTTTCGTTTTTTTAGTACCTATCTAGAGGGAATACCTAGCTACTTTTATTTTCATCATTCGTTGGGTCGACTGTAGTGGTTCAGATAGGCTATACTAAACCTTTGAACCTGCGTGTCTTTTGGACATTTGTAATAATTACATGAAGTCCAAATAACGAAACGTCAATTGAATAAAACTAATTTTAAGGATTTTATCGTGTGTATTTTATGTGTTTCACGTTCCCGACGTTGCGGCTGCTTTACAGCGACCATGGTCACGGGAGGACTGAGGTGTTTGACGGCCTAGTGTCATAGTTAGAACTGGGGTTCCCTCATATTTAGTTGTTGTTTGCTAATTTAGTTTTATTTCAATGTTTATTATTCGTGTTATATAGTAATGAATGAAAAAACACTGTAATTTTTTGGCACAAAATTTAATTTCTTAAATTCAAATTTATATTTGTGACTTCACGAAGCGCGGGTTCAAAGGTTAGTACACCCTCTCTGAGTCACGCCGTATATCACGAACTATATAAATCCTTTACCCAATAGCTGAATACATCCTATTAGTTATAAATGTTTTAATTTTAGTGTAATTTTCTAATTGGCAAATTGTAAATATAATTTAAGGTCGCGTTGTTGTGCCCGCGCTGTGGAATACAGAATGCCGTACAAAATAAAATTATTAAACTTTTATATTATATTGTTTTATTTACATACAGACATCCCATACAATATCTGTCAAAAGTGACAGTTACTATGCGGTTGCTGTTCGATTATGAATCGATTGTGTCAGCAGACTTGAGGCCCTGATTAGCGCGGTTGGTAGTGACCCTGCCTTCCGTGCCGAGGGTCCCAGGTTCGAATCCTGGTTGGGACAAGCTTTGTGTGATGAACACGAATGTTGGTACCCGAGTCATGGATGCTTAATATCTATATAAGTATTATATACAGAGTTCGCCCCCAGTCCATTGCACGGTACACATAATACAAGCGTTACTTAGTATGCGACCGTATAGTTGGTGTGTTCGTCTGGCGATATTAATATTTAAAAAAAATGTCCTAATTGAATTTCGACCACGGCGGCCAATCTGAACGGAGACTGGCCAACTGCGCAGGAGATATTATAGTGCACGCATGTATGGCGCAGGTGCACTCTCTCTCTCCCCTCACTCTCTTACCCCAGTGGGATGGCAATCCGACACGACCAGAGAGAGAGAGAGAGGGATCAGGCGCAGGACCGACGGCTTTACGTGCTCCTCGAGACACGAGGCTCAAGACATTACAAAACATTTAATGTAGTATAATAATACCAGCCCTTTTTAATGTCCCACTGCTGGGCACGGGCCTCCTCTCAATGCGAGGGGGATTAGGCCATAGTCCACCACGCTGGCCCAGTGCGGGTTGGCGGACTTCACACGTCTTTCGAGAGGTTCTCTCAGATATGCAGGTTTCGCGATGTTTTCCTTTACTGTGATAATCATGGTTGAAAATGAGATTCGCACATAAAATCTCAGAGATGAGAGGCGGAGTTTGAACCTGCGATACTCGTTACCGAGGCAAGCGTTCTACCATCTTGGCTATCACTGCATTTTTAATGTAGTATGTGTTCATAATATCAAAGTCAATGCCAAATTAGTAGATACATATTTCAATGTTTTGCTAAAAAGAATACGGATTTTCAAGTCGACATAAATGTTGATAACCTTTGGTTTTGATAAGAACCTATCTACTTAACTTTGGAGTCAAATATATTCAATACTTATCGCCAGACAAACACACCACTGCACGGTCTCAAAGTAAGCAACGCTTGTGTTGTAGGTACCGTTAAACTGGGGACGATCCTAACAAATTATGGAAAGATCATTACGAGGCAAGGGAATCAACCGTGCGACCATCTGGCCCCAAGTCTGCTAACACAATCGATTCATAATCGAACAGCAACCGCATAGTAACCGTCACTTTTGACAGATATCGTATGGGATATCTGTCAAAATTGAGTTACTATGCGGTTGCTGTTCGATTGTGTTAGCAGACTTGGGGCCCTGGTCCAATGACATTGGACCACACGGTCTTGGACCACGATTGGAACATAATGTATTTATATAAACATGAGTTATGTTTCTTTGAATTGATAATTATTTTAGTGTCTCTGGAAACCGCAACATTAAACAATACACATTATTATTTTATTCATTAGTCATATATAAACCACAAATACACAGAAAAAGATAAGGAATAACATTGAATACACTAACGTCGACCCGCGGCTTCGTTTGCGCTATAGTTTTATATAACTATATCGGCACAGTTGGTGTTGAAACTGCTTTCTGTACCCAGGTCCCGGGTTCTGAACCCCGGTAGGTGTAAACTCTGTGATGACTATTAAAATTTGGTGCTTTGCAACAACCACGGCACGGCATTGGTGAATTGTTACTGTATAATAAGGTTTCATTGATGGAAACTCCAGGGGGATCTTGGCGGGAATGGGAAGATAAGATCTTCCAGCCAGGGTGGTATGCCTGGCGGGTCGGCCGCCATGCCCCCTACGGTTATTATCGGGATCTTATATATATGTTGCGTGCTCCGAAAACACTCATAGCGCGATTCAGGATTGTATTGAGAATTGTCTATTGTTCTGAATGCGTCTGCAGCGCCATCTGTGCAGCTTGGTGGCGAGGTTGACTGACGTGGTCGCTACAGGATCATTAATCACACACAGACAAGCATTCCCGTTTTATATTAGTAGAGACTTAGTAGGTAAATAAAAATATGATTTATAAGCAAGTAATGTGAGCCAGTAGCTCACTGCACTTGGTGTGTGGAGACCGCTTCTTTGGTTGCTTATATTTGTGGTGTGTGCTAAAGTGATAAGTACTTGCAATAGATCCGTCGATTTAGAACCTTATGCATCGAGAATATGCTACGTACATAATTAAATCGATCGACCAAAGTTACTGTGAGTCGAGAATTTAACTGCAAGATGTACCCGGCGTACCTGTTGGTCGGACTGATTAATATATTTGCGAAACACAACAATTATAATATACATAATGATAACGAGACCGCTATTTTAAGAGCACGAAGGAGTTTATCCGATGACGTCATAAAGGAAGCGACCGATTTCTACAATAATTACAAAAACAACGAGGAAACACGACCGAAACGTGAAACAAAACATTACTTTTACAAGAATAACACGACTGGCGAAAACTACGGATCACAAAACGGATATAATTCAGCGCAGAATAATGGAATCACAAACGGAATATTTCCAAATTATATACAAACCGATGATCCAAGAAAAACTAATATCACGCAACAAATAAACGGTTATAATGTAACCGTTGCGAATACTTATTGGTTTAATCCGTTACAACATTACAACAGATATAATAACACTTTTCAATACGGATATAATGCAAATTTTCCAAAGCCTTCCATTAACGGTTATTATAACAGCAACGGAAGCTACAGCGCAGGATATACGAGGTATAATACCTATAGCAATTCTTACACGAATGGTTTAAATCTTACTGGGCCAGTTTATTCAAATACTCCGCGATATTTTAACAGCACATACTCTGGATACAATTTACCTAGATATAACTACAATTATACAAATTATCATAACTTTTATAATCCAGGATATAACGCGACCGTAACGAATAATAACTTGTACCCGAGATATAACGATAATTTAACGCATAACGGTTATTTTGGTTATAACAATGTCGGATTTAATAGTTCAACGACAAATAACGGTATAGTAACTAGTGAAGTGACAACTTCGACTGAAAAAATCGTACCCGGTTGTATTATTTGTAGCATAGGTTGTCCTGCGTTTATGCAGAAAATTGGAATCGTTTGTGTTAAGACAAACCAGGAAGGATATGATTATCCTACAGAATAATCTCCAAAAATGGATCCCTTGTCCATATATTTATAGCTATAGAGGATTCTTCTTCTTTCCTTTTGGTCGACAATTGGCTACAATATAGTGGCATTTTGTCAGTGTCGAGTAATACTTGATAATTGTTTTTGAATTATAGGTACCTCTGATGATAATTATAATGTTGTAGATGATGATGAAAAGAATCCCCTACCCCTATCAGTAAAGCTGTGGATACTTTACTGAAAATTTACCGGACATGTTGGGAGAACTTGAAAAGTCAAGTTATACTATTTTATTTCAATTGCCTTCACTCGTGCACGTTTATGAACACACAATGGTTTATAATTATATTTAAAATCAACGCCTTACATGTGTTAGTCGACACTGGCAAAAACGGCGCTATTTTGTAGCCGATAGCCAAACTAAAAATTAAAAAGAATGGCAAGATTAATTTTAGCAGTGTATGTATGGATTTATGTACGTTCCACCGTAGAATCTAAACTTGTTAAAAAGCTAGTAAGTTAATAAAGTGACTTTACATCCACTTGCGCATTCGTTTTATTTAAGACTAGCTGTTGCCCGCGACTTCGTCCGCGTGGTATTTAACAAAGACAACCGTTGACAACAGCCTGCTCGCCCATTCTGAGCCCGCGGGACGCATTGCAGGTTGTTGCTATCAAACTTAATCAGGCGTAACGCTGCAACATTGGTTTTAATTTTTTTTTCGTGAGATCCTATTTTTTTTCTAAAATAAAAGTAGCCTAAGTTACTCCTTGGTACATCAGCTATCTGCCAGTGAAAGTCCCGTCAAAATCGTCCAGCCAAAGCGATACAACACCATAAAGTTAGTAAAAGTAGCGGTTTTTATAAATCTTATGGTATTGTATCGCTTTAGGTATTTTTTTAAACAAACTTAATACATCGAGACATCCAATGCAGAATGCTAATATCGCAAAACACTAAATTACATCGTAAAGATGTCCAAATTTTTCGTAAAAAAATCATTGACATAAAAACCATTGACATTTTGAATTTCGCGCCCTGACCCTGAGCATCCACCTTAATGTCAAAATGAAACACACATGTGGTGGTAAGTGTTTTATTGTACAACGCGGAGGATCCGACGCGGGGCGGAGGGCTAGGGCTCCCCGGCGGCCAGCACGGCGCCGCTGTAGGCCAGCTCCCAGTAGTGCTCCACGCGGTGCTTCAGGAAGTGCTCCCGCGCCTGCTTCTCCGTCGCCATCACCTGCACAAGCACGCCACATTCAACAGGGATATATTATAATTATAATTTTATTCTTATAGGCTACAAAAGCATTTCACACATTTAATAGGGTATATTTACTGTTATAGGAGCATATTACAGATTACAGGCCATATCACAGTTTACAGGCCATATCACAGTTTACAGACCATACTACAGTTTACAGGCCATACTACAGTTTACAGGCCGTATCATAGTTTAAAGGCCATATTACAGTTTACAGACAACAAAACAGTTTACAGGCCATACTACAGCTTACAGGCCATACTACAGTTTACAGGCCATATCACAGTTTACAGGCCATATTACAGTTTACAGGCCATACTACAGTTTACAGGCCATATTACCGTTTACAGGCCATACCACAGTTTGTAGACCATATTACAGTTTACAGGCCGGGGATACGTCAAAAGTACCTTAAACTTGATGTCCCCGAAGGCGCGCTGCATGACCGCCCCCTCCCACACGAGATGGCACGAGTTGGGCACCTCGCTCCCCTCCGCGTCCTTCACCAGGTCCTCCTCCCACTTGATGCGGTGCAGCATCAGCCTGCGGGGGGGGGCGAGGGTTATACCAACACACATCCGAGCACAAGGATATGGTTCCACTCACTTTGCTCGTAAAGAAAGGTAGCAAAGTCAGTGAAGAATAACATTTCAAGGTCGCGAAATAATTGTTGGAACCAACATTGAAGGTCAGCTCACTGTACGATACTGACTGCTCACGGTCATGGTCCACCATTCTCAATAACATACGTAAAGGGTATGAAGTGGGGCGACCTTGGTCTCATTACTCACTTGAGATGGTGAGGAAAATTGTGAGATACATAATCCTCTACTACATCAAGGTCACCTCAAGGGGTCGAGTCACCTTCGTCCGTAGGAGAATTAAATACCCTCGAGATACCCTACACGTGACCCTGGGTGGTGCCAACCAGGTGACAACTCTACTGGTGGTAGGCTTCGGCCGTGGCTAGTCACCACCCACTGAACAAAGCCATGTCGCCAAGCGGCCTAGCCGTGTTCCGGCATGATGTTCGGTGTTGCCATTCATGGATGGCGGGTCAGATCAGCTGCGCTGCATGTGCCTAGTGAATGTAGCGTCTCTATCTACTGCCGCCTTCCTACCTAGGCAAGTATGCTCCATCGTAGATCTCATCATCACTTACCATCAGGTGAGATCGAGATCAAATACTTGCCTATAATGTAATAACAAAAAAACTCTCGCTTCAAGGTCAAGGTCACGTTCAAGGTCAGCTCACCGCTTGTACTTGGCGTGCTGCTTGGGCCCGCCCTCGACGACCACCACGCAGCATCCACGATGCAGCAGCACACAGCCGGTCATGTGCAGCTGCTTCGCGTTCGCTTCGACCTTGAACTTGGCCGACGCACATTCGAACAGGTCCATGATCCTGTAACCGAGGAGCAAATAAGCGCCCGTTTGGCACAGTTGATAGTGGCTCTGCTCTCTATGACACGACTCGGGTACAAACATTCGTGCTCATCACACACAGATTGTCCCTACCAGGATTCGAACTCAGGCTGTTTGGCGCAGGCGGCAGGGTCACTACCAACAGAGCTAATCGGGTCATATTATATTTTTGACTGGGATCCATGGCATCCAGTACCCATAATACAAGCCTTACCTAGTTTGGGACCTCTTAGGGAGCGTTCAAGTATTACGTAACGCAATTTTTGGAGATTTTTGACCCCCCCTTTAAGTAGAAGACCCCCCGGGGGGGGGGGCATGTAACACACCGTAACGTTTTTCTTTACGCCCCCCCCCCCCCTCACCCTAGAAAAAAGTAAAATCTCTACGCGACCGTTCTGTAGGTTTAAAACAATGTAACGTAACGCGTAGTTCGAACCCCCCTCCCGTCCCTGTAACGCATCGTAACGTCTCAGAAGACCCCCCCCCCCCCCCACAAATTTGTTACGGAATACTTGACCGCTCCCTTACAGGCGATGTAAGATATTTATCTACATACTGTGACGGCTGGTGAGGCCATAGCTGCGAACAAGTACCAATTAGATGGTTCATGGTGGTGGCATTCCTGAAGTCTGAGGCATCCAACCCTGGTTGTGAAGCAAGTGGAACATGTTACATACCTGTACACCGCGACGTGGACACCCATGCTGGTATCTTCACGTATTTTTCTGTCAATCTGTAACAAACGTTTGAAGGTCAAGCTCACGATAATAACAGGAAAGGGTAACCTAGGCTGAGGCCCGAGTCTGCTAACACAATCGAATCATAATCGAACAGCAACCGCATAGTAACTGTCACTTTTGACAGATGTCTCATACAATATCTGTCAAAAGTGACAGTTACTACATGTAGACTATTGCGTAAATAAAACTAATTTTGCGAAATTCATCGTGTAATTACCGGTGACCGCAAGCTAAAGGTCACACCACTTCAAGGTCAAGGTCACCGTACACAAACACTCACCTTTTCACTCTTCTGTTCCTTAGTGAGTGCCCTCGCCTTGTTCGCCTCGAGATGCGTCTTCTGTCGCTTGGCGATCTGTTCCCGGACCTTCGCCTCGATGGCGGTGGGGTCTTGGACTGCCTCGGTGCCCAAGGCACGCATGAGGTTCGAAATCCTGGCGGAAAGGACATATTTTAAAACCAGCTGCGCCTCACGGTGTTACCCGCGATTAAAAAACACAGTTCCTGTATGCTGTCCCATAGGAACCGTGCATTTTTCCGGGATAGAAAATTAGCCTATGTCATTTTCTGACCCCTAAACTACCACTAGCTATCCAGAAATTTCATGTCGATCCTTCGCTCTATGTAAAATTAAAACAAATCTATCCCACGGGAACCATAAATTTTACCGGGATAAAAAGTAGCCTATGTGCTATTCCAGACTATAATCTATCTCTGTGCCAAATTTCATCCAGATCCGTTCAGCCGTTCGGGCGTGATTGAGTAACAAACATCAAACCGTTATTCAAATACCGTATACATGACACATCCATCCAAACTTTCACATTTATAATATTAGTGGGATTGTGTGTGTGTGTGTGTCTGTGTCTGTGTGTGTGTGTGTGTGTGTGTGACTGACCTGAGCTTAGGCTTGGGCCGCAGCTTCTTGTGTGTGTGTGTGTGTGACTGACCTGAGCTTGGGCCGCATCTTCTTGTGTATGTGTGTGTGAATGACCTGAGCTTGGGCTCGGGACGCAGCTTCTTGTGTGTGTGTGTGTGTGTGTGTGTGTGTGTGTGTGTGTGTGTGTGTGTGGGACTGACCTGAGCTTGGGCTTGGGCCGCAGCTTCTTGTGTGTGTGTGTGACTGACCTGAGCTTGGGCCGCATCTTCTTGTGTATGTGTGTGTGAATGACCTGAGCTTGGGCTTGGGACGCAGCTTCTTGTGTGTGTGTGTGTGTGTGTGTGTGTGTGGGTCTGACCTGAGCTTGGGTTCTGGCGGCGCCTCCAGGCCCAGGCGCACCTTCTCCTGCTCCTCCTTCCAGGCCTCGCGGCGCGCCTGCCGCCGCAGCTTCTTGCGCTCCTTCTTCGTGAGGAACACCGGCATGTACGTGGGCTTCAGGGGCTCCGCTGCGAGTCACGCACGGAACATACAATGCCACAGATACACCCAGATATTTAACAAAAACTGTCACGCACAGAATAAACAATAACACAGAAATACCCAGATATTTAACAAAAATTGTCACGCACGGAACATACAATAACACAGATATACCCAGATAATTTTAACAACAATAAAGTCGAAAAAGAGTCGGAGTAAAATATTAATTTGAAAAAAAAACCCGGCTATCGGGTTTTCTTAACGAATTATTACCAAATCCAAAAAAACATCGTACTCCCGGGAACAAATCCAGAGCGAGTACTCACTCGGCGGGCGCAGCTGCTGTGGATGCTCCACCAGGTTGGTGACGGCGCGCTCGTTGAGGTTGTCCGCGATGTCGCCGCCGCCGCCGCCGCCCTGTCCCTGCACCTGCGCCTGCGCAGCCGGCCGCCGCTCCTCCGCCGACGTCAGTATAACGCTGTCCCACCTATACAGACACCACCGTGTTACCATACAGGGCCCACAATCGATTCATAATCGAACTATTATGAATCGATTGAGCCTGACCGAAAGTTTTCGTTACCATGCCCCTTACATCCAGGGCCCCAAGTCTGCTAACACAATCGATTCATAATCGAACTGCAACCGTATACTAACCGTACAGTAACTTTTGACAGATATTGTATGGGATATCTGTCAAAAGTGACAGTTACTGTACGGTTGCGGTAGTGGTGGGTTCCTCTTCCCCCATTTGTATGACAGATACATCCATCAGTCGAACGACGTCCACTGCTGGACACAGGCCTCCCCCACATCCCTGATCCTTTCTGATTCTATTGCGTAGTGAAACCCCGAGCGTAACCATTGCGCGTTTAGCGACCTTGAGCATGAAGGCTGTAGTCAGGAATTAACTTGGGGGGGAGCTCTGAACCAGAGACATTAGTGACTACCTATGTATAAAACGGTTGTGTTTTTATGGCATTTCGGGGGGGAGGGTTGAACCCCGAACCTCTCCCACCTGCCGATGGTTTTGGCGACCACATTGGACAATAATCTATGAAAAATGCTCTATATAATGTTCTCTATGGTGTTCTCTCTCTTCTCTATGGCGCCTCCTTAGGATTTTTTGTTCTAAAAGTGTTCTGAGTATTTAAATAAAATGATGATTACATAAACCTCAAGAAGTATATAATTTCCACCCCAGGGCCTTGGTATTTTAGCGGAAAAGGGAAGATCTTCCAGCCAGGCGGGTGGTATGCCCCGACGGTTATTGTCGGGATCTTGTATATATGTTACTCGCTCCGATAACTCTTATAGCGCGATTCAGGATTGCGACGAGAATTGTCTATTGTTCTGAATGCGTCTGCAGCGCCATCTTTATAGCTTGTGGTGCGGTTGAAGTGGTCGCTACAGAGTATATTTATCACACATATGATATAGATCTAGGAGGTTAATACTATGAATGACACGTGGATTCGCTCACCATTCGATGTCTGGCACTCTGTCGGAGTCTGGCGCGTCTGCCGCCAACAGTGCCAGTTTGGTGGCAGACGAGATGCCAGTTTTGCGAGCGATTTGCGATATCTCATTCTGCAGCTTCTCCAATTGGGCCTGGAATCATCACACTCGTTGGCATATCATGGCATCCTTGGAGAAGTAGTGAGATGTACAGGATCGCACCCGCCATTATATCAGACTAGCTGTTACCCGCGACGTCGTCCGCGTGGTATTTAACAAAGACACAACCGTTAGCAACAGCCCGTTCGCGCGTTTTGAGCCCGCGCGACCGGCAGCCGTTGTGATATTAATTCGTTGGCGGGGGTTAGGGAAGGGGGGTTCTAAAATAAAAGTAGCCTAAGTTACTCCTTGTTACATGAGCTATCTGCCAGTGAAAGTCCCGTCAAAATCGGTCCAGCCATTTCAGAGATTAGCCGGAACAAACAGACAGACAGACAAAAATAATTCTAAAAAAAAATGTTTCGGTATATGTACCGTGTATACATCCAAATGCACTTAGTAAAAAGCTGTTATTTTAATATTACAAACAGACACTCCAATTTTATTTATTTGTATAGATGTATAGATTTGATCGGCCACAGATCCTCACAAAAGAACACCGACTCCGACCAAGGATGATACGTGAGGCCGTTGAAATTAAACAAACATCCTAATTTCTATAGGGAAGATGGCTGGGTGCTGCCACCGACTTGGGAACCAGTAATTAATTCCCAGTAGTTAATTCATTGAATTGTAAAGGTTTTTTTAGCCTTAAAATAAAAAAATAAAATAAAAATTGATTTATTGGTGAATCAGCTACGCAGGCAACATAATTAAAAAATATACATGAACTTAATGTAGAAATAAATTAATAAAATAAAAAAAAAATGTTACCGTACGTAGCTGCAACCAACAAGGTCTGCTCTCAGCACTAAGTTGGGGCATCCGGGGGATGCCTCAACGCTGGTTTTCAGAGCAAGGCCTTGATGACGCATTGACGCCGCGCAACATGATAATATGTTGAGTAATTTAAAATGATAACAAAAAACGAATGCGAAATGAGAGTTAAATAAAAGCATAATAAAAACAAAGTTGTCGTGCACAAAAAAATAAATAAAGAAAAATATAGTAATAATCAAATAATAATAATCAAATAAACTCGACATGAAGAAACACCGAACACCCATCCCGAGCTGCTATTTATTACGCACACCGCGAGCCGCGGCCGCCGCCGCCGCCGGCGCCGAAGCGACGGCGGCAGCGCGGGGCGCGGGGCGCGGGGCGCGGCTAGGAGAACAAAGCCGCGCGCAGGTGCGCACTGACATTCATTCCATGAATGTCCCTATGGGCTGTTATACGCAGTTTTGAGTTCGCAATCATATAAACTATTGCAGAAGGCGTTACAGTTAGGTAAGAGAAAATCAAGACAAGTGTCAAAATACAAAGTGAGAAAAAATGCATATTAGGTGATATAAAGAGGTGAGTCTATGTGAATACTGTATCACACTGTATAACAAGTGCGTGATCGGGCCACGATGGCTAGGCGGGCTCTTAAGGGGGAAGCTCAGGGTCAGGGCGCGAAATTCAAAATGTCAATGGTTTTTATTTTTTTTACTAACTTTATGGTGTTGTATCGCTTTAGGTATTTCTTTAAGCAAACTTAATACATCGAGACATCCAATGCGGAATGCTAATATCGCAAAACACTAAATTACATCGTAGAGATGTCCAAATGTTTCGTAAAATCATGGATGGCGGGTCAGATCTCTTTCTACTGCCGCCTTCCTGCCTAGGCGAGTATGCTCCATCGTAGATCTCATCGTCACTTACCATCAGGTGACATCGAGATCAAATACTTGCCTATAATGTAATAAAAAAAATTAAAAAAAAACACGCGACGGGGCTTTGCCTGCAAATACTTGCCTATAATGTAATAAAAAAAAAAAAAA
The DNA here is from genome assembly GCA_905333125.1 of Pheosia tremula. Classification (NCBI taxonomy): domain Eukaryota; kingdom Metazoa; phylum Arthropoda; class Insecta; order Lepidoptera; family Notodontidae; genus Pheosia; species Pheosia tremula. The sequence continues at coordinate 664,259 of HG995425.1, read as the reverse complement.
AAAAAAAAAAAAAACCGTTGACATTTTGAATTTCGCGCCCTGACCCCGAGCTTCCCCCTGCAACTGGCACGTACCTTCATGCGCAGGCGCTCGGCCATCTGCGTGAACTTGCCGGGCTCGTGGAAGCGAAGCGCGCGCCTGCCTCGCGCGGGCGGGCGCGGCGCGAGGCGCTCGTCGTGCCAGGCCGAGGCCGCGGCCGCCGCCTCCGTGCTGCCCGCGCCCGACAGCTGCGCGCGGAACTCCTCGCGACGCTTCGCGCGAATGTTCGCCTAGCGGTACGTGACGGGGGGGGTTTCCAGAATCAGAATATTTTTTATTCACATAGACCAGTGATTCCCAAAGTGGTCTATATCGACCCCTAGGGGTCTATGACAGCCTGCAAGGGGTCGACGACGGCGAAAAAAATTTTGGGGGTCGGTGAAATGAAAATGGGGGTCCACGATAGTGGATCTCAACACATACACTGATAGTACCTATTTACTTACATCATACTATCTTATAATATCAAAACATATACATTATTTATAAATGTACCTATGAAGTAAAAAAAATATTATATATGTTTATAAAATTGTGTAAGTTGTAGGATGTTGGTATTCGCTTTGTGGTCGCAATACATTTTGAACTTGTAAAAACCTGAGAGTCGCAGTCTCAGAGCTTCGCTACCTTGCACTGACTTGTTCAATTCGTCACTCTATAAAGGACGGAAATCAATAGGAAATCAATATCAGGTAAGTAGGGGGTCTACCCAACACGGAAAAACATGGCAAGGGGTCTACGACACAAAAAAGTTTGGGGAACTCTGACGTAGACCATTAAGTACAGTACTTATAATTGTCAAAAGTTACAAAATATTATGCTATAACTACTCCACCGCCCGTTCGGAATGCCGTTCCTATGGAGAAGAACGGGCGAGAAACTCCATGGTGGCTCTTTTTAAAAAAAGATCTTTTATATTTTTGAGCAGCACATTGTTATGGGTGTGTGAGAACAATGTAGGAACGGCTAGACAGTCTTTAGCAGCTGGTCAAAAAAAAGGACTAACTCTAAGTATAAAATTACAGTGAATGGCTACATGTTGCCCACATATACAAATTACTAATGTTACTACTTCAACAAGACGTCGAATGGTTTGCAATTTTTTATTTATTCAGGCGCCAACGATTTTAGTGTGTAATTATTGTTCACAAAAACATTTTCTATTTATATCTACGTGTATAATAAAAATGTAAATGGTCGCTGTATGCGGTGGTGGGTGGTGGTAGTGATTATGGTGAGTGGTGGTGGTGCAGGTGGTCATAATGGTGATGATGGTGGCGACAGTGATGGTGATGATGATGGTGGTGGGAGGTGATGATGATGGTGATGGGAGGTGGTGGTGGTGGGTGGTGATATTGAGTGGTGGTGGTGGATTATGATGGTGGTGGTTATGTTGGGTGGTGATGATGGTGGTGGTGGGTGGTTATGCTGGGTGGTGGTGGTGGTAAAGGTGGTGATGATGATGGCGGTGGTGGTGGGTGGTAGCGGTGAATGACATCACACATCGATCGCATTACGAACGTGTTACAACGAGCCCTCGCGGCCGCAAGGCAGGCTGCGCGTTCAGTCTGCACGCGGCTGTGTTACCTTGAGCGTGGGCGCGACGTGGGTGAGCTGGACCCGCTTGCCGCTGGTGTCCACGGTGCGGCCCTCGCGGTCCAGGATCAGCGGCGCCGGGCCCGCGCCCGCGGGGCTGCTAAGAGCGCCGCCTGCGCGCGCGCAACCACACCAATTACACACACTCACTCGGGACCAGAGACGATAATATTAGGTAAATAATAATAATATCGCCAGACGAACACACCAGCTATACGGTCCCACACTAAGCAACGCTTGTGTTATGGGTACCGTACAATGGACTGAGGGCGAACTCAGTATATAATACTTATATACATATTAAACATCCATGACTCGGGTACACACATTCGTGCGCATCACACAAAGTTTTGCCCCTACCAGGATTCGAACCAGGGACCCTCAGTGCAGAAGGTAGGATCGCAAACAACTGACCCGATCAGGGCCCCATGTCTGCTAACACAATCCATTCATAATCGAACAACATAGTAACTGTCACTTTTGACAGATATCCAGAATCAGAATCAGAATATTTTTTATTCACGTAGACCATTATGTAAGTACAGTACTTAGTCAAAAGTTACAAAAATATTAAGGTACTGCTCTACCGACCGTTCGGAATGCCGTTCCTATGGAGAAGAACGGTGGTGAAGAAAATAATGTTTTTACTTCAATAAAAGGTAACAACTTTTATTGAAATAAAAACCTTATTTTCTTCAAAAGTATTTTTTTTTTATTTTCTTTGGGGGCGTGGTGGGGGGAGGGGATTTAATTAGTTAGTTAAGGGGTTCGTTCGTTTGACAGGGGTTCGTGGAGCCAAAAGTTTGAGAATCCCTGGCCTAGACGAAATGAATGATGTGACTTGGACATACCGGCCAGTTTTCTTTGTATCCTGGCTTGCAGTTCAGCTATTTTTCTTTGCTTCTCCAATTCTTCTTGACTTATAGGCGTTACTGCAACAAAACAGTCATATACTAGCTGCTCCCGCGGTGTTACCCGCGATTAAAGACAATAAAACATTAAAACAAAACTATCCCTCGGGAACCACACATTTTACCGGGATAAAAAGTAGCCTATGTGCTATTCCAGACTAATTCCAAATATATCCAAATAAATATAAATATAGTTCCAAATTTCATCCAGATCCGTTCCGACGTTTTGGCGTGATTGAGTAACAAACATCCATCCATCCATCCAAACATTCGCATTTTTAACATTAGTGAGAAGTGTGATTAGTGAGAAGTGAGATAGTGAGATTAGTGAGATTAATATCTCCAGACGAACACACCAACTGTATGGTCCCACACTAAGCAACGCTTGTGTTATGTGAACCGTACACTGGACTGGGGACGATCCCAGTGAACCATAACATATACAGTGTGATTCATAAAGGGTATACTAACCTTTTAACCTGTGCTTATTGCGTCATGATGTAAATTCAACATTTCAATATAAGTATTTGAAAAAAAAAATCAACAATATTACTAATATAAAGATTTTTTTTTAAAGAAACCGAACTTTCAAATATATTTGACTATGAACATCTTATTTTACAGTCTCGCGTGCCGAGGCTTGGAAATGGATGGGTGTGTGGACTCACCAGGTTTGGAGTAGAGCGTTGGCTTGATCACGCTGGGGGGCGGTATGGCGCTGCTTTGCTGGACCTGTACCTTCAGCTGCTGGGCTGTGGCGGCGGCGGCCGAGACCCCGGTCTTCTGAGTGCCTTTCATTGAGAGGAGAGCGCGTTTTCGTTCTTCTATCTCTTTCTGGGCGTTTGCCATCATTAGCTGGAGACAAGGAGCGTGGATGAGAATTATATAATAACTAGTTGCGCCCCGCGATGCTGCCCGCGATTAAAAAGTATGTCCTTTTTACCGGCATAAAAGTAGCCTATGTGCTATTCCAGACTATAATCTATCGCTGTGCCAAATTTCATCCAGATCCGTTGAGCCGTTCTGGCGTGACTGAGTAACAAACATCCATCCATCCAAACAATCACATTTATAATATTAGTAGGTAGTAGGATAATACCAGCCCATTTAATATCCCACTGTTGAGCACGGGCCTTCCCTCAATGCGAGGGGGAGTAGATCATAGTCCATCACGGCCAGTGCTGGTTAGCGGACTTCACACGTCTTTCGAGGGGTTCTCTCAGACATGCAGGTTTCCTCGCGATGTTTTCCTTCACCGTTTAGCAAGTGATAATCGTGGTTGAAAATGAGATTCGCACATGAAATCCAGGAATCCTAGCCGGGTGAGCTGGGGTTTGAACCTGCGATCCTCGTTACCGAAGCAAGCGTTCTACCAACTCGGCTATCACTGCTTCAATAGAATGAATTAAATTGTTACAGGTATAAAACTACATACCTTAATTCTATCTGCACTAAGGACCGCCATTTTCGATCCCACCGTCTCTCCCTCCGGCATCACCGACGGCAATTCCATTGCCTGCAACTCGATCCCGTTGCCAAACTTCTTCTCCGACCCCTCGTCTCTCTTCTCCTCCTTCCCCTTCTCTTCTTTGACGTCATCGTGACGTGATCGTTTGCTTTCTTTGTCTCTTTCTGATGTTTCATGTTTGCGTTTCTGAGATTTGGACGAGGAGACTAAGTCTTGGACGAGAGCAATAACTTTATCAGCTAATTTACTAGCTTTTTTCGAGTCTATGTGAGCTGATATTTTGTCTATAATTTTTCTGCGTTCATATCTGCAATAAAATATGTACGTAATGTAACAAGCCTGTAACTGGAATGGTCACACATATCATAGTCCCAAGGACATAGTTTTAAACAAAGAATGTGAATCTTCATATACTGAGTTTATTTTATTACCTAAGGGACACCAACTATATGGTCCCACACTGAGAAACTCTTATATTACGGGTACCATACAATGGACTGGGTGCAAGCCCAGTGTATAATACTTATATAGATATTAAACATCCATGACTCGGGTACAAACATTCGTGCTCATCACACAAAGTTTGGTCCTACCAGGATTCCCACCCAGGAACCTCTTTAGAGAAAGCTGGGTAGTAGACAGATTTTGACAAAACGTAGCATGGTGATAGATTCAAACCTGGGTAAACATAAAAATAGAATACTTTTTATACTAGGAAATGTACAGCTTGCTGGGCCCCGAGTCTACTAACACAATCAATTCATAATCAAACAGCATTGTGTGGGATATCTGTCAAAGGTGACAGTTACTATGCGGTTGCTGTGTGATTATGAATCAATTGTGTTAGCAGACTTGGGGCCCTGTGGTATAGACAAAATTCTGTATCACAATTCACAATATTTAGTAGGCAGAATTTAGTTATTATTGGTACCTAGTGATAGCTGGTAAATATACCCAGGGCCTTGGGGTGAAATTATAAACTTCTTTGATTGATACAAGTATTATTTTAAACTTTAATAATGAATGGTGTTGAGAAGACTCCAATGAGAAGGGAAACCACATAGAACCTTATATATATATATAGAGAATTTGACACAGATTATTGACCAATAACTTATAATAAAAGATGTTGGATAAGTTTTGTTCCCGAAAATGCAAGGGACCTAAATTAACGAAAATCTATACCTCAGAAATTAAGTTCTATTATTCAATAAGCAGGTTTTGCTTTAACTTGGCATGGTAATAGCATACAAACCGGGTTTTAAGTATACAATAAACTCACCCATTCGACAAACACGATGAAACTGTAGACAGCAGAGAACTGTCCGATTTCCCGATAGTCCTGTATATAGCACGGTCCAGTGACGACTTTAGATCGTCCACTTCCCTTCGAGACAGTTGTAAAGCCATTTTTTCACAAAATTATCACGCAAAATAAATAGTTACGCACTTTGATGAGGTTAGGTTCTAGATTGTCCGCGAATTATAATTGATTCAACACGAATTAATAAATGATTACGCCAAAATTAATTGAAATGATATATATTGCATGTAAATAAAACATTTTCAATGGATTTTTTAGGTTTCGACAATAATTATAGGTTTAGCTCTGACGTAAACAACAACCATAGTCATAAACTAAACCATAGAGTACTGAAATATGTTGCCAGTATGTTATTCGCTTTTTCCATTTTAGTGATTAGCACATACTAAAAATAAGTTTCTTCTGAATAGTTCAGTGAAATTGTATCGGTTCTACTAACAAAATAAAAATAGGATTAAAAAATAAATAATTGCATGGTGAAATTCTGCGCTTCAGGAAGAATAATAAGACATTACACCACTGAATGTAGTAAAATATAAAACTTGGCAGCATTAGTTTGTTTTCGATGGATTATTTTCCATTCTACGCAGGAGAACTAATTTTTGTTTTACTCGCAATATTTATTTTTAAGTTCAAAAGTTAGTTCTTCACACACAAGCTTGGATACATAGCCACAGTAATCGAACAGAAAATGTTATTGATTAAATGCTCAGGGTCGGTTGCCGCACATTTTCGATAGATGGTCCTGTTTTTCTGCAACTAGTTACACGAACATCGAGCATCTATGAGACTTGATGTTGCAAATTGCGAGCACTACTACGACATTGCATTGAAATATCCAAAAAAACATTAACCTGAAATCATTTATAATGGATGAGATACCATGGCTTCTAAAATCCTTGTATAAATAGGCACTCACACATAGACAAATACACGTCTTTTTTGTGCCGCTAGAGCGCAGCACTTGTTAAAAGTCTCGCATACTAAAAGTTGTCTTTTTATGCCACCAGGTAGAGCGATCATAAAAAAACTTATTTATCGGTTGTAAAATAATAGAAATACTTTTGCAAGCTTTGCAATATTAAAAGTTTCAGAAATAAAAGATAGAAAAGAAAAATGTATACTTTCATGTTCGTAAATATAATGTTTATTGTATAGATCTTATAAATATAGCAAGGTTTGCATGATAACTGTAAAAGTATTACGCTTTACAATATACCAGATCAACAACAAGAACAATATTTATTATAATTTACAAGGGAATAAGAAATTTGGCAATGTAGTTCTATACCTAATAAGGGATACAGCTACATTTCCAAATTTCTTTGAAACAATGTTGTTTGTTGTTGGTATTCTAAAATTAGGTAAATATAACATTGTTTCAAATACTAATATTATGATATAGAATCGACTCTATACAATTTACAGTCATCTTGATTCTTGCAACCTCCTGTGCTTCATTCCTCCGCTAAAAAGAAAAAAATAATTGTTTAGTCCAATAATAATTATTACTGTATCCATACTTATTATAAGGTAAATGCTGCTGTGACATGTATAGATTCAATCATTCAATCATCGTTCCAGAGACGGGCCAACATACACCGTCACACTGCAATGCACCCACATTTCACCGATGGTATTTTGGTACCAATGTAATAGAGGGTGAGCCCATCGCCATTATATCGGGCACACGCCTCCTCAATATGAGGGGCATATAGGCCGTAGGCCCAGTGCAGTTTAGTGAACTTCACACGACTTTTGACAGACATGCAGGTTTCCTCACAAAGTTTGCCTTCATCGTACAGCAAGTGATATTTTTTGTGGAAAATAAGATTCGCACATGAAAATCCGGAAATCTCAGTGATGGGAGCCAGGGTTTGAACCTGAACACCTCGTTCCAAGGCGAGCGTTCTGCCAACGAGGCTGTCACTGCTGTACAACTTTGGAATCTATACTAATATAATAGATTCCACTAGATGCGCTGATGTTCTTCACTCTCATAATACGATGGGATGGCAATCCGGTACAATCAGAGAGATCGGGCTGTGTTGTCCGAAGCACAAGCAAGTGATAATCATGAAATTGAACTTGTGTTGTGTAGCCACTTTACAATACGAGTTATGCTCTAAGGTATTTGTTACCAAGTTGTCCCGACTTTCACCAGTGTCACATTCCATCAGTATCTCCATTACAATTCAAATAGCAAACAAAACACAAATTAAAACAAAACTAATCGCAAATCCCACACAATTATTATTTGAATTTTGAAGTAAGTTTTTACATACATAATCACAAACAACATGAAATCGGTCGCAGCAGAGTAGTGAGTCCATTTTTTTTTATAATTCTGGAATTTGGCATCAGCATACCATAGACATGCTGCCAATTTGGTCAAGATATAATAAATTAACTTCGTAGACACCCAGAACAAAATAAGTAACACTATTCTATACATTCTAAGAACTTGGTAAGTGCTTACCGACTTTTATATTTATTAAATATCTATACCTCAGATTAACAGAATCCAAAGAGAATAATTTTAAAAAATATAACAGTAGGTAAGCACATACATAATATCTAAGTACAGAATGTATGTGCATCAAAACCAGTTATTTTCGGCCTAGGCACCTATTTATTATGTAGACGAGTACTCGTATCCGAGGTATAAGGTTTTGCGTTCAGAAACGAAAAAAAAAGTAATATCAATATATCTAAAACTAAGTAGGTTTCTAGTTGGTACCAATTTATAGCTACTCTATAATAAATCGGTAAGTAAAAAGAAGAGAAATAGGTGCACATAGGTATGTTTTCTTAGATTTATTCAATTACGAGCTATGTCGCACTTGATTTGTTCAAACGTTCAAGGGGTATCCCATTCATTAGGCTTCCCTATAATTTCGAAAAACCCGTTCATACTAGGTGCCGGGGCTTGCTTTCTTGTATCGCCAATCGTGTTAGGTTAGTTGGTTGGATATATATGTATGTATATATATATATACATACATGCCTTGCTGGTTGGTACCTTCCTATAGCTAGTCAGTAAGTAAGAAGAAGAGATAGGTACACATATAGGTCGCTATGTAGATTTTCTCAGATTGATTCAATATTGAATAATTACTAAAAACCGATGTTACGAAATATGTCGCGCGAGTCGCTGTCGATGTATTCTAACATTTTTTCTAGTCACAGCTGGCTGTGCTACTGATATATATATATATATATATATGTATATCTATACTAATATTATAAATGTGAAAGTTTGGATGGATGGATGGATGAATAGATGGATGGATGTTTGTTACTCTTTCACGCCCGAACGGCTGAACGGATCTGGATGAAATTTGGCACAGAGATAGATTACAGTCTGGAATAACACATAGGCTACTATTTATCCCGGTAAAATGTATGGTTCCCGTGGGATAGATGTTTTAATTTTTCATACTTTTTATCGCGGGTAACACCGCCGGGCGCATCTAGTATATATAGATATATATATATATATATATATATATATATATATATATATCAGTAGCACACCCGGCAGTGCCTAAAAAAATGTTTGATAAATTGATCAATAAATCGACAAAGACTCGCGCGACATATTTCGTAACACGACATCATCTAGCTATGGCCTTGGAAGGTGTACATACTACCTATATATATTTTCGTTATATTACTACCACACCATGTTGGAGTAACACGGCCGAGCTGTGTGTTTTGGAAATCTAATATTCACTTACAGAAACAATATCAATCATTCAAAAAGACAAGCCCACCGGCAAGATTTGAACTTGCTATAGTACACGTTTGCATCAACCGTGTAGAACATTAGGCTACGTAGACCACTAGTCAAGACGACGAATATTTTGATAGGTTTCAATGATATTTACAACCAATTGAAACATGACATATTCATTCATTCATTGATTATTTAAAAAAATAAATACATGCCTTATGTAGGTATGTAGGTTATTTTATTATAATAACCCGAAAAAATATGTTTTGGGTGCAGACAAATCCTAAAAACTTGGATTACAGGAAATAGGGATACATGACGATCTGCACACACAGATAATAACACACCCCAAGTGGCTCAAGTGAAAAACGTAGGTACATGCGATTGTTCGTAGGTTCGATGGACGAACGAAATTTATATGTATTTTTTATTTTTAATTTTTTATTATGAATCTTTATACTTATTTATAGAAAATTTATATCTCTCTATATATTATAATGTTATGTCTTTATGTATTATAAGTAAAAACTCCTGCTGCCATCTGTCGCCGTAAATACTGAAAGACAAAGAATCGGATGCTTTATTAGTTACGGGTTAATTTGGACAGAGGCGCTTTTATACACGCACACAAGCCTAAAATTTAATATCGTTTTATGATGTTATTACTATAAGATTTTGCCTGATATTTCATTCTGCGAGCTCTTTAATTTATAGAGAATTGATAACAATGCTTGTACAACTAAAAAACTGTATGTGTATCGAGTATTACAATGTTGAAATTTGTATGGGAATGCGACTGATCGCTTCCACCTTAATATATTTTTCTTCCTAGATAGAATCGTTCTACAAAGTCTGTCCGTAGTTCGATAGTCTTTACCATCTGCGTGAACCGAAACAACTAGCATTCGTTTGTCAATCGACGCTTACACAAACACGCATTATTTACTTAACTTTCCTATAATTTTCACATTAAAATCTTTTAATTTACTTCAACACCTGGTAAAGCTAATACCCAAAATACATAGTACTTATAGATTCAGAACCAAAACATAACCTCAAAATGTCCGACGACGATGATATTATTCCCGTGAAGAAAGCGAAGCAAGTGCACTATGGGTCCCTGGAGGAGCAAGAGAAGGCTCGGCTTGCGGCCCTCGCAGCCGCCGCGAGGGATGGCGCCGAAGACAGCGGCGGAAAAGAGCTGGGAGACATTCAAATTTCCAGTGGTAGGTTTACGTTTTATGCTGTGTTTTCCTGCATTTTCCCTGCTAGTCATTTAACTAGACCGAAAACTTATAATATACACAGGATGTCTTCTTGCTGGGTGATTTCCAATTTGGATTATGACCAACCTCCAGTCCACTGAACCCACTGATTCACAGTGTAACGACAAATCTTGTATTATCACCAAAAAATACAAATTTAGATAATAATTTTAACACGCCTTATGGAATGTACTTCGTAAACATAATGAGTGGTTGAGTCGACCTATCAGACTTTCCCTAATACCTGAGCAGACAGACGTACACTTCAAAAATGGTAGATTCAGACTCGAGTGTCAAAAATGCTGTTAATGCCGCCAGTCCATTGTACTGCACCTATAATTTAATATCGCCAGACAAACACACAAACTATACAGTCCCATAGTAAGCATTGCTTGTATTATGGCTACCATACATTGGACTGGGGGCAATCTAAGTACACAATTTCTTCTATAGCTGATATTAAATGCTCATTACATAAAAATTGCTGTGACAGGGATTAGAACCTTGATCCACAGTATAGAAAGCAGGGTCACTAACAACTGTGCCAATTAGATTAACCACAATTTAAACGGTTTGAGACTATACATTTGATGGTTTTCTCTGACAATGTTCATTTCTGGTGTTTCAGAGTATATGGAACTGGAGGAAGAGATGTCCAGAGACAAGAAGGCCCTCCTCGAGGAGTTCGAGAGAAGGAGGAAGGCTCGCCAGCTGAATGTGTCCACTGATGATGACGAGGTAATAGGTTCTTCTGATACGAAGGATGAACCCAATATAAATATGGTACATCCTCATTCGTCTCATACCTTAAACTGAATAATTACGGGGACATGGGTCCAACGTGTAGAGGCCTTTTTGAGAATGTTAATGTTATGTTAGCCACCTGCTGTTGTCAACTGCTGAAAATGATAGCATAAACAGCTAGTTGACCTCAGCGGGCAGAGGAACTATTGCAGGAATATGGAAAGTAAATTGGGACTATTGATTGAGGTTTTGATACTTGTACGTTATTCCAGGTACGCAGGAGTCTGCGACAACTCGGCGAGCCTGTGTGCCTGTTCGGCGAAGGCCCGGCCGAGAGGAGAGTGCGTCTCCGCGACCTGCTTAGCTAGTGAGTAATCTATACAAATAAATAAAATTGGAGTGTCTGTTTGTAATATTAAAATAACCGCTTTTTACTAAGTGCATTTGGATGTATACACGGTACATATACCAAAACAACATTTTTTACCATTTTTGTCTGTCTGTCTGTTTGTTCCGGCTAATCTCTGAAAAGGCTGCACCAATTTTGACGGGACTTTCACTGGCAGATAGCTGATATAACAAGGAATAACTTAGGCTACTTTTATTAGACTAGCTATTATCCGCGATTTCGTCCGCTTTTTGTAAAATACCACGCGGACGTAGTCGCGGGTAACAGCTAGTATTTTTTACTATAATTAAATGAGTACCAATATAATGAAGAATGTATGTGGCCTGTACAGCAACCATGGTCACGGGAGGACCCTGACTTGAGGACCATTGAGTCCTCTCGTGACCATGGTTGCTGTAAAGGAGCCGAAACGTCGGTAACGTAAAAAAACGTATAATAAACGCGATAAAATCCGTGACATTGGTTTAATTTCAATGTGTAGTGTTCGCGTTAATATAAGTAATCAATAAGCATTATGATAAAAAATAGAATCAGAATATTTTTTGTTCACGTAGACCATTAAGTACAGTACTTATGAATCGTCAAAAGTTACAAATATTATGCTACTACTTCACCGCCCGTTGGGAATGCCGTTCCTATGGAGAAGAACGGGCGAGAAACTCCATGGTTGCTCTTTTTTAAAAAAGATCCTCCCATCCAGTCTAGGAGAAGACGCCATCCACAAGAAGCTGGAGGAGGAGGAAGCGAGGATAGAGCGAGACAGAGGCAGGGAGGGGACGTGGTACCACGAGGGTCCACCCGAGCTGAGGGAAGCGCGGCTGTGGATCGCACGATACTCGCTACCCAGAGCGAAAGAGAGGTATGTCTTTATTCTTTTTCAGGCGGTCACTTAGGGAGCGTTCAAGTATTACGTAACGAATTGGGGGTGGGGGGGGGGGGGCAAACAACCATAAAAATTGTGTAACGTAATACTTGAACGCTCCCTTACTACATAGACACTTGTTTTTTTTTTGTCTTTGCTGGAAATGCATTACAGCCCTAGCCCGGGGGAGCTCGGACGGTGAAGGAAAACAACGTGAGGAAACCTACATGTCTGAGAGAACCCCTCGATAGACGTGTGAAGTCCGCCAACCCGCACTGGGCCAGCGTGGTGGACTATGGCCTAATCCCCCTCGCATTGAGGGCAGGCCCGTGCACAGCAGTGGGACATTAAAAAAGTAGGCTGGAATGATTATTTATTATAAACAAAATGCGTATAATAATTCATGAAAAGATCGATGGAAAATTCCAACTATGGGAGGCCCATTTTTTTTTTTTTATTACATTATAGGCAAGTATTTGATCTCGATCTCACCTGATGGTAAGTGACGATCAGATCTACGATGGAGCATACTTGCCTAGGTAGGAAGGCGGCAGTAGATCGAGACGCTACATTCACTAGGCACATGCAGCGCAGCTGATCTGACCCGCCATCCATAAATGGCAACACCGAACATCATGCCGGAACACGGCTAGGCCGCTTGGCGACATGGCTTTGTTCAGTGGGTGGTGACTAGCCACGGCCGAAGCCTACCACCAGTAGAGTTGTCACCTGGTTGGCACCACCCAGGGTCACGTGTAGGGTGTCTCGAGGGTATTTAATTCTCCTACGGACGAAGGTGACTCGACCCCAGAATCACGAGTAGAATCCATCGCATCAGTAATGAAGCCACTTACACCATGAATACAAGAACTCGACATCAACCCTCGGGGCAAACCACCCGCCTGGCTGGAAGATGTTCCCTTGATGTTATGTTGTGATGGTGGTCAGGTTATCGAAGGCTCGCGAGGACCTGAAGCTGGCCGGCAGCGTCAGGGCGGCCGCCAAGCAGGAGTCGCAGAGGAAAGCCTCAGCGTTGTCTATATACTGCAGTCAGGTACGTATAGACGGCCTGATTAGCGCAGTGGTAGTGACTCTGCTTTCTGCGCCGAGGGTTCCGGTTGGAATCCTTGTAGGGACTCAAGCTTTGTGTGATGAGCACGAATGTTTGTACCCGAGTCGTGGATGTTTAATATGTATATAAGTGTTATATACTGAGTTCGCCCTCAGTCCATTGTACGGTACCCATAACACAAGCGTTAAGCTTACTGTGGGACCGTATAGTTGGTGTGTTCGTATGGCGATCTTTATTTATTTATTTATTTATTTATATATAGGCTGTAACAAATATAGTGTACAGAATCTGAATATTGGTATGGTACAGAAAAACGTTACGGCGTGTTACATGGGGGGAAGGGGGGCGTCAAAAATCTCCTAAAATTGCGTTACGTAATACTTACTTACTCCCTACAAAATGCTAGGCTACTACTTCACCGCCCGTTCGGAATGCCGTTCCTATGGAGAAGAACGAGCGAGAAACTCCATGGATGCTCTTTTTTTAAAAAGATCTTTTACATTTTTGAGCATGTAAAATATTTTAACAGATAAATCAGTAAGTTGTGTGGATCACGTTGATGTATAATATAATTGTGTTAATTATTGTTTTCTTATATTTACGCGAATACTACACATTGAAATAAAACTAATCTTAAGGATTTTATCGCGGTTTATTTTTGAATTTTAAGTTCCCGACAAACTATGACACTAGGACGTCAACCACCTCAGTCCTCCCGTGACCATGGTTGCTGCAAAGCAGCCGAAACATTGTCGGGAACGTCAAATTCAAAAATAAACCGCGATAAAATCTTTAAGATTAGTTTTATTTCAATGTGTTAATTATGTTTGATTATTTGTTATTAAACCAGCAAGTTATTTTAAAATTTAAATCATTCGGAATCGACACCAGAAACGGATTTGAAACTTTCCGATGTTAATGTCGCTCCGGACGAGCTTTCCGACGGAAACTTTTTGAAAAAAACGATTTGGTAATGCCATCAAGATACATCGAAGATAATCAAATTCGGAAATTTTAATAGCGATTGCGTTAATCCAGCTCGGCAGTTTTCGATTCCGTTTCCGATATCGATGTCGAATGGTTTAAAATAACCCCGCTGCTGGTTTAATAAGATATAACCAAACACCGTTTACACAATCTATACTTATATAATATTATAAATGTGAAAGTTTGGATGGATGGATGGATGGATGTTTGTTACTCTTTCACGCCAGAACCGCTGAACGGATCTGGATAAAATTTGGCACAGAGATAGATTATAGTCTGGAATAGCACATAGGCTACTTTTTATCCCGGTAAAATGTATGGTTCCCGTGGGATAGATTTGTTTTAATTTTTTATAGCGCAAAGGATCGACATGATTTTGTGCGCGGGTAACACCGCAGGGCGCAGCTAGTTATTTTATATATCAACGTGATCCATACAAACTATAGGAAAGTGTTAATTATTAAATGTTTAACAGATCGGAGACACGCGACCGATCAGCTTCTGCCGATTCAGCTCCGACAGCAAAATGCTGATCACGGCTAGTTGGTAAGTACAAAAAAATTACCAATAATAATAATGTAATAAAGAAGAAGAAAGACAAAAAAAGAAAGATCGAGAAAGCGCAGCACACCTCTCTATACACCTGAGCCGCTTGCGCCAGTGTTGCCGCCATCGTCTTACATGACGGCCTTTTTAGGAGGCCCACCGAGTCGCCACCTGCCAATAGTCATTAGATAAAAGCTGATCATGGAAGGTGTCCGCAACCCTTCCAATATTCCCATCCCATGTCCATCCAAACCTCAATCCATAGTCCTAATTATCTTTTAATATTCCTGCAATAGTTCCTCCGCCTGCTGAGCTCAATTCGCTGTTTATGCTATCATTGTCAGCAGTTGACCCCAGCAGGTGGCTGACATAACATTACCAATCTCAAAAAGGGCCTCTTCGTGTTGGACTTCTGCCCCCGCGCAAGCCTTCCAAAGATCCGGGTCCATTGCAAGACCTCAAGACACTGAGCACTTTCTGCGTAGATTGAACTGCAAACATCAACTAAATATGAGGGTACCCCGGTTCTAACTATGACACTAGGACGTCAACCACCTCAGTCCTCCCGTGACCATGGTCGCTGTAAAGCAGCCGAAACGTCGGGAACGTGAAAACATAAAATGAACGCGATAAAATCCGTAATATTAGTTGTATTACAATATTATATATTGTTTGCCAGGTCTGGCCTCAGCAAGGTATGGTCGGTACCTGACTGCACTCCCCTCCAGGTGCTGAAGGGGCACACCTGCAACGTCAGCTGCGCGACTTTCCACCCTAAAGCGACCATTCCCGACCATTTTAATAAAAAGGTGCGTTGACACTTGGAAGTGCGGTGTCCGAATCAGAATATAGACCAGGGGTTCTCAAACTTATTTTGTCAGCTGCCCACTTTGAGAAAGAATAATTTTTAGCGCCCCCTTTTTTTTCAGCTACTTAAAAGCCACTATAACTTGAAATTAAGTTAATTATTGTAAGCCTCTATCTACACATCACCCCCATTTTTTCTGGGTCTCTTACCGCCCGCCTTTAGGCTTGCAGCGCCCACAAGGGGGCGTTATCGCCCGCTTTGGCTGATATAGACCATTAAGTACAGTACTTATGAATCGTCAAAAGTTACAGAATACTAAGCTACTACTTCACCGCCCGTTCGGAATGCCGTTCCTATGGAGAAGAACGGGCGAGGACTCCATGGTTGCTCTTTGTTAAAAAGATCTTTTACAGTTTTGAGCAGTACATTGTTATGGGTATGTGAGAACAATGTAGGAACGGCTAATCAGACTTTAGCAGCTGGTCAAAAAAATAAGTACTAACTAATAAAAAAATATACTGTTTCAATAGATATTTCGTTATACTCAGGTGGCTGACGCCAAAGAAGCAGACGTCCAAGACTCCATGGACACCATAGAGGGAGGCTCCGAGGCTTGCACGATGGCCACGTGCGCGTACGACGGCACCGTCCACCTGTGGAACTTCATCAGGTAACCCATCTTTTTCCATACCTCGCGGTGCGGTGCATGTTTGACTTCGACCGTATCAAAATTTTGCCATCTCTCATTAGAACTGAATTATGGTTACCCGTTCACTTTGCTTACCATTTGAAAGGCTTGCCTATAGCTATAGGTAAGTTTGAATTCGGCTAAGTTAAACGCAAAACTCGATAAAACCCGTTCGAAAGGGTTCAAATTGGGGACAAATTTCGCGATTGCTAGTCAAAAGCCAGGAAACCATTGGGAAACCCCTTCGTAAGGGAGAGATACGTTATGAAGCCAGTATGAAGAAAAGTTGTAGCTTAGCATTTTGTAACTGTTTTGACGATTCACTAGTACTGTACATAATGGTTTACATGAATAACAATATTCTGATTCTGATTCTCCCCCCCCCCTCAGCGAGTCCCCGCTGGCCTCGCTGGAGGGGCACGAGCCGGCGCGCGTGGCCCGCGTGGCCTTCCACCCGTCGGGCCGGTTCCTCGGGGCCACGGTCTTTGACCACTCCTGGAGGCTCTGGGACCTGGACACAGGTAAGTGACGGACCTTTACGCCCGATATAACATCAGTTATCTATACATATAAATAAAATTGGAGTGTCTGTTTGTAATATTAAAATGACCGCTTTTCACTGAGTGCTTTTGGATGTATACACGGTACCTATAACCATAGAAGATTTTTTTTGGCTGAAATGGCTGGACCGATTTTGGCGAGACTTTGACTGGCAGACAGCTGATGTAACAAGGAGTAACTTAGGCTTTGAATTAGACTTTTAGATTTGAATTAATATAGTATGAATTAATATAATAAAGAGAATTTAAATGCTAGGCGTACGAAGTCGCGGGTAACAGCTAGTTTCAAAACTAAAAATAAAAATAAAAATCCTATAAGTAAATACAGTGTGATTCAGAAAGGGTGTACTAACCATTGAACCTGCTCTTCTATAGCGCATTTCTAAACGTTTGTTCAAGATAGAATTTTGATTTGTCAGTGAAAAACAAGAAACTTCCGAGCTGGGTTCAGTGTCTCCAACCATGCCGTAATTACGGTAGATCTACCGTAATTTTTCTAGATCTACCACCTACCGTAGACATGTTATTACGGTGACACATTCTACCGTAATTTCGTCCGTGTCCATATTTCTATAATGAACACTTGATTTAGCAAAATATTACTGCAACATTGGACATTGCAACGTAAAAAAAAAAGGTCATTCTGCTGCTTCTGTTTGGAAGAGCAGGGATGCGCAACGAAAAAAAAAATAAAAAAGGTCATTCTGCTACTTCTGTTTGGAAGAATGACCTTTTTTTTTTTTACGTTACACATCCCCACTGCATGGGTATTTTAGCTGCAAACACTGGTCTGCCGTAATTTTCCACCATCTACCGTATTTTGAGACCAGTCAACACCGTCATTTTGACAAAGAGAGTTGGAGACACTGGCTGGGTTACCGCAATCGCTATAAAAATTTCCGAATTTGATTATCTTCGATATATCTTGATGACGATACCAAATCGTTTTTTCAAAAAGTCTCCGTCGGAAAGCTCGTCTTTTTTTTTTATTTCATTATAGGCAAGTATTTGATCTCGATCTCACCTGCAGGGCTATTGGCTATCTTTTTGATGGTCAGTGACTATCAAGCTTCAGTTGTACACCGAACTTTGATGATAACTGAGAATTTCATAACATTGGTATTGCGTATCACATTGAGTGGATATCAAGTTACGATGACTAACGTGCGGGGACCGGTGCTCATCGTATCACCACTTGACGCCTCTATTTTTTATCGACTATTATACGGCTATGTTGAGTAACGCCTTTTAAGCGTTACAAGACTATATTGTAGAGAACATATCATATTAAGCGGTTTATATACAAATGACATGTGAAGCTGGCAGCAAATTCATTATTTTGTACAAGTTGTTTACTTCGATCGTCTAATGGGATTACTTAAATAATGTGTTTACGAGTTCGTGAAAATAAATTAAAGGTAAGTAAAACCACATAATTGCTAGGTTCCCAATCAAACGACAACGTTTTGCTAATAAATGTGAAAAATGTTATCAAAGTTTATTTTCATAGGGGATAAATTTCTTCTTCATAATCAGCTTAACAAAATAACACCGTTGTTTATAATGCAGGGTAAGATTAAGTTTATAATGATGTAAAATATCTACTTTTAAGATGCCGGCACGAAGAACAGTTTCCGTAAGGCAAATGGAACACAAGCAATGTGGAATTTGCGGAGTCCCATCGCGACGTAGCATTGGATCGCTTTCCGGGGGGGGGCCACAGGCAGTTCGAATTACCCGAGAAGCGTGGAACTCCGTAACGGTCCAACTAAACTCTGTGGCAGAGGGAAAACACCAGACCAATGGCGTAGAGTAAGTTAGCATCTTATATCCTCTATAAATACACCGTCATCTTAAAATATTACTTACCTAAAACATTTCAACTTCATCATAACTAATAATACCAGCAATTTTATTCTCATGAATTTTTTGTCACTTTATCCTTGGTCCCATTTCAATCCATAAAGATCACCCACTTAACCCAGACTCTCAAAACACTTCAGTACCAAAAAAAAAACACTTAGGATAAGTAGAACTATGTTAAAAAACATGTTATTTACAGGACATGCTCAGCGCTCCACCTCACCAGTCGAAGATTGAGGTCACAATGACATGCAGCCACAATGGAAGCGATGGTGGATTCAATGAAGGATATATGGGATGATGTACACAGTTATGTAGCTCGTATGGGTTGATGATTGACATAATTATGCTACAAATTCAAATAACAATTATTTTTATACATCAGATTATTTATTGCATTTTTTTTCAATGTTTCACAAACCAAATTGTAGTTGTAAGTACATTCACATAAAAAAACAATAAAAAATTGCTGTAACATAGTAAATAAAGTAAGATTAATAATTTAAAAAATAATAATACATTAAAATATGTTAATAACTTTAGACTTATTATTTGTGTAGGTAGTAAAATGTCATATTCCATAATCTTTGGACTAATATATCCCTAGAAATGTTTGGAATTGCCTCAATTCTTGCCAACTCTGAAGACTTGTCTCTGTTGGTCATTGTGAACATCATCAATATGAGGCTCAGGCATTGGAACATTTTGTGTATTGGCTATGTTATGAAGAACAACACCTTCATTCACTATCTTGGCTGCAGGGGCATTAATTCCAGACATATGAATCATGTGAAACACCACCAAATGATGCATCAACATGCATATTTAAATTAGCATCACAAATCTAAAACAAAAGTATTATTTTACTCAGTTGTTAAACACATGTAAGTATAAAGAGAGTAAAGAAAAAATATATGTAACCATAACCATATATGATATATGAAAATACCCTTCCTATACCCTCCCTCATATTTTAAATACTTTTAACAATAATCTAAATAGTAATAATTCTTACATTTAAAACATTCACAGAATGATAATTTTTCTTATTACAATATGCTTCCTCATGATCTATAGATCGGATTATTGCCACATGTGTAACATCAATACACCAAATAATGCCTGGAAATCGCATTTTTTTTTCATGAACCTGAAAACAACAATACAATAGGTCAATATAAAATATTTAAATATTAATATAATACTATTAAAATTAAAACATAATTAATAGTTTCACTTTCAAAATGATTTACGTTTCTTGCTGAGATGAAGGAAACCTTTATATACTTAAGAATTACTTCCCGTACATATTGCATCAGTAACTTCATGCAGACATTAAAAAATGTGGGCTGGGATATATTACATATAAATGAGGCACCTTCATTGCATTGGTAGGACCCATTGGCAATCAAAAACATGATTAAGTTTATCAATCTAAACATGTTGGTAATGATATTATTATATTTTTACACCAAAGATATTATTTTAGAAGATAATAGAATAGTACTTACTTAGTTCCTTGCGAATAGCTGTTTTTCGTCAAGCCTGTGGTAGGTATGGATTGAGTTCTTCCAAAACATGTTGGAATCTTTGGTGAAACAAAAAATTTGCAATAAACTCTCTCTCTGGCAACTGCAATGGATTACTAGCGTCGCGCAGACGGTGTCTCTTAATACGTAAAAGACTTTGTTTTCGCTCTTCTTCAGTAAATCCCAACAAAATCAGACGTGCCATTCGTCTATACACACGACACTTACTATAAAACACAACAAAAGTCGCAACTTTTACCCATTTTACTAAATTCTGGCTACGGTGATAATCAATAGAACTTCTAAAACACTGCCTTTGAGTAGTGTCTTTCACGAAAGTCATGACGATTTAAATTATTATTAATTTGATGTCCACTAAGCTTATACAATCGCAATCTTATAAGTATCGATACAAAAACATCTGTCAAAACGTGTTACGGTGGCTATCGCCGGTACTCGGTGCTCATGACGTCATCCCAGTTAGTCACTGAAGTTAGCCAATACGAAACTAGCTATTTGACAGTTAATCGTTGAAAACTTTGCTAAGTTATCTTCACTATGAGCTGTCAACTGAGATACGCAATAGGGCCGCTGATGGTAAGTGATGATGAGATCTACGATGGAGCATACTTGCCTAGGTAGGAAGGCGGCAGTAGATCGAGACGCTACATTCACTAGGCACATGCAGCGCAGCTGATGCCATCCATGAATGGCAACACCGAAAATCATGCCGGAACACGGCTAGGCCGCTTGGCGACATGGCTTTGTTCAGTGGGTGGTGACTAGCCACGGCCGAAGCCTACCACCAGTAGAGTTGTCACCTGGTTGGCACCACCCAAGGTCACGTGTAGGGTATCTCGAGGGTACTTAATTCTCCTACGGACGAAGGTGACTCGACCCCAAAATCGTCGCGAGCGACACCAACATCGGAAAGCTTCAAATCCGTTTCCGATGTCGATTCCGAATGATTTAAGTTAAACCCGCAGCTCGTCAAAGAGTGCGTACCGTTTTTTTCATATGCGTTTGGCAATTGTAATCTATCTCGCTCGCACAGTCTATGGTTACGTCAAGTAATTTTTTTTTATCTCGACTCGCAGCGACGGAGGTCCTACATCAGGAGGGGCACGCCAAGCCGGTGTACAGCATCGCCTTCCAAGATGACGGCTCCCTGGCTGTCACGGGGTGAGTACACACCGAGGACAGAGGGGGAGAGGGTCAGCTAGAGAGGGGAAGCGGGGTAGAGGGTCAGGGAGGGAGGAGGACAGGGTGAGGGGAGGGTCCGGGACGGAGGGGGCGGATAGTGTCAGGGAGGGGGGGAGAGGGTCAGGGAGGGGGGGAGAGGGTCAGGGAGGGAGGGAGTGGAGAGTGTCAGGGAGGGGGGTCAGGGAGGGAGGGTGTGGAGTGTCAGGGAGGGGGGGTAGGTCAGGGAGGGAGGGAGTGTAGTGTCAGGGAGGGGGATTGAGAGAGGAGGAGGTCAGGTGGGGGGTCAGGGAGGGAGGGGGAGTGGGACAGGGAGAGAGCCGGTGAGGGTCGTCAGGGAGGAAAGGGGTAAAGGGTGTAAGCACAATCAATTAAAGGCCAAATGTTGTAGCAGTGATAGCCAAGTTGGTAGAACGCTTGCCTCGGTAACTAGGATCGCAGGTTCTGGAATTTCATGTGTGAATCTCGTTTTCGACCACGATTATCACTTGCTGAACGGTGAAGGATACATCGCGAGGAAACCTGCATGTCTGAGAGAACCCCTCGAAAGACGTGTTAAGTCCGCCAACCCGCACTGGGCCAGCGTGGACTATGGCCTGATTCTCCTCGCATTTAGGGAAGGCCTGTGCCCAACACTGGGACATAAAAAAATGGGTGGTTTCGGATTCTTCTGCCTCATTCTTGTGCCCAATAAACTTTGGGCTTTAGGCGTGAATAATTGATGATTTACTAGCTGCGCCCCGCGGTGTTACCCGCGATTAAAAGTATGTCATTTTCGGACCCCTAAACTACCACTAGCTATGCAAAAAATCATATCGATCCTTTGCTCTATGAAAAATTAAAACAAATTCATCCCACGGGAACCATAAATTTTACCGGGATTATAAGTAGCCTGTTTGCTATTCCAGACTATAATCTATCTCTGTGCCAAACTTCATCCATCCGTTCAGCCGTTCTGGCGAGATTGAGTAACAAACATCCATCCATCCAAACTTTCACATTTATAGTATTAGTGTGATTTCAGTGGTATGGACGCGTTCGGCCGTGTCTGGGACCTCCGTACGGGGCGGTGCGTGATGTTCTTGGAGGGGCATCTGGGCCCCGTGCTGGGGGCCGACTGGTCCCCAGCTGGGCACCACCTGGCCACCGCCGCCGCCGACCATCAGGTCAGTACAGACTACCCGATTAACTCTGTTAGGTGGGAATTAAACTTATTTCACAGATTTTATCGCCTTTTTTATGTTTTTACGTTTCGGCTGCTTTACAGCGACCATGGTCGCGGGAGGACTGAGGTGGTTGACGTCCTAGTGTCATAGTTTGAACTGAGGTACCCTCATATTTAGTTGTCGCTCGCGGTCCGATCTACGCAGAAAGTGCTCACAGTGTCTTGAGGTCTTGCAACGGTGCGCTTGGTTTTGGATTTAATTATATTAATTACTGGATCCCAAGTCGGTGGTAGCGCCCAGCCATCTTCCCTATTGAAATTAGGATGTTTTTTTTAATTCAATGGCCTCGCGTATCATCCTTGGTCGTGATCGGTGTTCTTTTGCGAGGATCTGTGGTTGATCAAATCTGACATAATGGCGGGTGCGATCCTGTGTGTTCACAGATTGCTATGTGCTTTGCTATCAGCTATGTGTTCTTTTACCCCGGTTTTATTGATCTGATCTGTTAAAAATAAGCTTTGGCGGAAAAGGGGAGATCTTCCAGCCGGGCGGGTGGTACGCCCCGACGGTTATTGTCGGGGTCTTGTATATATGTTACTCGCTCCGAAAACTCTTATAGCGCGATTCAGGATTGTGATGACAATTGTCTATTGTTCTGAACGCGTCTGCAGCGCCATCTGTGTAGCTCGTTTGTGCAGTTGAAGTGGTCGCTACAAAGCGATAAATTCCGTATAATTTTAGTTTTATTTCAATGTTGTTGTAATCACGTGAATATATGAAATCAAAATGTAAAATGTTTTGCCTTTCGTTTCAGACAAAAATATGGGATTTAAGAAGACGCGCGTCCTTGTACACGATACCAGCGCACACGCATCTATTGAGCGGTGAGTAGATACTCGGTCCTAGTCCTAGACTAGGTCAGTAGGTACTAGGTCCTAGTCCTAGACTAGGTCAGTAGATACTAGGTCCTAGTCCTAGACTAGGTCAGTAGATACTAGGTCCTAGTCCTAGACTAGGTCAGTAGATACTAGATCCTAGTCCTAGACTAGGTCAGTAGATACTAGGTCCTAGTCCTAGACTAGGTCAGTAGATACTAGGTCCTAGTCCTAGACTAGGTCAGTAGATACTAGGTCCTAGTCCTAGACTAGGTCAGTAGATACTAGGTCCTAGTCCTAGACTAGGTCAGTAGATACTAGGTCCTAGTCCTAGACTAGGTCAGTAGATACTAGGTCCTAGTCCTAGACTAGGTCAGTAGATACTAGGTCCTAGTCCTAGACTAGGTCAGGAACTTGCTAGGTCCTGTTCACGCCGAACCATGTTTTTTTTGTACAAAATTTGTTGGTTTTTTTTATGTGGCATTAAAAAAAATACATACAACCCTAAATGTTCACCCTTCTATCACCACCCCCTATTTTTTATAGCGTATATTGTCTCGAATAGCTATTAAATGAACATGGGACAAAACCACTAAAAAAATAATTAATTTGCTTCTGAGGCGGTACGAAGTTCGCCGGGACAGCTAGTTTTTTTTTGTAAATTCGAAAAATTAGTTTTATTTATTTCAATGGTGTAGTATTCGCGTAAATATAAGACATCAACATATACTTTTTTTTTTGTTATTTTAAGTGAGTGAACAAAGACTATATTTTTTTTTTTCAGACGTCAGATATCAAAGGAGCCACGGCCACTTTCTGCTGACATCATCGTACGATAAAACGGCCAAGCTATGGTCGAATCCGGCTTGGCATCCGCTCCGAACACTCTCCGGGCACGACAACAAGGTGATTTAACGACGTCACCTTCGTCCGTAGGAGAATTACATACCCTCGAGATACCCTACACGTGACCCTGGGTGCTGCCAACCAGGTGACAACTCTACTGGTGGTAGGCTTCGGCCGTGGCTAGTCACCACCCACTGAACAAAGCCATGTCGCCAAGCGGCCTAGCCGTGTTCCGGCATGATGTTCGGTGTTGCCATTCATGGATGGCGGGTCAGATCAGCTGCGCTGCATGTGCCTAGTGAATGTAGCGTCTCGATCTACTGCCGCCTTCCTACCTAGGGAAGTATGCTCCATCGTAGATCTCATCGTCACTTACCATCAGGTGAGATCGAGATCAAATACTTGCCTATAATGTAATAAAAAAAAAATAAAAAAAAGTAACACCCGCACTGATATAGTTTCGCATTTACAAATTTCACTTAATACACTCGCAGGGCGCAACCTCGAACGCGAGGATAAAGATGGAATTAAACAATTATACTCGTACAAAGTTGTATCCAACAAAGAGCAGAGTTTGTATTTGAATATCCTCAGTAAAAGCCAATATACTGGTGAACAAGTTGTTCAACATGTTGCCAGCAGTGGCAGGCGATACAGTGGTGTAACATGCAATGTTGCAAATGCGACAGGTCACTCGCTCCGCCCGTGGTAAACACGTAGGGCGTCCTAATCCAATATAAATGTGGGGCTTCGATGACGCCGACGATTTATCGACTTATTCGCGATAATAAATAACATATTCTGTACTTCAGTCGCGTATCAATATAATGTAGCTAAGTAATGGTGTTCTACTCGTTATCTGACGTTGCTAGCAGTCGACACACAACCATTGACACTGAAATGAGACTCCATCGAGACGACATTAAAGTTTCAGCAGAATAGCCAATCGGTCACAGTCGTAATGGAACCTCAATAGTGTGTCGCTGTAATGGCAATTGTACTTCATTTTATTTAAATTAGCAGAATTGGGCCCCAGGTTTCGTTACGTCTTCGCTAACACCCTGTATATGTGGGGCCGGGGTCGGGGTGGCGTCTTGAAATTAAAGTCTGATTGCTTGATAACTTCTTGATTTTATTAAATTCACACTTTTTATTAAATGTAACGTCTTGTTCGTCTTCCATCTCTCTCTCTCTCTCTCTGACTATCCATCCGTCCCTTTCACTCCTAACGTTTCAAAGTCAAGTCAAAGTCAAATCTTTTATTTCGTATAGGCCTTACAAATTGTCATTACATTTTTTTTTTCTTAAGTCTACAACCGGATCGGAATCGGTTCATTTCACGTTCATCATCTTGCTAACCATTCTTACTACGCATACATCTTACGTTCCGTTCCTACATATATGTGGTGTTTCAGGTGATGAGCGCTGACATATCGTACGACAACAAGTACATCGCGACGTGCTCCTACGACCGGACTTTCAAACTGTGGGCCCCGGACCTAGCTTAACGATATACTTAAATTAAATTAAAGAATTATTGTATAATCAACTTGTTTTGACTAACGGTTCACCCTGTATAAAGGAGCGTTCAAGTATTACGTAACAACATTTTTGGACATTTTTGACCCCCCCCCCCCCCCCCCTCCCCGCCATGTACCGCGCCGTAACCCCCTCTTGTAAAAGGTAGTCTCTACGCGACCGTTCTGAAGGGTTACAAATTATGTAACGCGTAGTACAACCCCCCCATCCCGTAACGCATCGTAACGTTTCAGAAGCCCCCCCCCCCCAATTCGTACGTAATACTTGAACACTCCACCGTAATACTTGGCACCCGTACCTGACAGTAGTAAAGCCTGACGAACCAACTGTACGGTCCCAAACAAAGCGACGCTTGTATTATGGGTACCGTACAATGGACTGGGAGCGAACCCAGTATATAATACTTATATAAGGTGTAACAATAAAGTATACATCGCTTCACTGATTGAGGGGTTGGGGGGTATTTTACTTGGGCCTAGCCTCGGGACCTGTGCATATGCTCGAAAACTGAAATAATTTATATTGACACTGGCAAAATACCTAAGGTGATGCCAAATTTAAAAAAAACTAGTCTTCGATTTGCCACCAAAACGCCATAGACAAAAAGTATGGTATTGGTGTTGTAGAGAAAAAATAAATAAAAATATAACATTTATTTAAGGTGGAAGCTCAGGGTCAGGGCGCGAAATTCAAAATGTCAATGGATTTTATTTTTTTACGATAAATTTAGACATCTTTACGACGTAATTTAGTGTTTTGCGATATTAGCATTCTGTAATGGATGTCTCGATGTATTAAGTTTGCTTAACCCTTAAATGCATGATTTTATTTTTAGACCGAGAAAAAATATATTTTGGAGCCATGAATATGCTGATTTAGGGAAAAATAATAAAAAAAATAGTTTTTTTTATTTTCATAGCTATTTTTATTAAAAACCATTTGTTGCAGAACTACAACACTATGCACTCACTAGACAATAACTACATATGAAAATTTTTAAAACAATTTTTGGTTGTGGTAAGACAAAGAGCTACTCCACACTTCTCACACCTGTTTTGCGTGTATCCCTTGCATCCAGGCATTTTGCATCTGCTGCGAACACAATTACCAGGCCAGTGACCCACATTATCAGTCCTTATGTCCTTAGGAGGAATATGTTGAGCTGGTCCTCTCCTTTTTTTTGCTTGTATTTCCATTTCAACACTGTTGCTGGTACTTGGCCTTCCTCTTTTGTTGCAGAGTTCAAATGAGTTATTTACTTTGGCTAATACCTCAGCTAGTTCCAGTCTATAGTTACATAGGTTTAGAACTGATGAATTGGCTTCAGTTGTTTTTAAATTTTTATACACAAGCCAAGAATTTATTACCGTCATGTCCAATAAGTGGTAAAAGATACGAAGATACCACTTTCGGCTTCTCATTGCAATTCGGTACCTCCCAATAAAGCTCCTCACCATCCATACCATACGAGTCCTCTCATAGTTGCTCGGCGACTAGCTTGACTTGTTGAGGGGAATGGAACCTGTGGCACTTGATCATTTGCTGTAGCTTCATTTATCAATGGCGGGTCTCCTGCCATGAATGGATCATTATCGGGGTCATCATTTTCCTCTTCTAATGGACTCTCAAGATCGTGAAGCAAATCGTCTCTATTTTCATAAAAATTCTCATTACCTTCTGTATCCGAGTCCTCAAGATCATCTTCCGAAATCTCTCCATCATTTATTAGAGCTAAATACTCTTCTATTTGCTTTTGATTCAAGTATGGCATCTGAAAACCAATAAAAGTGATAGTTAGTAACTAAACAGGGACATTTTCTAGTAAATGCATATTGTTGCAGATTTACAACAACAAAATAAACAAAATTTCCGAACACACCAAAAGTTTTTTTATAACTTATAAATTGTACTGAAAAGAAGATGAATTATTACGTAAAATAACTAATTTTGTTTGAACGTACCTTCGAAAACCAAATAATTACACTGCAAAGCAAATACACAATTTTCATCCGCTCCAAAATTACGATCGGCTTTGATTTGTCAAAATCAATTTAAATTTGACAGTCGTGAAGAAAAAAAGTGTGTTGCCACTCGATTAAATATATCACCATGATAGTAATAATCCTGCAACAGCATGCATTGAACTCATACTAATAATTTTATGGTCGTTTGAATGGTATGTTGCAGTTTTACTACTTTATGCATTTAAGGGTTAAAAAAATACGCATTCACATTTTGAATTTCGCGCCCTGACCCTGAGCTTCCCCCTTAATAAATTAGATTAATTTGCAAGCGGTGCCAATCTATTGGTGACGCCCGAAGTCACGTCTCACGCGGAATCTAAAAGATGGCGCTGTTGACGAGACATCTATCAGTTTACAAATATAATCGTGGGAGGCTGTGGCTCCCAAATCTTGCCGTTTTCTCGATACGAGCAATTAGTGGTGATACGATGAAGTTCTTCTGGTATTGGTGATGTCAGGTATGATGAAAGATAATAGTGTAATGAGGTAGTTACGCTGTAACCTATAACCAATGAATTTTTGGCGGAAAAGGGAAGATCTTCCAGCCAGGCTGGTGGTATGCTAGGCGGGTCTTGTCGGGATCTTGTATATATGTTGCGTGCTCCGAAAACTCTCATAGCGCGTTGCAGGGTTGTATGGAGAATTGTCATTTGTTCTGAATGCCCGTCTGCAGCGCCATCTGTGTAGCTTGTGGCGAGGTTGAAGTGGTCGCTACAAATTATTCATTTTTCTCACAGCCCCTGAAACAAAGAAATGGTTAATATAAATCATTCTATTCAGGAGAAGGAAGAAAAAATCTAAAAACCTGAATGTGTAATAAAAAAACGGACTGCGTAAAAAAAATAAAAACTAATCTTGTAGCGACTTCAACAATTGGGACTCATTACTGGGAACATTTGGTCCCGACTGTCGAACTACTGACTACTGGATTTGTTTATTTCATTTCAGTTTTAGCGGCAACGGAAAGATCTTCTTTGACGGCCTGTTTAGCGCAGTGGTAGTGACTCTGCTTTCTGCGCCGAGGGTCCCGGGTTCGAATCCTGGTAGGGACATAAGCTTTGTGTGATGAGCACGAATGTTTGTACCCGAGTCATGGATGTTTAATATGTATATAAGTATTATATACTGAGTTCGCCCTCAGTCCATTGCACGGTACCCACAACACAAGCTGTAAGCTTAAAGTGGGACCGTATACCTAGTTGGTGTGTTCGTATGGCGATATTTATTTATTACTAGCTGTTGCCCGCGACTTCGTCCGCGTGGTATTTAACAACGTCTCAACCGTTGGCAACAGCCTGCTCGCGTTCTGATCCCGCGGGACGCATTGCAGATTGTTGCTATCAAACTTAACCAGGCGCAGCGCTGCAACATCGGTTTTAATTTTTTTTCGAGAGATCCTATTTTTTTTCTAAAATAAAAGTAGCCTGAGTTACTCCTTGTTACATCAGCTATCTGCCAGTGAAATTCCCGTCAAAATCGGTCCAGCCATTTCAGAGATTACCCGGAACAAACAGACAGACAGACAGACAGACAGACAGACGGACAGACAGACGGACAGACAGACGGACAGACAGACAGACAGACAAAAATTGTAAAAAATGTTGTTTCGGTATAGGTAACGTGTATACATCCAAATGAACTTAGTAAAAAGCGGTTATTTTAATATTACAAACAGACACTCCAATTTTATTTATATGTATAGATTATTTATTCTCTTCCAGCCAGACGGGTGGTATGGCTGGCGGGGCCGCCGCTGTATATTACAAACTCTCATAGCGCGTTTCAGGATTGTATGGAGAATTGTCAATTGTTCTGAATGTCGTCTGCAGCGCCATCTGTGAACAGGTACCTTCTACGCAAGTATGCTACATCGTAGATCTCATCGTCACTCACCATCAGGTGAGATCGAGATCAAATACTTGCCTATGTCGTAATAAAAAAAAAAAAAAAACCTGTGTATCTTGTGGCGCGGTGGAAGAGGTGGCTGCACTCTTACGCGTCCGGTTTTTTTTTTTTTTTTTTTTAATTATCATTTCTCAAGTTTGTAAGATGAGAGATTATATAATAACATTATTATAAGTTTAGCGGAAAAGGGAAGATCTTCCAGCCAGGCGGGTGGTATGGCTGGCGGGGCGGCCGCTATGCCCCGACGGTTATTGTCGGGATCTTGTATATATGCTACTTGCTCCGAAAACTCTGATAGCGCGATTCAGGATTGTGACGTCACTTGTCTATTGTTCTGAATGCGTCTGTAGTGCCATCTGCGTAGCTTGTGGTGCGGTTGAAGTAGTCGCTACAGTACTCCCCCCCCAAGACCGGAGGTCGATATCTTTGAGTGGCAGCGTCTTGCGTGCAAGGGCCAGGAAGCTAGCTCGAAGGTCTGCAGTGAGTCGAGACCGAGCTGTGCGCGTCGCAGAACCAGGAGCGCGGTGAGTCGGCTGTGATGGTCCTGAGTGACGACTGGCTTGCTGTGGGACTGACTGCTTGCTTGTTGGATGCCGATGTCGCTACATAAGTATTGAGAATGTATGTGAATATCGCTCCGAGGATTAGATTCGTTATTGTACCTTCTCCTAGTTTTAATGCATTTAATTTTCAACTGTTGGTCGCTGGGCACCCCGTGGACATTCGCCAGATGTTTCCTCACAGACAACGGGCGTTTGTACCTGAAACATACAAAAAAAAATTATCACCAGACGACCACACCTACCGGTACGGTCCCAAACCAAGCAACGCTTGCATTACGGGTACCGTACAATGGACTGAGGGCGAACTTATTAACCGACTTAAAAAAGAAGGAGGTTTTCATTTCGGTTGTATTTTTTTCATCATGGATCATGTCATATCATTTTCGTCATGGATGTTTAATATCTATCAAAAAAAAAATTACGTACTCGAGAGTACGAACATTTTTACTCATCCCATAGCCTGGGGGGGTTCAGGGTTCAACCTCTCAGGCATATTTAGGGGAGGGGGGTTGAACGGACACCCATCCGAAATGGCTGAGACAACCCATCGTTTTAAACATAGGTACATTCTTCTCTGATCTATCTCGACCCCCCCCCCCACCCCCCAAGTGAATTCCTCGCTACAACCTTGCATCCAACTGGTCTACCAACTTAGCCAATAAACATATACAAAAAACCTGCACTTCTTTAGGTAAAACAACATATTTTGTATTGTTTTTGGGTGTATTTTTTTGTTTTGATGCTGGCAACCCTGCAACATACTCACGTCTCCGGGCACAGGTAGCACAGGTACGTGTATATCATGAGGTGCACCTTGTTCTGATGGCCGCACAGCTCCGAGCGGCTGCGAAACATCGCCGGGCATCTGTCACACTGTACGACAATTCGTTACTTGATTTAAACGGTTGAGGCTAAAATTAATACCATCCCTAGGAACGCATTTTATTTTAATATTTAAGTTTACTTGCACCCACCATTGCATTAATGGATGTTACTGGCACCTATAAATACAATAATCAAGGTTAATCGCATCCATAATTTCAATATCAAAGGTTAATCGCACCCATTATTGCAATAGTCAAGGTTAATCGCACCCGTTATTGCAATAGTCAAGGTTAATCGCACCCATCATAGTGTAGCGACTACTTCAACCGCACCACAAGCTACGCAGATGGCACTGCAGACGCATTCAGAACAAAGAGAATTGACGTCACAATCCTGAAACGTGCTATAAGAGTTTTCGGAGCAAGTAACATATATACAAGATCCCATGTAACTTGCACTTATAATGGCAATAATTAACGTTAATCGCACCCATAATTTCAATACACAATGTTACTTATACTCAAAATTACAAGTCACTATAATCTGGGTGTTTTCAAGTCGAGAGCGAACAGGTACCTTCTAGGCGAGTATGCTCCATCGTAGATCTCATCGTCACTCACCATCAGGTGAGATCGAGATCAAATACTTACTTGCCTATCTATACATATAAATAAAATTGGAGTGTCTGTTTGTAATATTAAAATAACCGCTTTTTACTAAATGCATTTGGATGTATACACGTTACCTATACCGAAACAACATTTTTTAGAATGTTTGTCTGTCTGTCTGTCTGTTTGTTCCGGCTAATCTCTGAAATGGCTGGACCGATTTTGACGGGAATTTCACTGGCAGATAGCTGATGTAACAAGGAGCAACTTAGGCTACTTTTATTTTAGAAAAAAAATAGGATCTCACGAAAAAAGTTAAAACCAATGTTGCAGCGCAGCGACTGATTAAGTTTGATAGCAACAACCTGCAATGCGTCCCGCGGGCTCAGAACGCGCGAGCAGGCTGTTGCCAACGGTTGTGTCTTTGTTAAATACCACGCGGACGAAGTCGCGGGCAACAGCTAGTAAAAAAATGAAATAGATGGTCACCTGTAAGTTGCGCACCCCGAAGTGCTTGCGCATGTGCTGCATGATGTTCGCGCGCATGCGGAAGGTCAGGCCGCACTCGTCGCACACGTACGGGCGCTCGCCCGTGTGCTCGGCGCGCTCGTGGTTCTACAAACACATGCTCATCACTAGAAAACTAACCCCCAAATTTGTAGACAGTTATAATGGCGTTATAACGACCTTTTTAGAGGAAGAAGTGCGTCATAATGGCTTTATAATCCACTAGCTGCGCCCCGCGGTGTTAGCCGCGTATAAAAAGTATGTCTATCCAATAGGAACCGTGCATTTTTCCGGGATAAAAATTAGCCTATGTCATTTTCTGACACCTAAACTACCACTTCGTATGCAAAAAAAACATGTCGATCCTTTGCTGTATGAAAAATTTAAACAAATCTATCCCACGGGAACCATACATTTTACCGGGATAAAAAGTAGGTCTGAAGGTCCACGGCTCTGTAAGGTGACTGGGTGCAATCCTGCACCCTATACTTGTGACCTCATATGATGGGTGCTGTCCTGTCACGAGCTCGCCTGCAGGGTCTGAGGGTCCACGGCTCTGTAAGGTGACTGGGTGCAATCCTGCACCCTATACTTGTGACCTCATATGATGGGTGCTGTCCTGTCACGAGCTCACCTGCAGGGTCTGAAGGTCCACGGCTCTGTAAGGTGACTGGGTGCAATCCTGCACCCTATACTTGTGACCTCATATGATGGGTGCTATCCTGTCACGAGCTCACCTGCAGGGTCTGAGGGTCCACGGCTCTGTAAGGTGACTGGGTGCAATCCTGCACCCTATACTTGTGACCTCATATGATGGGTGATGTCCTGTCAGGAGCTCACCTGCAGGGTCTGGGGGTCCACGGCTCTGTAGGGACACTGGGTGCAAGCCAGCCGCTTGGTGCGTCCATGCATGCGCTGCTGGTGGTACCGCATGTGACTCCTGGTCGCGAACTTCTTGCCGCACTCCTGCGCACGTGAAAGGAAACTCTCCGATCGTTTTACGGTTCCACAATACAGATAGTCTAGTAAATTATTCATACAGATTTGATAACATTTGAAATGGTTTTTTTTGTATTGATCCCCTCTCGTTTGGAGGGGAGGCCCGTGCCCAAAGGTGGCATGTATAATGTTAATGTAATGATTACGGATATGTATCTTGAAACGTGCGCGAGATTCTGACAACTTATGATCAATTAAAATGGCATTTTAAGGTTAGCTGTACCGAAAAACATCGTACCGCCTCGGAATCAAATGTATGAGAAAAATAATTAACTTTATTATTAATCTTTTCATAGTAATTCTGCTTCGGTTTGTACAGAAATGGGCCCCAAGTCTGCTAACACAATCGATTCATAATCGAATAGCAACCGCATAGTAACTGTCACTTTTGTTTGACACATATTGTACGGGATATCTGTCCAAAGTGACAGTTACTATGCGGTTGCTGTTCGATTATGAATCGATTGTGTTAGCAGACGTGGAGCCCCGCTAAGTTGTGTGGACGATCACCTCGTCATATCCATTTTATTTCATCGCATCTCATTTCGTAAAGAAAGTAGAAAAAGATTATGAATCGATTGTGTTAGTAGATTTGGGACAGTCTTGCTTCTGTGTAAACTTATCTACCAGATCTTTTTTATCTCCCGCTTTGCAATGGAGGGAAGTGGATAATTAAATTAATTTCGTGTGGGTTCCAAGACAATTAACTGTATCCCGGGACTCGCCGAGGGTCACACCTCGGTGTCATCATGGGACACCACTGTAGATCCTGGCTTACAGGAGTAGCAGTGGTGGGAGTGTGGCGGGCCTAGTCCCATAAAAAAAAGACTTGGGGACATTCGGCTGCAACCATGCGCATGTAATCTCGTCACGAATCGTTGAACGCACCCACCTCGCAAGTGTTCTCCAATTCGAAATGCGTCTTCGCGTGGCATTTGAAATTCTGCACGTTCCGAACAACACTCTCGCAGATGCGACATTTAATCGGTCCCAGTTTGTTGTACGGAGTCACGGCCAGCGACATCAGCTTGCTTTCCTGCTCCTGCAATGACGGAGGACCTCTGATGTCGGTTCGGACAATTAATGTCCGGATCAACAACTATTGTCGGTTCCGACAATTATTGTCCGGATCGACAACTATTGTCGGTTCCGACTATTATTGTCCGAATCGAAAATTAATGACGGTTCCGACAATTATTGTCCGGATCGACAACTAATGTCGGTTCCGACAATTACTGTCCGGATCGACAACTAATGTCGGTTCCGACAATTATTGTCCGGATCGACAAATAATGTCGGTTCCGACCATTTCTGTCCAGATTGACAACTAATGTCGGTTCCGACAACTTATGTCGTTTCCGCCAACTCTAGTCAGTTTTTTTTTATGAAATAGAATCCTCATACCTTTGACGTCACTTTTCTCTTCTCCCTCTGCAATAGCTCTTGCTCCCTCATATGCTCGTTGTTGACTTCTGTGCTCTCCTCTCCCACGTATTTAAACTCTTCAAAGTCGGAACTGTCACTCTTCACGTCATGCAAGTGTGAGCTGCCGCTGGATTCAAAGTCTTCGATGCGGACCGTACTGACTGGCTTCTCGGATACGTTACTTATTTCAAATCCGTCTGTGGAAATAGCAACGATTGTATAGACTTAGATATATATTTTAGTGAGTGAGTGAGAGAGAATGAGATGGAAGATGAACAAAGGTCGCACAGAAACACGAATGCAGCGCGCGCGGGCGCACAACACAGGCTGAAATAACAAACGGGATAGCTGGTGACCTGGCAACCCTGGGTGTCACCCATATCACTATGTGGGTCATGGACTGCAAAAGCCATATACCCCATGCACCCCTGACATAGAGAAAGGATGAACCATTACGAAAAAGATGCAGTATCAGCTGTCTCTTTTCCCTATAGTCCTGTCCCCCTCTGTTGTGCATGAGATAAGGCAGTAGGTTATGATTCATGTGATGCATACCTAGACAATCTTTCATTAAGTCCTCATCGTTGCTAGATTCAAAATCTTCAATTGAAACACTGTATTTATAATCTGAATTATTTCTACCATATTTCTTTAACCAATATTTCCCTCTTCTTTTTATCACCTTATCGTGTTTTAATTTCGCATTTTTATATTTTCTACCATGTTCCAAATTTGAAGTTTTAATGTTTTTTAATTTTCTACTGCGTTCCGAATTCAAATTCTTCAGCTTTTTGTATGGTGCTCCATGCTCCACATTCAAAATTACATTTTTATTTTTCTCATGTTCCGATTTCGAATTGTTAATTGCTGTATGCTCTGCATCATTCTGAATTTGAATCAACATATAACCGTTTTCTTCGTGTTCCACGTTTGAATTCAACTCATTGCTC
This sequence comes from Pheosia tremula, assembly GCA_905333125.1. NCBI lineage: Eukaryota > Metazoa > Arthropoda > Insecta > Lepidoptera > Notodontidae > Pheosia > Pheosia tremula. The sequence continues at coordinate 628,420 of HG995425.1, read as the reverse complement.
AATTTAACTTGCCGTCCAGTTGTTTGCTGATCGAGAGAAGCTATATAATACTCTGTATTTTGTTCATTTTTTACACAATCATCATCAATCTCTTTTTTTATATTGCTTGTTATTGTTTTTTTTAGCGTTTCATGGGACTTCGAACTCTGCTCTCTCAGTTTTAAGGCAGATTGAATGAGACTGGTGCAGGACTTACATATTAGTTGTGGGAGGCCATCATTCAATTCAATCTGGAAAAGTAACATCACCAATTTTTTATGAACTAAGTATTTATTGTTGTACTTAAAGACTTGTTTACTGAAAGATTTTCTATAAAATTTATATATATTAACGGAAGGAATAATTTCGGAGCCGATAGGCTTATACTTACTGCTACTATACCTACTACTGCGACTTAATTCAAAGAAAATTGAACGACAACTTTGTTTTTTATAATTAAATCGCGATACCAAAATTATCTAACAAATCTGAGTACCGTAGACATGGGGTCGCGTCAAAACATCAACAAAACAAGGAATAAGGAACTTACTTATCAATAATAATGATTAAATCTAGATAATAACTGCTTTGTTAAACTGTATAGTAGATTATATCGGAAATAACTGAGAATTAGGTATGTTATAAGCGTAAACTAAAAGGTTTGTTTACCTGCACACCTGTCAATATGTACAGCTGTTTAGTTCGCGAGCTCACAAGAGTATTATCGGAAAATATCGGTTTGAGATCGTTTTCCGATAAACAAGTTCGACACAGAGACATTTTAATTTATATTGTGTTTCTTTTTATAGAAACAAAATTGTATGTGATAAAATGATAGTAAAATCATAAACCCATAAGTATAGTTTATGAAGAATGTTACGAATATTTTTGGTTTTATATTTATTTATTTATTTATTTATTTAGAGTTGCCAACAGAGTTTACAATAGTACATGTTATATAGTAAAAAAAAAAATGAGTGATATTAGATAATTGCGACTCTAATAACAGTAACTCTAATAATATATTGTTTTAATTCTTCGATTGAAAATTATTATTCTCCACTAAATAGTTGCGTACCGAAGTGATGAAAATTAAATACAAATGGTTTTAATGTGCTATTTAATTAAACTGATAAATATTCACAGAACAAAATGAGGTATAGTGTTTAAACAGTATTTGTAAACAGAACGCGTAACGTCATAGTGACGTTTGTGGGGCTGCCATATTTTGTGGTAATTATCCGTAAATGTTCCAAATTTATGCTAATTATAGAAGTACTTCGTTTTTTTTTAATTTATGAAAAAATACTTAAATTTTCGCAGACAATATTTTACATATTTTATGCATTATCATTGTTATATTGCTTTTATAAATTTAGTACTAAAATAAATTACACTTACTAAAATATATTTTACCCTTAGTTAATGGTATGAAGAATAAAGTTATCTTGGCAATAAAACCGGTTATTTCATAGTGAAGTGACTTAATATTCTAAATCGATTTTCAAATATCGATTTGCTTTCCAACTACATTTATGTATACAGTACCGGCACGAGACGTGACGGTTCTCATCAAGCCCCCCTTGCACGGGATACTAGATCTATCTAGTGAAAGGGCCTATTGCGCAAGGTAGTGCTAGGTAGATAGCATTTATTTGATTGATTTGGCGAGTGTGTGCACACATATATTATGCGTGTCTACCATTTATGCTTGCGGTATCTGTAATTAATCCATATTAATTCCTTTTCAAACATTTAATTCTATTATTTTATACTAACATACATATTTTCTGCCTCAGCGTCGATGGTTATCATGTTATATAAGGGCTAATAATTATTTAGGCAATGACTCATTCCAATTTAAAAATATAGCTCATCGTATACCAATGATTTTGTCAACGATAAAGTTATAGAAGAAGAAGATAAAAAAATAAGTCATAAAAATAAATAATTATTCTTGAATGTTAATAATCTGTTGAAAATTACTTAAAATATTTATAAATCAGTTTAATAATCGATTCAAAGTCTAATTACACCCATCCCTACCGGCCGCAAATGTCATTATGTCATTGACATCGATGTCTGCCGAGCTGCCGATTGCACAGCCTCGTTCGGGGCGCTTCGCAATAAAAAGCTCGCAAGGCAGCCCGGGGCCCGTTAATCGAGTTACATCCTCCTCAACATTTGGCCGCCACATGTTACGATCCCGGTGCATCGTTTATCATTAAAAAAAAGTACAACTGCCGCATTGATAGCATCTACGATTGCGATCATAAATTAAAAAACACGCAAAACTAATTAGTAATATCGTGTTTATGCTCGATTGTATCGTGCTGAACGCTTCCGCGACGACGTACGTGTGCATTTGAGTGTTAAATATCAAAAGGGAAACATGGTTGTTGAGAGAATTTGTTGTTTGGGGGCTGGATACGTTGGGGGTCCAACTTGCAGCGTTATTGCACTGAAATGTCCGAATATTAAGGTGACGGTGTGTGACAAGAGCATTGATCGTATTAACCAGTGGAACTCGGATAAGTTGCCGATCTACGAGCCAGGCTTGGACGACGTAGTGAAGCAGTGTCGAGGTAGGAACCTATTCTTTACAACCGACATCGCTAAAGGCATTCGAGAGGCCGACTTAATATTTATATCAGTCAATACGCCTACCAAAACTTTCGGCAATGGCAAAGGGAGGGCCGCTGACCTGAAATATGTGGAGAGTGCTGCCCGAATGATCGCCGACCTGGCAACTAGCAACAAAATAGTTGTTGAAAAGAGTACGGTGCCTGTAAAAGCTGCTGAAATTATCATGAAAATACTGAGAGCTAACACTAAGCCGGGTGTTGAGTACCAGATTCTCTCGAACCCTGAGTTTTTGGCCGAAGGAACTGCCATTGTGGACTTAGTTGAAGCCGAACGGGTTTTAATCGGTGGTGAGGAGACACCGGACGGACAGAAGGCAATCCAAGAGCTATGTTGGGTCTATGAACATTGGATACCAGCTAAGAATATCCTAACAACCAACACTTGGAGTTCCGAGCTCTCTAAGTTAGCCGCTAACGCGTTTTTAGCTCAACGTATATCAAGCATCAATTCTTTGTCTGCGGTGTGTGAGGCGACCGGAGCTGATGTATCAGAGGTAGCTCGAGCAGTCGGCAGAGACTCGCGTATCGGCCCAAAGTTCCTTGAAGCCAGCATAGGTTTCGGGGGCAGTTGCTTCCAAAAAGACATATTAAATCTAATATATCTATGCGAATGCTTGAACCTACCTGAAGTGGCCGCATACTGGCAGCAAGTACTTAGCTTGAATGACTATCAAAAAACACGATTCACACGCAAAGTCATCGAATCATTATTCAACACAGTCACAGACAAAAACATAGCTGTATTAGGCTTCTCGTTCAAGAAAAATACTGGTGACACCCGAGAATCCCCGGCCATTCACGTTTCAAAGACATTACTAGATGAAGGAGCTAAGTTGAACATCTACGATCCAAAAGTGGAGCCTGAACAAATAATATTTGAACTGACGAGTCCGTATTTAACATCCGAACCAGAAGTTGTCAAACGTAACGTGGAAATACATGATACAGCGTACTCAGCAGTGACGGGGGCCCATGCCATAGTCCTATGCACCGAATGGGATGAGTTCAAGGAGTTAGACTTTAAGAAAATCTACGAGGTGATGATGAAGCCTGCTTATATATTCGATGGGAGGAAGATATTGGATCACGAGGCTCTGCAGAGCATAGGGTTCCATGTGCAGACTATTGGGAAGCGGTTGAGCAGGACGGGCAGTATCAGAGCGCAGGGGAGTCAAACTATGCCATAAGTGTGAGTATTCTTATCATTAAAGCTTATTTCGAATGCGTGCGCGCAGCCGTGAATTTTAATCTGCTGCTTAACCAGCAACCGTAATGACGTGATGTATATGTATCTATTTAGGCAGTGCCGCTTTTAGCGAACACGGGGCTTTTAAATTGGGATTAGGCCCGCCACACACTCCCACCACGGCTACTCCTGTAAGCCAGGATCTACAGTGGTGTCCAATGAAGACGCCGAGATTTGACCCTCGCCGAGCCCCGGGATAAAGTTAAACACGAGCACGGGGCCTGTAGAAAATGTGCGGGCCTCGGCCATCGGTACATTTTACCGGGATAAAAAGTAGCGGGATGTGCTATTCCAGACTATAATCTCTGTGCCAAATTTCATCTAGATCCGTTCCGTCGTTCTGGCGGGATTGAGTAACAAACATCTATCCATCCATCCAAACAGTCATATTTATAAAATTAGTGGGATTAGTGGGATATATTATATATAGTGGAATAGATTTATATACTGGGTTCGCCAGTCCATTGTACGGTACCCATAATACAAGCGTCGCTTAGTATGGGACAGTAAAGTTGGCGTGTTCGTCTGGCGATATTTATTATATCTCGCACCACACGGGCTATACCCGGATCTTTGGTAGGCTTGCGCGGGGACTGGGTCCAACACGTACAGGCCTTTTTGAAAATTTGAATGTTATGTTAGCCACCTGCTGGGCTCAACTGCTGAAAATGATAGCATAAACAGCGAATCGACCTCAGCAGGCGGAGGAACTATTGCAGGAATATGGAAAGAGAATTGGGACTATGGATTGAGGTTTGGATGGACATGAGATGGGAATATTGGAAGGGTTACGGATTGTTTTTTTTTTTTTTTTTTTTTTTTTTTATTATGGCAATCTGCCGATTGTTATTGTATTATTTCCTAGACGTAGCTGTCATGGTGATCATAGATAATGATCATAGATATACAACAACATAAACAATAATGACTAATGTTGTTTGTTTTTTATGATTAAACGCTATTTTTATATCAGCAAGCATTAGTCAAGTTAAAGTCAAAGTCAAATCGTTTATTGCGTATAGGTCTACGGGGGCGTTTACAAATTTTCATTAACATTATTTTTTCTTAACTCTACAACCGTATCGGAACGTGACCTCATCTGAGAGGATCCGGCGAGAAACTCAGCGGGCTTGCTGTTGACAGATATCCCATACAATATCAGTCAGAAGTGACAGTTACTATGCGGTTGCTATTCGATTGTGAATCGATTGCGTAAGCATACTTGGGGCCCTGGGCCTCTAGGTGGCGTCAGGCCCATGGGCAGCCTTTATGGATGATCCGGTACTGATACCAAGTTCCAATATCAATGTCAATGATCAAATATGAGAGATTAAGGTCGCGATGATAATGCACAAATATATATACAAATAAATAAAATTGGAGTGTCTGTTTGTAATATTAAAATAACCGCTTTTTAATAAGTGCATTTGGATGTATACACGGTACACATACCAAAACAACATTTTTGCCTGTCTGTCTGTCTGTTTGTTTCGGCTAATCTCTGATATGGTTGGACCGATTTTGACGGGACTTTCACTGGCAGATATCTGATGTAACAAGGAGTGACTTAGGCTTAACTTTTTTTGTTAAATACCACGCGCACGAAGGAGTACTCATATTAATGTGTTAGTCAAAAACTAAAGTCCGCGCGGTTTTGCGAGTACAACTGGCTTGGTATGGCCTTCAGCTTGCATTTGCACTCGCAAATATAATATTGACTTAATCAATTATTCAACTCAAGGTTTTTATTTATACACTAGCTGTTACCCGCGACTTCGTTCGCTTTTTGTTGAATACTACGCAGACAGTAACAGCTAGTGTGTTGTAAAACTATTTAGCTACCACTAAACGTCAATAGTCTAATGGCGAAGCCTGGAATCGAAAACGGAACCGCTCAGCTACAAGATCGGCCTATAAAACCACTCTTGTTTGGTGTACGTACGCCGATAAGATTTACGGAAACACGATTCAGGCTTATCGAAATAATTACTAATCAATGTTGCACGTTTTAATATGTGAGTAAAATAATTAGTAGGTACGTACTATGTTTTATCGAACATTAATCGTAAAAAATGTTATTTGTATTGATTATAATCATTGGGTTAATTTGTCAATATGTATAAATGTTATGGGTGTTTGGCGGAAAAGGGAAGATCAGCCAGGCGGGTGGTATGGGTTCAACACGTCCGCCTTGTGAAGGAAAGAGGGGCAACAACAACAGCCCCTCACAACAGGAGGGGTCCGCAATGCGGGCCGAGGCCTGCCGGAGCAGCGCTGCGAATGCGCAAGCGATCCCGCAGCTCCGGCGCAGGCAGAAGAAGGGACACCAGGGGTTTTTATTCCGGGCAGATCGGACATACCCCCCCGCCGTGCCCTCGGCGGGCATGCGTTAGGCATTTTCCCCTGAAAAAAAAAAAAAAAAGGCTGGTGGGGCGGCCGCTATGCCCCGACGGTTATTGTCGGGATCTTGTATATATGTTACGTGCTCCGAAAACTCTCATAGCGCGTTGCAGGATTGAGTGGAGAATTGTCAATTGTTCTGAATGTCGTCTGCAGCGCCATCTGTGCAGCTTGTGGCGCGGTTGAAGAGGTCGCTACGGGTGTTTTTACGTAAGCCGGGTATTTTTTCCCCGGGGAAAAGTTACACAAACGGGCGCTTGCTGAACGGTGTCATAGCTTTATAACAATACTAGCTGTTAAATTATATTGTTAAGGTGAATGCTCAGGGTCGGTTGCCGCACATTTTCGATAGATGGTCCTGTTTTTCTGCAACTAGTTACACGAACATCGAGCATCTATGAGACTTGATGTTGCAAATTGCGAGCACTACTACGACATTGCATTGAAATATCCAAAAAAACATTAACCTGAAATCATTTATAATGGATGAGATACCATGGCTTCTAAAATCCTTGTATAAATAGGCACTCACACATAGACAAATACACGTCTTTTTTGTGCCGCTAGAGCGCAGCACTTGTTAAAAGTCTCGCATACTAAAAGTTGTCTTTTTATGCCACCAGGTAGAGCGATCATAAAAAAACTTATTTATCGGTTGTAAAATAATAGAAATACTTTTGCGAGCTTTGCAATATTAAAAGTTTCAGAAATAAAAGATAGAAAAGAAAAATGTATACTTTCATGTTCGTAAATATAATGTTTATTGTATAGATCTTATAAATATAGCAAGGTTTGCATGATAACTGTAAAAGTATTACGCTTTACAATATACCAGATCAACAACAAGAACAATATTTATTATAATTTACAAGGGAATAAGAAATTTGGCAATGTAGTTCTATACCTAATAAGGGATACAGCTACATTTCCAAATTTCTTTGAAACAATGTTGTTTGTTGTTGGTATTCTAAAATTAGGTAAATATAACATTGTTTCAAATACTAATATTATGATATAGAATCGACTCTATACAATTTACAGTCATCTTGATTCTTGCAACCTCCTGTGCTTCATTCCTCCGCTAAAAAGAAAAAAATAATTGTTTAGTCCAATAATAATTATTACTGTATCCATACTTATTATAAGGTAAATGCTGCTGTGACATGTATAGATTCAATCATTCAATCATCGTTCCAGAGACGGGCCAACATACACCGTCACACTGCAATGCACCCACATTTCACCGATGGTATTTTGGTACCAATGTAATAGAGGGTGAGCCCATCGCCATTATATCGGGCACACGCCTCCTCAATATGAGGGGCATATAGGCCGTAGGCCCAGTGCAGTTTAGTGAACTTCACACGACTTTTGACAGACATGCAGGTTTCCTCACAAAGTTTGCCTTCATCGTACAGCAAGTGATATTTTTTATGGAAAATAAGATTCGCACATGAAAATCCGGAAATCTCAGTGATGGGAGCCAGGGTTTGAACCTGAACACCTCGTTCCAAGGCGAGCGTTCTGCCAACGAGGCTGTCACTGCTGTACAACTTTGGAATCTATACTAATATAATAGATTCCACTAGATGCGCTGATGTTCTTCACTCTCATAATACGATGGGATGGCAATCCGGTACAATCAGAGAGATCGGGCTGTGTTGTCCGAAGCACAAGCAAGTGATAATCATGAAATTGAACTTGTGTTGTGTAGCCACTTTACAATACGAGTTATGCTCTAAGGTATTTGTTACCAAGTTGTCCCGACTTTCACCAGTGTCACATTCCATCAGTATCTCCATTACAATTCAAATAGCAAACAAAACACAAATTAAAACAAAAGTAATCGCAAATCCCACACAATTATTATTTGAATTTTGAAGTAAGTTTTTACATACATAATCACAAACAACATGAAATCGGTCGCAGCAGAGTAGTGAGTCCATTTTTTTTTATAATTCTGGAATTTGGCATCAGCATACCATAGACATGCTGCCAATTTGGTCAAGATATAATAAATTAACTTCGTAGACACCCAGAACAAAATAAGTAACACTATTCTATACATTCTAAGAACTTGGTAAGTGCTTACCGACTTTTATATTTATTAAATATCTATACCTCAGATTAACAGAATCCAAAGAGAATAATTTTAAAAAATATAACAGTAGGTAAGCACATACATAATATCTAAGTACAGAATGTATGTGCATCAAAACCAGTTATTTTCGGCCTAGGCACCTATTTATTATGTAGACGAGTACTCGTATCCGAGGTATAAGGTTTTGCGTTCAGAAACGAAAAAAAAAGTAATATCAATATATCTAAAACTAAGTAGGTTTCTAGTTGGTACCAATTTATAGCTACTCTATAATAAATCGGTAAGTAAAAAGAAGAGAAATAGGTGCACATAGGTATGTTTTCTTAGATTTATTCAATTACGAGCTATGTCGCACTTGATTTGTTCAAACGTTCAAGGGGTATCCCATTCATTAGGCTTCCCTATAATTTCGAAAAACCCGTTCATACTAGGTGCCGGGGCTTGCTTTCTTGTATCGCCAATCGTGTTAGGTTAGTTGGTTGGATATATATGTATGTATATATATATACATACATGCCTTGCTGGTTGGTACCTTCCTATAGCTAGTCAGTAAGTAAGAAGAAGAGATAGGTACACATATAGGTCGCTATGTAGATTTTCTCAGATTGATTCAATATTGAATAATTACTAAAAACCGATGTTACGAAATATGTCGCGCGAGTCGCTGTCGATGTATTCTAACATTTTTTCTAGTCACAGCTGGCTGTGCTACTGATATATATATATATATATGTATATCTATACTAATATTATAAATGTGAAAGTTTGGATGGATGGATGGATGAATAGATGGATGGATGTTTGTTACTCTTTCACGCCCGAACGGCTGAACGGATCTGGATGAAATTTGGCACAGAGATAGATTACAGTCTGGAATAACACATAGGCTACTATTTATCCCGGTAAAATGTATGGTTCCCGTGGGATAGATGTTTTAATTTTTCATACTTTTTATCGCGGGTAACACCGCCGGGCGCATCTAGTATATATAGATATATATATATATATATATATATATATATCAGTAGCACACCCGGCAGTGCCTAAAAAAATGTTTGATAAATTGATCAATAAATCGACAAAGACTCGCGCGACATATTTCGTAACACGACATCATCTAGCTATGGCCTTGGAAGGTGTACATACTACCTATATATATTTTCGTTATATTACTACCACACCATGTTGGAGTAACACGGCCGAGCTGTGTGTTTTGGAAATCTAATATTCACTTACAGAAACAATATCAATCATTCAAAAAGACAAGCCCACCGGCAAGATTTGAACTTGCTATAGTACACGTTTGCATCAACCGTGTAGAACATTAGGCTACGTAGACCACTAGTCAAGACGACGAATATTTTGATAGGTTTCAATGATATTTACAACCAATTGAAACATGACATATTCATTCATTCATTGATTATTTAAAAAAATAAATACATGCCTTATGTAGGTATGTAGGTTATTTTATTATAATAACCCGAAAAAATATGTTTTGGGTGCAGACAAATCCTAAAAACTTGGATTACAGGAAATAGGGATACATGACGATCTGCACACACAGATAATAACACACCCCAAGTGGCTCAAGTGAAAAACGTAGGTAAGTACATGCGATTGTTCGTAGGTTCGATGGACGAACGAAATTTATATGTATTTTTTATTTTTAATTTTTTATTATGAATCTTTATACTTATTTATAGAAAATTTATATCTCTCTATATATTATAATGTTATGTCTTTATGTATTATAAGTAAAAACTCCTGCTGCCATCTGTCGCCGTAAATACTGAAAGACAAAGAATCGGATGCTTTATTAGTTACGGGTTAATTTGGACAGAGGCGCTTTTATTCACGCACACAAGCCTAAAATTTAATATCGTTTTATGATGTTATTACTATAAGATTTTGCCTGATATTTCATTCTGCGAGCTCTTTAATTTATAGAGAATTGATAACAATGCTTGTACAACTAAAAAACTGTATGTGTATCGAGTATTACAATGTTGAAATTTGTATGGGAATGCGACTGATCGCTTCCACCTTAAAATTGTCAACTAGTTGCCTCCATTTGTGACTTGACAAGATGTGATCTAATCTGACAGCAGAGTAAAATATAGCGATCTTTTGAGATCACATACTGATTTCTTATATTAACGCGAATACTACACATTGAAATAAAAGTAATTTTAAGGATTTCATCGCGATTATTGTATGTTTTTTATGTTCCCGACGTTTCGGCTGCTTTACAGCGACCATGGTCGCGGGAGGACTGGGTGGTTGACGTCCTAGTGTCATAGTTTGAATCAGCGTACCCTCATATTGAATTGATGCTTGTGGTCCGATCTACGCAGAAAGTGCTCACAGTTAAGTTTTAGTCGCAATTAGTTTTATGTCAATGTTTAGTCTTCGCGTAAATATAACAAATCAATACTTAAATTTAGTTTTACTTCAACCTTTTGAGGTCGCTAAAATTTACACTTGTCAGGAGAAAACTTATTCGAAAATTTTCGTTACCACGTTACACCCTGTATATATTAAACCAGGGGTTCCCAAACTTATTTATTCTACTGCCCACTTTGAGAAATAATATTTTTTTAGCGCCCCCATTTTTTCACCTACCTAAAAACGACTATAACTTCAAAATAAATTCATTATTGTAAGGCTCTACACAACGCCCCCATTTTTTTCTGGGTCTCTTACCGCCCGCGGCGCCCACCAGGAGGCGTTATCGCCCACTTTGGGAAAGGCTGTATTAAACGGAACCATACTTACATATTTTGTTTAATTGACTAGTTAAATACATAACACCTGTTAAAATATAGCAATGACGGTATCGATTGTACACAAATTATATTATTTTCGTTCTCAAGGATAATACGATAATTGTGACTAAGCAATTATGAGCGTAGCGTAGTATGACGCCATTTTTTACCCGACTCCGCGACGCACAGGAGGGTGATGCGTTTTATTGTTTACTAATGACGAAACAACTAAACGTTGACACAACGAAGCTAACAGCATATGGCTGTCCTGCTCGTACGTTGCTGCAGTAGCGCGAAAATTGGATGTATACACGGTACATATACCAAAACATTTTTTTTTACTATTTTTGTCCGTCTGTCTGTCTTGTCTGTTTGTTTCGGCTAATCTCTGAAATGGCTGGACCGATTTTGACGGGGTTTTCACTGGCAGATAGCTGATGTAACAAGGAGTAACTAATGCGACTTTTATTTTAGACTAGCTGTTGCCCGCGACTTCGTCCGCGTGGTATTTAACAAAGACAACCGTTGACAACAGCCTGCTCGCCCATTCTGAGCCCCCGGGACGCATTGCAGGTTGTGGCTATCAAATTTAATCAGGCGCTGCGCTGCAACATTGGTTTTAATATTTTTTTTGTGAGATCCTATTTTTTTTTCTAAAATAAAAGTAGCCTAAGTTACTCCTTGTTATATCAGCTATCTGCCAGTGAAAGTCCCGTCAAAATCGGTCCAGCCATTTCAGAGATTACCCGGAACAAACAGACAGACAGACAGACAGACAAACAGACAGACGGACAGACAGACAAAAATTGTAAAAAATGTTGTTTCGGTATAGGTAACGTGTATACATCCAAATGCACTTAGTAAAAAGCGGTTATTTTAATATTACAAACAGACACTCCAATTTTATTTATATGTATAGAAAATAAAATTGGGATCTCACGAAAAAAATTAAAACCAATATTGCAGCGCTGCGTCTGATTTAGTTTGATAGCAACAACGTGCAATGTGTCCCACGGGATCAGAACGCGCGAGCAGGCTGTTGCCAACGGTTGTGTCTTTGTTAAATACCACGCGAACGAAGTCGAAGTATATTATGTAGCAATAAAACGTTGGTCTTATTTTATTTTAATTAGTTTTATTTCTTATTTTTTACACTTTTATAATCTTAAAATAGAATCAGAATCAGAATCAGAATATTTTTATTCACGTAGACCATTATTGTACAGTACTTATGAATCGTCAAGTTACAAAAATATTATTCTACTGCTTTACCACCCGTTCGGAATGCCGTTCCTATGGAGAAGAACGGGCAAGAAACTCCATGGTTGCTCTTTTTTTTTAAAATAGATATTTTACATTTTTGAGCAATACATTGTTATAGGTATGTGAGAACAATGTAGGAACGGCTAATCAAACTTTAGCAGCAGGTCAAAAAAAAACAAATATTAACCGTCTTCCATACGTGTTGCCGTCTTTTCGTCGTGTCCCCTTCTCCCTCTATCTCTCTCTCACCTATCTACCCATCTCTTTCACTCTTAATCCGTTCCAAGTCCCATCATGCATCTCACGTTCCATTTCATGTCCTGCATCTCACGTTCCATTCTACAAACATTCCCACATATATGTATATACTAGCTGTTACCCGCGACTTCGTCCGCGTGGTATTTAACAAAGACACAACCGTTGGAAACAGCCTGCTCGCGCGTTCTTCCCGCGGGACGCATTGCAGGTTGTTGCTATCAAACTTAATCAGGCGCAGCGGTGCAACATTGGTTTTAATTTTTTTTCGAGAGATTCTATTTTTTTTTCTAAAATAAAAGTAGCCTAAGTTACTCCTTGTTACATCAGCTATCTGCCATTGAAATTCCCGTCAAAATCGGTCCAGTCATTTCAAAGATTACCCGGAACAAACAGACAGACAGACAGACAAACATTTTAAAGAAGGTTGTTTTGGTATAGGTACCGTGTATACATCCAAATGCACTTAGTAAAAAGCGGTTATTTTAATATTACAAACAGACACTCCAATTTTATTTATATGTATAGATGATGCGTAATCGTGAGCATCTCATACAATACGTCTTCGATGAGCTCAGACATGCATTACAACTTTCATGGAATTTTAATGAACTAAATTCTGCGCAATGATTAACATTACGGAGCTGCGCGCGCGCCTGGGTTTTACCCGAGCGCGGAATAACATGCATACGAACTCGTATGCATGTTATTCCGCGCTCACTTCACACTGCTCCTACATTGTTCTCACACACACATAACAATCTATACAAATACATACAAATAAATAAAATTGGAGTGTCTGTTTGTAATATTAAAATAACCGCTTTTTACTAAGTGCATTTGGATGTATACACGTTACCTATACCGAAACAATTTTTTTTACAATTTTTGTCTGTCTGTCTGTCTGTTTGTTTGTTCCGGCTAATCTCTGAAATGGCTGGACCGATTTTGACGGGACTTTTACTGGTAGGTATGTGATGTAACAAGGAGTAACTTAGGCTACTTTTATTTTAGAAAAAAAATAGGATCTCACGAAAAAAAAATAATACCAATGTTGCAGCGCAGCGCCTGATTAAGTTTGATAGCAACAACCTGCAATGCGTCCCGCGGGCTCAGAATGGGCGAGCAGGCTGTTCTCAACGGTTGTCTTTGTTATATACCACGTGGACGAAGTCGCGGGCAACAGCTAGTTGATAATAAAGGCCACACTAGAATGGCAAAGCAGAACAACGTACACGTTGCGATTGAAGGTGCCGCGGGCGCGGCGGCGGTAAGAAAGAACGAGATAGATAGCCAGGGTCTTGTTTGCGTTGAGTGAGTCTATATTGGACTTGCCCGTGTTCAGAAAAAAACTGTTTTTATTCAGGTAATTGTACGCTCACGCTATTTAATAGTCAGTATTAGTATTTATTATCAATATTTGTAGTTAACTAAATTTAATTCGCACTTGCGTCACTGTCATACTGACCAAGGTGTGGTTCCGGAACCACACCTTTTTTTTTTTTTTTTTTTTTTTTACTTTATAGGCAAGTATTTGATCTCGATCTCACCTGATGGTAAGTGATGATGAGATCTACGATGGAGCACACTTGCCTAGGTAGGGAGGCGGCAGTAGATCGAGACGCTACATTCACTAGGCACATGCAGCGCAGCTGATCTGACCCGCCATCCATGAATGGCAGCACCGAACATCATGCCGGAACACGGCTAGGCCGCTTGGCGACATGGCTTTGTTCAGTGGGTGGTGTAATAAACCTGAGTGAAGAAATCATAAAGTTAGGTCACCGATTGTAGTTTTAGGGAGATTTTAGAAACAAAATGCCGTTTTGTGTTACACATGTCTCGGAAGAATACCAAAGAGTAATAATAATAATTCCAGCCCTTTTTTTATGTCCCACTGCTGGGCACGGGCCTCCCATCAATGCGAGGGGGGATTAGGCCATAGTCCACCACGCTGGTGCAGTGCGGGTTGGCGAACTTCACACATCCTTCGACGGGTTCTCTCAGACATGCAGGTTTCCTCATTATGTTTCCTTCACCGTTTAGCAAGTGACAATCTTGGTTGAAAATGAGATTCGCACATGAAAAACCCCAGAGGTGCGTGCCGGGGTTTGAACATGCAATCCTCGTTACCGAGGCAAGCGTTCTACCAACTTGGCTATCACTGCTTACCAAAGAGTATTCTTTTGTTTAACCATTGACAAAACATAGAGGACTAACCATAGATGATAGAGCTATTTACATCTGAGTTAGTTGATGGTTGGTATTTACGAGCGGTCAAAAGCGTTAGTAAGATAAAGCCACTTCCGAATAACGTAATCGTTGCGTTGTCGGTTAAGTGTGTCGGAGACCTTTAACATGACCTTTCTTTGACAGCTAGGGATTCTGACATATCGCATAATATAACTAACCGATAAAGTATCAATACATATTATTAAACTAGCTGGGCCCCGCGGTGTTACCCGCGATTAAAAAGTATGTCCTTTTTACCGGGATAAAAAGTAGCCTATGTGCTATTCCAGACTATAATCTATATCTGTGCCAAATTTCATCCAGATCCGCTCAGCCGTTTTGGCGTGATTGAGTAACAAACATCCGTCCTTCCAAACTTTCATATTTATAATATTAGTGGGATAAATAAATATCGCCAGACGAACACACCTACTGTACGGTCCCAAACTAAGCAGTGTTTGTGTTATGGGTACCGTACAACGGACTGGGGGCGATATCCCGCTATACAGATGATTGTTTCTAGTGGGACCCCTTTCCTCGCGGAGAGTTATATTATTAAGTCGTTCAATGGGTAAGTAATATTTCAACGAATCCCGATGAAAGGGATACCCCTTGAACGGCTGCGGCTCGCTGAACGACTTGTCCGGGCCGTGCCTACGGCGATTGTTGCCTAGTGAATAGCTAGCTTTAACTAAATATACAAACGCAAGGTTTGTTCAGCTTGTACATAACTAACAATAGTTACCTGCCCGCGCCGCCATTATTTGTGTTACATAAACAAACGCATACATAAATAATTACCGCAAGCCTTTTCAAATAGACCGACCTAAATTTATTTCGTGTTGCCAATTTATAAATTTACCCGAAATAGAGCGAAGCAATAACAATGTTAACGCCATCTTTCCATACATGGTCCCAGCTAACTAGTGCTGGATTAAGTCAGCGCGGGGCCTGTACCAAATGCGCAGGCTCTCTAGCAATTATGAAGGGCCTGTAGCAAATGCGCGGGCCCTGTAGGAAGTATGAGTGGCATGCAGCAAATGCGCGGGCCCTGTAGCAAGTATGAGGGGCCTGTAGCAAGTATGAGGGGCTTGCAGCAAGTATAAGGGGCCTGCAGCAAGTATAAGGGGCCTGCAGCAAGTATAAGGGGCCTGTAGCAAGTATGAGGGGCCTGTTGCAAATGCACGGGCCCTGTAGCAAGTATGAGGGGCCTGTAGCAAGTATGAGGGGCTTGCAGCAAGTATAAGGGGCCTGCAGCAAGTATAAGGGGCCTGTAGCAAGTATGAGGGGCCTGTTGCAAATGCACGAGCCCTGTAGCAAGTATAAGGGGCCTGTAGCAAGTATGAGGGGCCTGTAGTATTAGCACGGGCTCCCGGGTTCCCGTCGTTACGGCTGCTTTACAGCAACCATGGTCACGAGAGGACTAAGGTGGATGACGTCCTAGTGTCATAGTTTGAACCGTTGTACCCTCATATTTAGTTGTTGCTTCCCAAAGACATATAATAAACGCAATAAATTCCTCAAAAATTAGTTTTATTTCAATGTGTAGTCTACTATATAAAAATAAGTCGGGTTTTCCTTCCTGACGCTATAACTCCAGAACGCACGAACCGATTTCCACGGTTTTGCATTCGTTGGAAAGGTCTCGGGCTCCGTGAGGTTTATAGCAAAGAAAATTCATTCATCTGGTGGCGAAACGGAGTTCGCCAGGTTTGCTAGTATTCTCATAAATATAACAAATCAATATATTGGATTATGTTTGTTACATTTTTTGAATGTAGCAACACTGTTACGTCAATGGTTCTAACGTACTCGCGTAACAAAAATATTTATAATCCCCCACTTGTGTTATATAAACTGTGGCTTCCGTTACGTTATCTGTGCATGAGATTAGACTACACATTTATAACATTACGACCGGACTTTTTGGCGGAAAGCTGAACCGTGAAGTTGTCAAATTTGTTTTCCAAAAAATGTATTGAAGCACAAAACAAAATTTTATTTTTTCATCTTAAAGTTAAGCCAAAATTAGTTGAGGGACATGTAAGTGCTCCAAGTATGCAAATACAATTAACTCATAATCAAACGATCATGGCATCATTCATGTTACTCAACATTGTTTGAGCGTAGACTGATCGGCTCAGTGCATCGTATGGTCGTAGGTTCGATTCGCGTGCGAGGCAAACTCCTAAAGTAATCTTTCGTAACGGGGTTTGGTCTGTGTACTGAGACCATAATCGACGATAACCTGAATAGCACAGTCAGTAATGACTATTCTTTCTGTGTCGAGGTCCTAGGCTCGAATCCCTGATTGGGACATACTTTGTGCGATGACCACAAATGTTTGTACCCGAGTGATGGATGTTTAATATCTATATAAGTATTATATACTGGGTTCGCCATCAGTCCATTGTACGGTACCCACAATACAAGCGCGCTGCTTAGTGTGGGACCGTACAGTTGGTGTGTTCGTCTGGCGATATTATTATTATTAATTCGCACTTCTCTGCCGACCCGTTCACGGCGAAGTCATGATGGTACGTCTAATTTTAGAAGGCCGTCGACTCGCTAAGGTCGCGGTTGGTCAACAGACCTCGGCAGCCAATTTTCCTCTTCCCATTTAAAAATTAAACGCTCAGACGTGCCCCTGCGCAGCCGAACGATAGCAATGAATGTGTGTCATGTGTCAATGATAAATCATACGATGTATATACCTCTTTCTAAATTTAGAATGTACAAGCTTGTACACCCGACTTTGCTTGAGACCAACGTTGTCGTCGCTCGATCAGTGCTGCCATTAAGGGGGAAGCTCAGGGTCAGGGCGCGAAATTCAAAATGTCAATGGTTTTTATTTTTTTACCAAAATTTGGACATCTTTACGATGTAATTTAGTGTTTTGCGATATTAGCATTCTGCATTGGATGTCTCGATGTATTAAGTTTGCTTAAAAAAGTACCTAATCCGATACAATACCATAAGGTTTGTAAAAGTAGCGATTTTTACAAACCTTATGGTGTTGTATCGAATAGATTTCGTTTACGGTATAGCATGCGATAATCATTTGTCATCGTTGCAAATGAGATGCGCATATAAGAAGCGATAAAAAAACCTCGCAAAAGAATACCTATTCCGACCAAAGATTATACGCGAGAGTGTTGAAATTAAACAAACATCCTAATTTCAATAGGGAAGATGGCTGGGCGCTACCACCGACTTGGGATCCAGTAATTAATATAATTAAATCCAAAACCAAGCGCACCGTTGCAAGACCTCGAGACACTGTGAGCACTTTCTGCGTAGATCGGATCGCGAGCAACAACTAAATATGAGGGTACCCCAGTTCTAACTATGACACTAGGACGTCAACCACCTCAGTCTCCCCGTGACCATGGTCGCTGTGAAGCAGCCGAAACGTCGGGAACGTAAAATAAACGCGATAAAATCTGTAAAATAAGTTTTATTTCAAAAAGAAAAAAAAAAATCTAATCTTTATGTCTACCTTGTCTAACTCAATCAAATATTTAACGAATGTGATGTTGGTGTTCAAAATATAAATACGATCGAAATGAGAACCCAATTTTTTTTTGGTCGGTTAAAAACCTACACACCAAATAGCCTATCTCTGTTATATACAACTTTGAGTTATATTAATATTTCCTTCCTTATTTTCCAGGTACGACACACAACTAGTAATATAGGAGTATACAAGTGTAAGTGGGATGCAAGAAAGAAAAATCAATCAACCGTGTGACCAGTCTTAAATTATAATATTGATATTTTTAACAGTAACAATTATCCATCATTTCACTTATAGGTTTAACAAAATACAATTTTCAGCCTAGCCACAAGCCTGCAAATGCTTGAACTATTAATTCAATATAGCTTTATACTTGACACTGGCATAATACCTTAAGATGATGACGCCATGTTTTAAGAAGACTATACTTGTGGCGTTGGTTTTATTATCTGTCGACGTGGCGGTATATGGTCCATAGATTCTTTAGCGACATAAAAAAATAATATAATTTATGATACCTACGTTGTCTCGACCAATCTCTGTTGACCTTCGCTGTGCTCACAGACCACAGAGCCATGTATCTATGCAAATACTCCAATCATTCAGCACGCAATAACTGTGCGTTTAAATAACACGAAGGTAAGGTTTTAATAGGGCTCGGTCCGACACACGCTCCCAATATTGGTAATCCTGACCGAATTTCGGTCACGGTAGCCAATCTCGGCGGAGACTAGCCGACTATGCAGGAGATATAGTGCAAAAGTCTGTGCGTAGGCAAGGTGCACTGTCTCTTCTCTCACTCTCACAGCTCGATGGGACGGCAATGCGACACGACCGGAGACAGATCAGGCGCAGGACCGACGTGTTGAGACACATTCAGTGGCGTAGCATGGGGGGGGGGGTGTGGAAGGTGCAGTCCGCACCGGGCGGCACTTTGCCGGAGGCGGCATTTCACAGGAGTCGATTAGTGAAAAAAAAATAAGTTTTTTTGTGTCGTTACCATGCCCCATTTTTTTATAATGAATAGCAAAAATAAGAGGGTGGCAAATTTGAAATCCGCACCGGGTGCTATTGACCTATGCTACGCCACTGGACACATTGTATGGAAAATTGAACGGCGCCTCTAGCGGACGTTATTTAAAACTATCAATTCTCCATACGACGTCGCTAAATTCGTAGACTATGAAGTACACGGTTCGTTTATGAATACTCTCTTGCTGATAGCTTAAAACACAGTATTTCTATTTTAATGTTTTCTTATAGTCAATTTTATCATAATTACGATGGTTAAAATACGTCGTAAAAATGTTTAAATTGCGCTAAATGTAATAATCCTATTCAGTACTTGTTGATGTTATTTTTTAACAAAACAAAAGGATGAAATGATATATTCGTTGTAGACTTTTGGCAGAGTCGTATTGGAGTTGGGCCTGAAATAATCATTGATAATATTTACGGGAATTAACAAACGTAGAATATGTCAAAATTGGCTCCGTTAGTTGGCCCCGAGTATAGTATTTATGTTATAAGCAAATTTCTATTGCTCTCAAATTATTTTTATAAGTTGATACTTGGTTAATTTTATTGAAACATTAAAAATACTTTTAGCTGTTACTAACCTAGCGTGTTGGACTCGTATGGCGCGAATCCTCTTCTGATTGGGGGAGGTAAGTTACAATATAAGTATAATTGATGTTTCTGTTTATTCTTAGTTGTATTACCTATAATGTTAACTTGACCGGTTTTTCATAATAACTACACATTCGCGACGCTATATCTCTGCGCGGATAAACTGTACTAATGTTAAGGTTGTACGTAGGTCCAAACTGCAACACAATTTGTTCAGTAGTTTGCAATGCTCTCTTCTGTGCTGCTCCGACAAGTCGACAAAGTGTCAAGAAGCGATATAAACAGTCAATATGACAACAAATTCACGTTTCCCTACAATTAATCTATGTACTGAGATTGTGTAGACCAGGGATTGCCGAACTATTTTGGGTAAGATACCCCTTTTCCAAAATGAACTGACCACTTATACCCCCATAGCCGAATTACTTTAAAAATCCTATCTCTAGTTTTTTTTGCCGATTGATACAAAAGAATTATTTCATCTTGTACGAACTTGTGCATACTAATCGACTTCATTCTTTTAAAAGTACAACAACTGCATTTCATATGTTTCAAAGAACGCGGAACGTAGAACGCTCTTACTTGTGGTGTGGTAATTATAAAA
The DNA here is from genome assembly GCA_905333125.1 of Pheosia tremula. NCBI lineage: Eukaryota > Metazoa > Arthropoda > Insecta > Lepidoptera > Notodontidae > Pheosia > Pheosia tremula. The sequence goes on along the minus strand of HG995425.1, from coordinate 607,781 downwards.
ACTGGTCGACTCGCTAATTTCTTTAAGCCAACACTGATCTCCCGAGTTTTAAGACGTTCTATAACTCTATGAGGAGTTTTACTTTGCGCTATATGACGTTTGTAAAAGTTATAGCACGTCTATGAATTCGGGGGTGAATATATTTTTTTTAATATATCATAAGGCTAATTTTATATTGTATTACTATTATTATCAATAATATCGAATCATAATTTAAGTTAACCTTTTACTAAAGTATTACTTAATTAATTATGTAATGTTATTATTGATAAAAAAAATCATAAAACTTTTGTGTTTACGTGCAAATCAATTTATTTTTCTATAAATGTGTACTCCCAGTTATTTTAATAAATGAAATATTTAATTTAGTCGTGTGTTTATTGTGTACCACTGTTTTATATGTATGTTCTGTTGACACTCCTGACCGAACTTCGGTCACGGCTGCCAAACTCGACTAAAACTATTGCCAACTACACAAGTACACAAGCGTGTACAAGCGCAGGTGCACACATAGGCCGATAGAATAGCAATTCGGTGCGAGCGCAGAAATAACAGGCGCAGGAACTTTTTAAAGCAAACTTAATACATCGAGACATCCAATGCAGAATGCTAATATCGCAAAACACTAGATTACATCCTAAAAATGTCCAAATTTTTCGTAAAAAAAACAAAAACCATTGACATTTTGAATTTCGCGCCCTGACCTTCCCCCTTAATGTGCTCTTCGAATCATAGACAATCGCTGTATATTGTACTCATATCTCAATAGGACACGGAGTCACAACTCAACCTATCTAAAAAATCCAAGGGCGACACTAGACGGTCGCCCATGCGCAGGGGACCATAATACCAGCCCTTTTTAATAACCCACTGCTGGGCACGGGCCTCCCCTCAATGCGAGGCGATTAGGCCATAGTCCAATACGCTGGCTTTTCATCGCCACTTACCATCTTACTTACTTACCGGCGTCTTTGTTCCCAGTTGACTACAATCTGGGTGTTTTCAAGTCGAGAGTGAAAAGGTACCTTCTAGGCAAGCTTGCTCTATCGTAGATCTCATCGTCACTTACCATCAGGTGAGATCGAGATCAAATATATGCCTATAATGTAATAAAAAACACATATTTCGAGGGGTTCTCTCAGACATGCAGGTTTCCTTATGATGTGTTTCGTCACCGTTTAGCAAGCGATAATCGTGGTTGAAAATGAGATTCGCACATGAAATCCAGAAATCCCAGGGGTGCGAGCCGCGGTTTGAACCTGCGATCCTCGTTACCGAGGCAAGCGTTCCACCAACTTGGCTATCACTGCAGCAGGGGACCATACAGCCAGAATAACAAACAAAACACAAGTTAAATTACAAAATGCTATTTGTTTATTAAAATATTACACATTGTTATAAATATCTGATAGCGACTCCGTAATTATGAATAATCATTAAAAAATAATAATATACTTACACTGAAATATAATAAACAATACAAAATAATTAACTTAATAGTAATTACATTTTAGGCTGCCACTATCACAACTAGTCCATTTGTTAATTACACTAAATTTAAATAAAACAAAAATGCGTTTAGCGCCATCTATGGTCGGTTAATGTCAGGATTTAATATACGACATCTACATGGCGGTGAAGTCGGTAAACTAGGATTCCATAGCGCCATCTAGCTCAAGGCATAGTAATCAAGTTTGATATATATTACCACTAGATGGCGGGATGAAAAATTGTATGGTTATTTGCTTGTTCTTCTTTTTTATATTGGCAATTGGCTACAATATTAAAATTTTTGCCATATTCAATAAAGAAGGTTCTCGGATATTTTAAATATAAGTACCCCCTGATGATAATAATATCGAGAACGATGATGATGGTGAAATTAATTCCCTACCCCGATCAGTATTATTATTAGGAAAATATTATTTTTAATAAATGCATTTAATTTCGTCGGCGTGCGAGTGTTTCGCGAAACTATATACATTTAGGTTTTCGCGTTTAGCTGACAAGTACAGTCATCATCAAAAGTTGCATGGAATTGACAGATAACAAATTATCACGTGTGGAGTTCATTGGGCAAATTTTTTATTAATTTATTATTGCTACTGATTGGACATTGAAATTAATCGGCGGATCTTGATTTTTGCTACAATTTATTAATACTTGACATTCGCAGAACCTACCCTTGGATGGGTGAGGCCATTTGAAAAAATGCGACGGTATTTCTTTGCAAAAAAGAAAACACGCAGAAGAAGACTTCTTCACGCCGATAAATGGATATTAAATTGACACGAACAACTGTCAAAGTGACATTTGACAGAAATCTTTCGATATGCCCGAATACAAAAAAAGTTTTGTATTATACTTTTGCATTGCATTATTCGACTGGTCGCCAGCATAATCGTCGGTAAACCAGGGAGCCATAAAAAATGGACAAATGAAATTATATAAATTTTATACTTTTCCTTTTGATGCTGACTATACACGACTATAGCGATCGGCGAAGCTGCATGACCCTACCGATCTGAGCAGACTGACATCACTGTGAATATCCAGTTACGACGTGCACGCCATCAGAATTATATTATCGTCAAGGAAATTTCAATAATCATTCCAACATTGAAATAAAACTACTTTTACGGATTTTATCGCGTTCATTTTATGTTGTCACGTTCCCGACCGTGGTCACGGGAGGACTGAGGTGGTTGACGTCCTAGTGTCATCGTTAGAACTGGGGTACCCTCATATTTAGTTGATGCATGCGGTGCGATCTACGCAGAAAGTGCTCACAGTGTCTTGAGATCTTGCAATCTTGCGCTTGGTATTTGATTTAATTATATTAATTACTAGATCCCAAGCCGGTGGTAGCACCCAGCCATCTTCCCTATTGAAACTAGGATGGTTTTTTTTTTCAATCGGCAAAATAAGTTTCATTTCAACGTGTAATATTCGCGTGAATACAAGAAATCAATAATTAATCCAATATAAATGTTGATATGTCAAAATTAATTACTAAGAATAAATACACAACTCTCACATCCCCTAAGCGGGTGGGAATGAGATAGTCGAACGTTAACAAATTATTTAATTATTTTTTTTTATAAATGGCCACTGAATTATAAATCCAAAGGAATTTGGACACTTGTCAACGCAACAAGCGCACGCGATGCAGCCAGCCAACTTGACAAATTTCGAAGTACTCTGACTAGCCTATTTGTCGACTTACCAAGCTGGGGCTCAATTCTGCTAATTAAGAAACGCTCCAGTGGAGTGTCGATTGAATCACATACCTATAACAATGTATTGCTCAAAAATGTAAAAGATCTTTTTAAAAAAAAGAGCAACCATGGAGTTTCTCGCCCGTTCTTCTCCATAGGAACGGCATTCCGAACGGGCGGTCAAGTAGTAGCTTAGTATTTTGTAACTTTTGACGATTCATAAGCACTGTACATAATGGTCTACGTGAATAAAAAATATTCTGATGCTGAATGCTTTCCACATTTGGTAGTCTACTAGTTTTAAGACCAGCGGCTTTCCAGTGACCAGCCACTCAACTGCCATATAACTATTTCGTATTCTGCACTTCAGTCGTGTATCAATATAATGTAGCTAAGTAATGGTATTCTACTCGTTATCTGACGTTGCTATCAGTCGACACACAACCATTGACACTGAAATGAGACTCCATCGAGACGACATTAAAGTTTTACCATAATAGCCCATCTGACCGCCATTTTCATATCATCATGCCACATCATTGTTTTTATTTATAATGTGTAATTAGTAATGTGTTACTGCTATTAATTACTTGACATTGGCAAAGTACCCGCTAAGTTGTGGGTGAGGCCATATTCATATCCATTTTATTTCATCGCATCTCATTTCGTAGAGAAAGAAAGAAAGTATAGCCAATCTGTCACAGTCGTAATGGAACCTCAACAGTGTGTCACTGGAATGGCAATGGTATGTCATTTTATTTAGATTAGCAGAATTGGGCCCCTGTTCACGCAAGTCGGGTCAGTCGACTCGCTGGTTGCGTACTTGACAACATGAATCGTGTAAGTCGTTTCAATTCCATTGAACTTCCTAAATATACAACAAATTTATAAATTAATAAAGCCATTTTACAGCTCAAATAATTATAAATAGCGACTTGATTTTATCGTTTTTTTTTTGTTCTTTATTATCAAATACTTAAGGTGGAAGCTCAGGGTCAGGGCGCGAAATTCAAAATGTCAATGGTTTTTTTTTTAAAAGATGTCCAAATTTTTCGTAAAAAAATAAAAAACATTGACATTTTGAATTTCGCGCCCTGACCCTGAGCTTCCCCCTTACTCGTTACAATGTAGAAGGTTCAACCGAGCGTTGGTATAGCCATACGGTTTTCTTGTCACGTATTGTGTTGGGTTGCCAGGCTTTAGTTAGACGTATAAGGCTTTTTTTTAGTTAGACATACTTTTAATTACCAAGCTTCAAGATACAGACATTGTCTAGTTTGAAGCTCACCAATACTTTGTTGCTGTGTTACTGGGTAATAAACTATTCTTATTTATTTTTAATCATTCTTATAAGTCTATGGCTTATGATCGTATAAATACTAAACCAAATATTGTATTCCTTTAAAACACATGTTTATTTATTTCGTTTGACCGGACATTTTAATTGTTGTCAAATGAAATGAAGAAAAATGCGATCTTTGCTATTTCCAGTTCTGGCAACCCTCGTAGACTAATATCGTGTACAAATAAAAACCTAGTATTGATTTATGGTATATTCTTTTGTGGTATAAGCGACACAGTGTGTCAAATATGTGACGTAATTGTCACATTACTTGTCACAACCGCATTACTTTATCTCTACGCTCGGCTTCAACCCGTTAAATATTATATTCAACATTTTAAATGTACCTTTCGTATTATATTCACATTCCTAACATCATTCTACGTATACAAGTGTTTTTTTTTATCTTCTACATAATTTATTATTAATTGTCAAAGATTCCACATGATAATACAATGCCCGGATTACACGAGTCTAGTTGGCGAGTTGTCAACTTGTCGCGTCTTGTTGAATCCAGTCAAGTGCGAGATTATTCGTAAGCTAACCTTTAATATACTTTATAATCAAATTGTATGGAGAATTGAACCAGCTGCTAAAGTATGATTAGCCGTTCCTACATTGTTCTCACATACCTATAACAATGTGCTGCTCAAAAATGTAAAAGACCCTTTAAAAAAAACAGCACCCATGGAGTTTCTCGCCCGTTCTTCTCCATAAGAACGGCATTCCGAACGGGCGGTAAAGTAGTAGCTTAGTATTTTGTAACTTTTGACGATTCATAAGTACTGTACATAATGGTCTACGTGAATAAAAAATATTCTGATTCTGAACAGCGCCTCTAGCGGACGATATTTAAAGCTTTCAATTCTCCATACAAAATGTCTAAATACGGTAGACTGTAAAGTATAGGTTAGCTTACGAATAATCCCGCACTTGACGTACCGGGCCCCAAGTCTGCTAACACAATCGATTCATAATCGAACAGCAACCGCATAGTAACTTTCACTTTTGACACATATTGTATGGGATATCTGTCCAAATTGACAGTTACTATACGGTTGCTGTTCGATTATTAATCGACTGTGTTAGCAGACTTGGGGCCCTGTTCGCTGTTAACACACTGTCTGACAACTTAGATCGTGTTAAATACGGGTATACGAAAAAAAGAGTTTTAACCCTTAGTAGCCTGATTTACGAAAGTGATTTATTTTTAATATTACCGTGTTTAATGTTACTGTGTTTAATAATAATGACATTTGATTTTTTTTTTAATTTCGTTGGAAAGAATATTATACAACAGTGAAATACGTACAGCCAACCTATAAAAAAAAACTAATAGTAATGTGAGCATTCGGTTTAAAAGATTGGTATCAAAATTGAAACTCTAGGCTATTAAGGGTTAAATGAAAATAAATAGCCGTTTCGTGATTACAGTGACTAAATCTTTTAGCGGCAGACGAGTTGCCCTTGTATGTAGCCAGACCAGCATCAGACGACAAAATGTTGTTCCACGAAGACGACAAAGAAAGCGATGCATAAGTATACGGTGCGTGATTCAGAAACGGTATACTAAGGAAGCGTTCAAGTGTTACGTAACGCAATTTTTGGAGATTATCCGCCCCTCCTCACCCCCATGTAACGCGCCGTTTTTTTTTTTATTACATTATAGGCAAGTATTTGATCTCGATCTCACCTGATGGTGAGTGACGATGAGATCTACGATGGAGCATACTTGCCTAGAAGGTACCTGTTTACTCTCGACTTGAAAACACAAAAACGTAGCGTTTATCTCCCCCACCCCCACCCCCCTCCCGCCTAGTAAAACTTAAAGTCTCTACGCGACCGTTCTGAAGGCTTAAAACAGTGTTACGTAACGCGTAGTTCAAACACCCCCCCCCACCCCTCCCTCCACCCAAATTCGATACGCAATACTCGAACGCTCCCTAAGCAGTGAACATGCGAATATTTAGCTTAGTAGAGTAGTCTTTCTGAATCACGTTGTATATATATTGAAGGTCCACGACTCGGGTACAAACATTCGTGTTCGTCACACAAACTTAGCCCCAACCGGGACTCGATCCCCGGACACTCGGTACAGAAAGCACTACCACCTGTGGTAATCCACACGAATCTTGTAAACAACAAAACACAAATGTTTCTCGCGACATGTCAGCAACACGCCGCCAGCAACATTTTGTCGCCTAGTGTACAAACATAACACTAAACACAAACCCTCAAATTTATAGAGATTTAAAACGGATTATAAAGCTATTACAACGCACTTTTAACTGTGAACCGTTCGTTATAATGCCATTATATAACTGCCTATAAATTTGGGGGAAAGTCTGAAACAACCTCAAATAGCGTCGACTGACGCGTACGCGTCTATCGTTTCGCCAAAAACTCATCACAAACGGACCAGCTTTTTACAACGGCTGGCGTTATAAATAATCAATATTACATATTTGTAGTGATCGAGTTTTACTTACATATCATACTAGAGTTACTAAAATACATTATAGTTTGAATGATTTCTTTGTTAAGAGCGAAATAGCACGATACTGTTTTCTCTTTCACACGTCCACTGATAGGTTTAACGTTTACAAAATTAAAAATGAAAGCTTAGTTTATCCCTCAATTAATTTATGTTTATATTTATTACACAATGGAATTACAAGCGTTTTTTTCTGCCTGTATGCGCATAGCGGGAAATCTGCTTGACGGTTTTTCATGAAACTTGCCATGGTGATAGCTTATAGCCCGGATCAACATATAGGATACTCATTGTTCCGGGAAACGGGCTCGCACCTCTGGGATTTCTGGATTTCATGTGCGAATCTAATTCTCAACCACGATCATCACACGCTAAACGGTGAAGGAAAACATCGCGAGGAACCTGCATGTCTGAGAGAACCCCTCGAAAGACGTGTGTAGTCCGCCAACCCGCACTGGGCCAGCGTGGTGGACTATGACCTAATCCCCCTCGCATGGAGGGGAGGCCCGTGCCCAAGCGTGCGACATTAAACAGGGCTAATCGTCTTAGTTATATACCAGTAACGTATGAAAGAGACAGCTATATCTGTATTTCGCTCCCACCACAGACATCAATACAATTATTGTGGAATATAATAACGGGGCAAGTCTACTGAGCCCCAAGTCTGCTGACACAATCGATTCATAATCGAACAGCAACCGCATAGTAACTGTCACGTTCGTCAGAT